>JANPWX010000258.1:902670-955972 GCA_024734555.1 Trochalopteron elliotii | reverse complement strand
CCCCGTAACCTCCAAAAGGGGAATTTTCCAGCTGGTAATTTCTGCTGCGTCAACACCCAGCTCAAGGGAGAGGAGAAGAGACAAGGGGGCATTTTAACAGCAGCTCCACTTGCGGATAGCCAGCCTCAATCCCGGCTCCAGCATTAAAACCCTTTCCGCCCCCTAAAAACCAGCATCCGTGCAAGTTGGACCAAGAGTTTGTCAGGAGTGTGGTTCAAAACTGCTTGGAAAAAGGGATGAGGTAATAATACTGGTGAAGCATGTTGTATTTCTCTCTTTCTGCCTGTCTCTCTTTCTCTTTCTCCCTCTCCTCTCCTCTTTTTTTTTTTTTTTTTTTTTTTTTTTTTTTTTTTTTTTTTTTAAAGCCAGGCCTGTTTTGGGTTATTGTCTCCCCCTAAAGCCAGACATAGATCGCCTGGCCTTGCCTCCATTTTAATTGCAGGCTGAAATGGGGGAAGTGACCCTCTTTAGAAAAAAGAAATACAAAAAATCCCAACAAGCAAACAAACAAAAAAAACCTTGAAAAATAATACTGTTCCTTTGGGGGGATATAGGTGATTTTTCATAAGGCTGTAACAAGTGCAAAAGTGGCTGGAAATGTTTTCTGTCATGCTGGGAAACTAGTGAGGTATCCTCCCCCCTCCCCAGAAAAAAGTGCTGGTAGAATTTGGTGGAGGGGAGAAGGAGAGGTGCTGGGAAAAGCAGGGGTTGTGCTGCTGGATTGCCTTTGTGTCTCTGTAAATAGACATGTCAGTTCCCAAAGTAATACAAGTAGTGTCTGATAACTCAATCCCAGATGACAAATAGAGAATGGAGCAGATTTTCAGGACTGTAATAGTGGGAGGATTTCTCTTTTGAAACGGAGAGGAAAGAAAATGTTGGTACCTCCTGAGGAGGTTCTTCCCCGGCGCGTTATTGTGGAGCGGAGCATTCGGATGGAATCCAGAGACATAAACCCGTATTTATTTATTTTTACACCTGACCGGGGAAAGATAAACAAAGGAGAGTTTAACAGCTCTTTAATGAATTCCTCATGCTTTTTATTTTGCAATCCCAATGATTCATTTGGCAAGCCTTACAGGACGGGATTATTATCAGCATTGTTTAAAGCCATGCTAATTAGGAGATGTGTTTAGCAAACAGTGGCATTGTAGACACCTGTACCAAAGTTCTTGCATGCATTTTAATTGCATCACTGGTATCATTTTTAGCATTTAGTCTCTGTCATTGAGATGTAGGTCTCAGTTTGTGGACTCAGTCAAGTATTTATTGTGTGTGGTTCTCTGTATGCACAGACCAGCCCTGCTACTAATGCATTAAATGTCTTTTCTCAAAAAAGACAGGGAGTATTTTTTTCTCTTTTTATTTTCCTATGGGGATTATAAGAAAGTGCAGTGGTACCCAAGAAGATTGAGAAAAATGTAATTTTTGAAGAAGCAGCTTTCTGTGACTGGATAGATCTTTCACTTCAATCAATACCTCACTTTTATGCTTTTATAGCCTCTTTTAATTGGAAATAAAATTTGACTTTCCCCTTCTAAACTCTCTCACTGCTTGTGAAGTTTTATATTTTGAAATCCTTAGTGATGGAAAAAATGGGTGGAGTGTATTATTAGTCACAATATTTTCAACATGCGGTGAGGAATTACAGCTTTGAGGTGTTTTTTGGGAACTGACAGGGAACAGGCAGAGGAGCTGCCCATGGGCTGGAGGGAGAGCTACAGGACAGGATTCAGGGGGCTCCCAAATTGCTGAACAATATTCCATGGTTTGGTTCGTTCATGGGATAACTGTAACTGAAATAGAAAACGAGTCTTTTGGTTTTGATGCAGCGTGTCCAGGAGGGGGAAACTCACTCACAGTGAAACTTCTCTCGCGGTTGTTTTCATAGACTGTGTGTTCATAGCCTGGGTGGAATTGAGTCAATTTCAATCTGGTACCAAAAACGGGGCATTCTAGTAACTCTCATGTTAGGTGTTTATTCCTGTGCTTTCAATGCTGCTCTGCTCTGGAGTGTGTAGGACTGAGCCTTTGAAAACATGACCTGTACTCGGGGTTCTTGGAGACTGGAGAAAATGGGCCACTTTCTCCCCGTGGTCTTTGTTTTCTGGGACAGTTGTACAACAGTGGATATGTTCTTCGCGAGAGGATATTTTTTTTTTTTTAATATCTGGAAGTGCTTAGAGGAAAACCAGTTTAGCAGCTCCCCCCTCCCCAGCAACCCTCTGTCAAAAGGAAAAATGCCTCATGTTTGGAAGATCTGTTAATTGCCTGCTTTTCCTCTGGTGATCTGTTGTGTTGCTGTGAGGTTCAGCATATTCTTTTTGTCTTTGCCATCCATTTGGGTGGATTTTTTTTTTTTTTTTTTTAGATCCATGTTTTTGAAGTTTCTAAGCAAAGTTTCCTTTCCTCCCAGCAGCAGCACAGAACAGGCTGACACCCAATCCAAACTGCCACTGCCTGCTTTCAGGGCAGAATTATTTCATAAACAGCTCAACCTTTCCCAGGACATTTTTCCCTTCGTGTTGCTGGTTTTACTGGCTGCTCCAGAGCACTCTGTAACGCTTTCCAGACTCCCCCTAAATTGGTAAAAAGCATTCACGGGGGTTTTCCATGCTCCCGTGTGCTTAGTTTAATGGGCAAACAGAAGGGCAGGGACAGGGCTTAGTTTAAGTCTTTGAAGAGCTACCTGCAGTTGTAATGGTTATCCCACATGTCTGTTATAATTCCCAGGAGGCAGCAATCTGTGTCCATTCCTGGCTGTGAGCACTACCCTGAAAAATTCTGACACTTTACACAGAGAGATTAATTCCGTTTTTGTATTTATCTCCTGGCTTGCGTTTGGCTCGAATATTTTGAAGCGTGGAGCTCACCTGTGTTTTCTGCGTGTGATATTTGAAACTCAGGGTGTGTTAATAGTGAAAGTGAGTGTGCCACAGTGAGTGTGCAGAGAGCAGGGGTCACGTTAGGAGAGAGCACCAGGAGCGACTGTGAGGCAGGGGCAGGAATTTGGTCTCCGGGAAGTCCTGCAATCCTACTCCATCCCTAAAGCATCTCCGTGGGAGTTTTGAAGATATTTGGGCAAGCACAAAAACAGTCAGGGCTCCAGTGTTAAAATTTGTTGCTTCAAAACGCCACTTTATTCCCTTCCCGAGGACTTTTTGTATGTTTGTGTTTGCAGCCCCCTTAAATACATCCTTCAGTAGTTGGGTTTCTCAGTTCCCTCTGGATCTTCAGTCCTTTAAGCAGGATGAGAAACAAAAGTCTGTATCACTTCATGCAGGGCTTCTTTCCTTGAGATGCAAGAGGGAAGAATCTCAACTTCCCTAAACAGATCAATAGTTTTCTGGTTTGTGCTGCCTTGGTGTGTTTGGATGCACAAGGATGTCCAATTTAGAGGGAAAGCTGCTCTTTGGGACTCAGTTCCCGTCCTCCAGCTGTTGACTGAACGTGCTGGTGTGTAACTTCTTGTTACCCATCTCCCCTTCTGTGAAACAGGGATTTACTCAGCTCTCACAAACATTTTCAATTATACTGATTAAAAATTGTACTAGAAGTGCTTATTCTTCATAAAGGCAAAGCAATGTGAAGCCCTGGATGAATTCCCTCTGGGATGTGGTGGAGTCCAGAGGCTCGTGGGTGGGGTTTACTGTCCCTTACCAAGTCAGCTGTAGTGCAGTTATTTTTTGAACAGTCACTTTAACTTTCTTTCATACCCATGTATTTAAGAAACATCAGGCTGCTGCTGAGATGTTGGTTTGGGATAGCTTCTGAGTGCTCCAGAGGCAGGGTGAGATCCTTGACAGCCATTCTAATGAGATGGAAATGTGTCCCATTTGGCAGTGTTCAGTTGTGCATAGGTAAGGATGTCCCTGGCACAGGAGGGGAGAGGTGGCTTTGCTGAAATGTGACAAGTAGATGCTGAATTGGAGCTGAAACTCACCTTTTTGCCTTGATTTTTGAGGATGTGGCTGGTTTTTATTCCAGCCCAGACAGTGGTGATCTTGTCCTGCTGTTCGCTTGACTCATGTGTGCCCTTGGGAAGTAAAACACCCTGCAAATATTGGAAGTTGCCCAGTGTTTGCTTTATAGTGACTCTGAGTTGGCATCTCCTGTACTGGAAAGACTCACCAAGGTGTCAAAAAAAAAATTCTACAAGCCCATTTTGAGCTTGTGTGTGGACTAAAATACACTTGTTAATGAGGATGCCAGTGTGTACCAGGACCTTACCTGCCCAAGAACCCTGTTTAGGAAAGTGAGCAGGGTTTTGTATATTAAGGAATCTGTTTAATCCTCTGTATATTGAAATACCTAGTTATCTTTCCTAATTATTATCTTTTCATATGTTGAACAAACTGCCTATTCCATCCAAGTGAGTTTGCTTCCTGGTGTTTCTTACCCCATGGAGAAGAGCTCTGTAGAAAGCTGATATTTCAGGGCTTTGGCTTGCTCTCTTACAGGAAAGGGTTAAACAAAATTTGCACTTTTTGCACTGATACAGCATCAGAGGAAATTCCTTCCTGACTAGTGCTCAGATTGTGCCCTGAAACAGAAGAACCAGTGGTCTGTATTGGACATTAGATGCTTAAAATATCCAAACCCAACTGATTTAAGTGCCAATAAATGTAGTAGTCAAGGCCCAGTTGCTCTTAACAGTCCTGCTACTATAAGGTTGGAGAATGAGGTGGTGGCTAAATATAAAATGAGCTTTTTGACTTCCTTCTTGTTACCAATGTGTCCTTGTTGGCTTCACTCCATTTCTTTTTTTTTTTTTTTTTAATAGTAGTTGATCAAATCTGGATTATGAGATTTGTGCTAAAAAGTAAACCAGGATCCTTACCCAAGGCACGGAGGGCTTGTACCATGAATTACACAAACAGAATTAGGTTGTTCTCAGAGCTCTTCATATGTTATCTTTAGTTTTGCACTGGTTGGTTCTTTTACTCTTAGATTATTCATGACTCCTTGCGTGTCTTTTCTGTCTTTTAGGTGATTCTTCTCGTGGTTTTTACCCCTGCTTTACTTCTTTTTAAAAATTACCTCATGATTCTTCCTCCTTTGACTCCCTCCCGTTTTACGTATTGAGTTTGGGAACTTTGGCAAAGATCCCCTAACTGAAAAGCCAAAACCCACTGAGAAAGTTTGGGGGGAAACCATTCTTCAGGGCAATTCCCAGTGTGATAAGTTTACAGTTCTCTAATCCTCCTTTTTTTAAGGTACTTTTCATGTTGTTTTTTGACTAATAGATGCACAAGGGCAGAGGTTTATGCTTAGATTTCTTTTGTGACTTTTTAAAGTAAAAGCTTAAGATCTTGTAGGAGATCTTAAGGAGATCTAATGGCACTTGGACAGGTAAGTGTCATATGATCCACAGGCATTTCAATTTTCCAGGTTGTTTTTTAATCTTCGCTGCTAGAGTAGCAGATACATCTGTAGCTAAATTCTTATATTTTTTTGATGTCACCAGACTTCTCAAGCCTGGTGCCCTGTACCAGTTCTGCCAAGTTCTTGCTGTGTTCTACAGGATCCATGACATGAATAGTGTTGGGTCTGTTCTTCTCCTGGTGCAACCAGATGAGAGAGAGAACAGAGATGAAAAGTAGAGGAATGATTTGAGCAACTGTTACTGTTACCAGGATGGGGAGACAGACAGATGGACAGAGCTGGAAGTTCTGGGGAAATGAATAAAGGAAATGCAGAGGAAATCCAAATGCAGTGGAAATATTACTGCAAGTGAGCAGCTGGAGCTGGGTGCACACTCCTGTGCCCTGTTGCAAAGGTGCATCCTGTGGTATTAGCAACTTGTTACCCGCTGGAATATTACATTTCAGGCTGCATAACTTTTACAGACATGGAAAATAAAGCTTCTGTTAGTTATTTCCATCTTCATTTTTGTGTTTGGGGTTTTTTTCCATTTTTTTTTTTTTTTTTAATGTTTGCAAGAGAAGCAAAATGCTTTCCTCAGTACCTGGGTGGATGCTGCTTGGTAGTTAAAATCTGAGGGTCATGCTGGCTTTTTAGGGTTGTGATTCAGTTGAGCTGGATGGGAATTAAACTCAAATCTCTCACACAACATGGACACATGATTTTTCTGTAACCTTAGGCAAATATTTTGGTTTGGAGGGGAATCACTGTAGCCATGAGGTGAGAGTAATTCTAATGCCATGTAAAGTGCGTGGGTGGCAGGGGTCACAGAAACATTAACTGAAACTTACATAACTGAAACAATGTTGTTAAATTTTTAAAAAATCCTTTTATAAAGTGCTGTTTCTTTAGAATGGTGTTTTCAAAGCATAGTTAAAAGTTGTTAACAGTCTTAATAGTGGCATGTTAAACTCTTTCTTTACATTAACACAAGGGCTAAATAATTTTTCCTGCATGATTAATTATAGGAATACATCACAATGTTTTTTGTTAAAATGGGAAACAGTGTTGTAAATGTGCAGTTATTTTAAACATTGCTTTTAATTATGTGATACAGAAGGGCTTTGTATTGAGTTAAAGTTTGAATTTTAATTTTTGCCTCCTATTCTTTCCATTCCCAAACACAGGACATCTGATGAACCTTCTGCAGCTTCTTACCAGAGACCATTCTCCTCTCTTCATTGAAACATGCACTGTCCAGCTGTGAAACACTGCAAGGTTTATTCTTGCTAACAGGAAACACTTTCAAGTATCGGTAAGTTCTCAGCATTTAAAGATATTTTTGTCATGTGGTGTGGGAAAGAGAAAAGGAACCTGGAGAGAACATCGTTATGAGGGCTGACAGTTCTTCATAAAACTTGACTTAACGTTTATAACAAGGGCTCATTTAGAAATCTTGGTCATCTGTAAAAGCTGGAGAAACACCTCTGGCTCTTCTGCTCCTTCCTTGAGGCAGAGGTGCCTCCATCCATCACTGCCACTCAGTTCTCATCTGTTTGATCACAAGAGGGAAACAGGTGCAGAGCTCCAAGCAAAGGAGAAAAAGTGAAGGGCTCAACTTTGTCATTTTTACCAGTCTGTTCTGGCTCTTTTTGTGCTCTGGGACAGGTCTAAGTGAGAGTTTTAACAGTAACAGCCCCAAGTCTAAGTAGAAATACACACACCTTGATACACTTTGCTAACAAAGTAATTTCTCATGTGTCTGGGTTGGTCTGGCTCCCTCACTTCGCAGCTTTTGTTTTTTAACTGTCCAAATAACAGGACTAAGAGGAGCTCGCCAAAACAATTGCTATGGAGAAGCAATCAGAAATAGAGAAAGGCAAGACTTGGCAGTCCAGAATAGAAACTGAGAACAAAGTCACTGGTGTTTGCTTCAATTGGGTCATATTTGTTTTCAAGATTTTCAGTTCTGCTGTTTGCCATAAGAATGCTTGGATTTTCCTTGTTACTTCATTTGTTTATTAGATATTTTATTTCACCTACTATAATGGCATTAATTTGTGTTGGAAAAGCTTTCTTAACTTTTGTCTTCTGATGTTTCATTTCACAATCTGTTACTACAGAAGGTCAGTCTTGAAATCACCAGTATTGATTTATAGCTTATTTTCATTAAGAGAGCTAATCTGTGTTTTGAAGATGTTTGAAATGCAGAGATCAAAAAAGACTTTGGTAGGGCTAACAATATAAAGCTTTGAATAAAGCAGACTCAGAAATATAAGATTGTAAGTTAAATGTTGCCAGTGTGGTGTATATGTTAGTCTGAAGAAAATAAAGTCTGTTTTATATAAGAAAAATAGGTGTATAAGATGATAGTTTTAGTGCATGTGTCCTCACAGACAAAAGCCCTGGTGTAGTTGAACTATTCCTACTCTTTGTACCTTGTAACCATAAACGCTCTTGTTTTCTGTGAGAAGCCTGTCTGTAAATGTCTCCTACTATACCTAAATATCTGTATTTTACACAAAACTTTACAAATCTTGGGTTTGTTTGATCTCTTAACCCAGAATGATGTCAGCCACTAGAAACTGGCAACTAAACATTTCAAGAGCAAATTCTCCTGATTGCTCCAAATTTCCTTCAGGAGCTGTACTGGTAGCTTTTAAATCTCAGTATTTTATAGGTCAGATAAGGTGAGTCTCTTTAAAGAGTCATTTAAGTGAGAATGTTTTGAAAAGCTCCCAAACAGGAAACCCTGTTGTTCAAGGGTCTGATTGAAGTTTTAGTAGCTAAAATTAGACCTTTTTGTTCCCGTACCTTTAAGAAGTAACTCTTGCTTACATTATTACAAAGTGGTAGCCGGGCTTTAATTACTTTCAATGAGTCAATATGCTTGGAGCTGACTTTTTTGTAGCTCATTAAATCATGAGTAAAGATGTCATAAATGTGAGTTTGGAGGGAAAAGCCTTCAAAACATTTCACTGTTAGTTTATTGCTAATAATTTGTTCTGGTTTTGGTTTTTGTCTTAGTTCTGTCTTTCTCCTGCAAGAATTCACACCAGTGCTGTTGGAAGGTCACGAACAGGCACTACCTGTGCTGCCCTGGGGCTGTTGATGTCCTCAGCTGTTGTAGGAGAAACACTAGACCTGGAACCCAGTTTGTTACTGGTAAGAAATAATTGCCTTGGATTTTATTTGTTTATTTATTCAATATTGCAGTTTACATGTTTTCTTTAACAAAATCAGCAAAAATCACTTGTTGCTTTTAAGAACAATATACCAAAATATGCATATCTGGTCTTTTCTTTTCTCCCCTGAAAATACTTAACTTTACAGTTTCTAAATTTTGAATTCTAATTACTGTCCTCCCAAAATGTGGAGGACACATTCACTTACCTTTTATTTTCAGTCCTGGTTTTCTCTTGGAATTCTTCATGTGCTGTCAGAACTAATGAAGGTTAATAAATGGATTTTTCTATGAAATCCTGTGTTTTGATTGCACTTTTATACTGTTCAACTCCTGCACATTGGCTGACCCATAACTTCAGGTGGATAGTTTGACAGGTCAAAGGCCACAACCAAGTCTCTGGTTTAAAGTTTTGTAGTAGAGTGAAAAGTTTAATGGTGACTCCCTGCTATTTTAAATTGTGCTGTTGGAGTTAAGTTTTGCTTGTGGTTCTTGTTTGGACTCTTGAAACAAAGCTTTAATGGTATGGTGAAATGCTGGAAGTGTGTAGTGTTCTCCTTTGCTGTTTGAACTTTACTTGTGAACTTTCTGGATTGTATCTGCTACAGATTCTAAGCAGAGATGATGTTTTAATGCTGTCTGTGATGGGGCAACATTGGCTTGAAGTTGGAGAAATTTCAGTGACTCCTGATCAGGCCAATGTTAATAAATTTATGTAGAGACTTGGGGCTCCTTTTGCCCTGCAATGACTGACAATTCAGTGGGCCTATCAAATTTGGTAATGAAAATGGAATTAGTATTTTTCTTTAAGTTTATGGAAAATCATAAAATCATACCTGCCCTTTCTGTACTTCTGTAGTTCTTCTCAAAGTGAATGATGAAACTTTTATTCTCTCCTGTGGGTCCCAGCCCATGAGGCTGAACATGCACTTTTGGGCTGCAATTAAACATTCCCATCCCTGGTCATCAGGGAGAAATGGTACACGTTGTTTGCACGAAACCCTGAGCTCTGAGTGACCCCTCTGGCTCAAGGGTCAGGTTTGGTCTGTTTGCAAACATCTGCCTCTTTCTCATCCAGTTCAGAGTTGTGGTTGAAATGACCAACCTAAAGCAAGGGATGACTATTTTCTGGAATCAGAATAGGATAAAGGAGTTTCTTTTTTGGCAACTGTTCATTTTTGTAAGATGTTACTTATATCTACTTTGGACAAAGCTGATTATATGATATAATTTGGTGTTATATAGTATCAAGAAATGAAAACTCTTTCAGAATTGTGTGCTGCTGTTGCTCAAACACACTTGTAAGAAAACACTGCACTCGTGGAGATTTGTGCTTGTAAAGCTCCTGAGCAGTGTCTTTGCAGAGAGTTACCATCCATGAATACCCTGAGTCTTCTTTTTCTCTCCTTTACTGTCCTTTTCAGTTCCTAAGGGGTTTTGTTCTCCATTCTTTTCAGCACAGGGCAGACTGAGAGTAGGAATCCTGCGCATTTCTGTTGTCTTTAACTGGATAAAAGTGAAACTTGCATGCACACTGTGTCTTGTTGTGCAAGGAAGCATTTCAAGCCCAATCTCACCTTACAGAGCTCCTTTGCAGAGGAATTTAAAATATGTTGGAATGTCTTGGGAGTGGAAACATGGACAGGACACAGGGGAAGCAGACAAGTGGGGTGTGTTTGTTGGGTTTTTGTGTGTTGTAGCATTGGAGTGAATTGGAGTTCTTCCTTAATCTGTTTTTACTTTTCTCTGAAGGGAGAGAGGGGAGGAAACAACACATTTTTGGTTAAATTCCAGTTGGCATGTTTTCTCTAGGGAGCAGAGTGGTGGAGGAGTGCACTAGTGAGCATTTTGGTGCTCTTTAACTTTGGTCCTTGGTATTAAGTGTAGAAACATGCTGAGAAAATTGATAAAGACAAAATGCCATGTAGTTTAAATCTTCAGTTCACTTACATTCTCAGAAAAGAAAAAGTAAACAACCAACCAAACAAATCCTAACAACAGCAACTGCTCCCCCAACCAAAAAAAAAAAGAAACCTCCAGGCCTTTTTTTTCCCCCCTGTTTTCTTTCTGAGGGAAGGAAGTTTATTTTTGTCCCCACAATTTCCCAGGGGACTGCTCTGTAGAGGATTTTGTGTGCAATTCATTTCTCATCTGTGTCATTTTGTCAAAATTTAAGTAGTGCACTGAGATTTAGATGGAACAAATTTGTGCCCCCTAATTTAAGTGATGTTAAGGTTTTGGTTAGGGGACTCATTCCTGGGGTGCATGCTGAGAAGTTTGCCAATAAATAAATATTTATGCTTCTTAAAACCTTTCCAATGGGAAGTGAAGTGTGATTTAGACTCTTACTGTGCCATCAGGTGCTATTTTCATGTTTAAATAACTATACTGACAGTGCAAAATAAACCACTTTCATAGGTTCACTCTAGCTAGGGTTAAAGATTGTATAAATTATTAGTGCTTACTTCAAGACTAGGGTTTTTCAGATATGAGAAATAAAAGCAATCCTGTATCTTGACAGAAGTTTGCATGAAAGTGACTCTTAAATCTTCCCACTTTGTGTTCTTTTTGCTGTTACATGCAATGGTTTGGTTTGTGACCCTTTTTTTTTTAGTTCTTTTCTGAGAAGTAATGGACTTGAATTACTGTACTTCCTGTGAACTGGCTTATGAAGAAAGGCTGATCTGCTACAATTTTATTTTGTGGAAAATCTTCGGATGAGCTTTCCTGGTTTGTTGTCTTCCTGGAAAGCTGTGATGTGGCCATGTGGCCTAAAGAATTCTGGTAGATGCTCCACTTTTAAAACCTTCATGTACTAAAAAGACCTGAGATTAAAAAAATGCATCATTAATTTTCGAGGTCTGTTTCTAAGAAATCTCCACAGTCTATTCCATCTTCACTTTGTTTCTGCAGAAGTTTGAAGGGTACAGCTTTTCTGTAGAAATCTTTGCACAATGACTTTTAAGTGGAAATAAATATCCTTACCAGGGAAAGGGAAAAAAAAAAAGAAAACAAACCATCAACAAGCCACAAAACAGCATGTGAAATTGGAACACAAGAGCACAGGGTTTTAAAGCTTCCTGAATTTTTAACTACTAGCAAATTGCCTTAAATTTAACTTGGATTAATTCCCTGGTGATCCTTGACATTAAACGGATGTTCTGGTTTGACATGGGTAGACAGAGAACTAATTAATTCCTCTGAATTTGAGGCGTATTTAATTTTCTCCCCCAAAGACCTCTTGTTTAAAAGGTACAATGCTGTGACAGATGTTGGATGTGGAGCGACGAGTGTGAGGGAGCAGACCTTGTGACAGAGGAAGATCAAGACATCCACAGTAATAATTTCTGATTTGGAAACTGTTACATTTTATTGATTACACTGAACACAGGAGTATCCACCTCACTGCTTGCTTGAAGGTGCTGTAATGTGCCTACCTCGGTGGCCAGTAAGGAGTCTTGCATAGATTTGTGTCTGTGTGTTTAGTAAAAATTCCCTGATATCTTTTCTCTGACCTTATCTTCTATTTCCTAAAGAGATGAGCAAGAGCTCCATCCATCCATCCATCCATCCATCCATCCATCCATCCATCCATCCATCCATCCATCCATCCATCCATCCATCCATCCATCCATCCATCCCAATGCCTGAACCTCAAACTGCTCCAGTCTAAACCAAAAGTAGCAAGAGACATATTTTAAATTCTGTATTTCTGCCACAGGCAGCTTAAAAAAGGACAAGATGTATCTGAAGTGGACTGTTATCAGTGGGGGGGACCTGATCCAATGAACTAAACTGAATAAATGTATGAGATAGCACAGAAATAAAATCTTGAGGAATTGATATTATTTCCAATTGAAGAAGGAAAGATGTTGTGCCATAAATTCACAAGAGCAAGTGGAGACATGGATGAATACCGTGATGCTAATCTCTATGAAATTGAGGAAGAGAAAATTATCCTTACAGGAGATTTCCCGCCCCTCCTCCCCATGGTTTCAGGGAGTTGGTGTCTTGGAATCTGGATTTTAATATCCATGAAGGAACAGTGAAAACGTATCCAAAACATTCTGACCCTTTCCTCATTGTTGGCTCTGAGGTTTTCTTACATCTTCCCCTGAATTGTGTGGATATGGCAGCTGTTGGGGACACGACTGGTGATGGACAACTCACTTTATCCTATGTGGCAATTCATATTTCCTAAGGGAACTAAGCTGACTCTTCAACTCCTTAAAGTAGATGCAATAGTGGTTTCTGGAATAAAGACAAGACTGAACTGTCACTCTGCCTTAAGAGGTGGTTCTTTCCAACATGATGTTGGGAAGTGCTGGCAGCCACCTCCAGAGCCTGGAGTAGGGAGATGCTGTGCTGGCTGGTGCCATCACAACCTTTTCAGGCCAAACATCTGAAAATTAATTTATTTTTCTTTCCCCACTTCCTGACCCTGATTCTTGGTTTGATTTTCATTGATTTATTTTATTTATTTGAGACAGAGGTGGTGTCTGGGTGAGGATTTGGTTTGAGGTCTCTGGGCAGATTTCTGTGGTCAATAGGTGTGTGCAGCTGCACTGGTATTGACCTCTTCCAGTTCAATTAAAAAAAAAAAAAAAAAGATTGGCTTCTCTGTGCATTCTGTGCTTAATTCTGCAGAAAAGCTGCATGGCTTTGAAGTGGGTGAACACAGTTCAGCCTGTTTGTGTTGCAGGAAGATGGTCCTTCCTCTCTTGAGGGAAGCAAACATCTCTCAATGATCAGGGACCAGCTGGCCTTGCAAATTAGGATTTCTGGGACTGCAGAGGGGCAGCTCCATCCTTGCAGAACTGGAGGAGCTTGAAGCAGTCTTGCACAACTTGACCTTTTGAATCATCAGGTGGCTCTCTAGGAGAAGGTCCCACCTCATGGACGTTCTGTGGGCTGGGAGATGCTTTTCTAGCCCACACTGTTGACTCAACTGCAGCTATTTTGCTCCTGCTGATGATAATAATAGCACAGGGTAGGGGAAGGGGGCAGAGTACTTGTGGATCTGTGTTCCACAGCCCAGGAAACACACTTGAATGTGCCAAGGAAACTTCCTGAATCACGGCTGTGCTGCCCACTGCAGCGAGCCAGTCTGAGCAGATGGGGCTGAATTTGTGTGTGAACTCCATGGATGTTTGAAAGGTGCTCCAGGCTGGAAACAACCCCCTTAATGCCAGTGCTAACATTGAACCATGTGTGCTTTGAGGCCGTATGACCTCAGAGGTTTTGTTTTTATAAGTAACAAACACTAGCCTAAATCCAGGCTTCTGATGAGTGTGCCTGCACATAATAACATTTGGAACTGGGTCTAATTTTACAGTTGTGTGTTGACATGTGGACCCTCATATCAATTCCACAGTTGGGGCTTTTTATATTGGAACAATTTTTTCTGAGAGAAAGGAGTAAGATATCCTTCACCTTGGTGCTCTTAATTAGTTGGACCATTAAACCCTTATTCCATGGTAGATAAATCTTGATAGTAAGTTCCAAAAAAAGCTAGGGAAAATGGCAGAATTGAGTGCCAAAGGATTTGTAAAACTGTGGCATCAAAGGCGAATATGGAGTTGCAAAGACAGTAACTGGAAAACTTCAGTCTGAAAATCCTCACACTGCTGATTACTGTCAACATTTAGGACCTTCTTTTCTGTTTTGGAGTGTAAGAGGAGGATAATCTGGAGCATAACTGAGAAGATACCTTGCTGCTGGAACCAACTAGCCTTTTATTTTGGATAATACTGCCAAATTTTATGAAAGGTGGACAAAAGGCATGTGAGTTTTTCTCAGCTTTATGTTGGTCATAAGGATCATTTATTTAGGTGATCATGAGAATTTCTCGACTCAGTATCTAAGCGTGGCTGCAGGATAAACTTGGAGATGTAAAGCAAGGAAATAACATGTTTATTGCAAAGTATTGCTTGTAAGTAGCTGAGCTTCAAATAACATTAATTTCATAGTCGTGATTTATTGCCAGTTTAGTTTGGGTGGGGACTTAAAACTTTGTGATCTGTGGTCTTGGATTTGCTTGTTGCTCTTCTGACTTTTAAACCATGTTTATAGCCCCTCCATGGCAGTATAACAAGGGGAATGCTGGGTTCAATTGGCTCTTGCTGTTTCAGGATTTCAGCTCTTCTGTGTGCTACACACGATACTTGTTCCCTCAAGGAAAATGTTTTACAGTGTTCCCTTCGGTAGTCTGTGGGCATCTGAGCATGGTTTCAAGTGCAGTATCACTTTCAAAACCAAACTTCAACAAATTCACAGTAAAAACTGACAGCTGTTGTTCTCTGGTTACTTCAGATGGGTTTTCTTACAAGTCTGTAGTAATTGAAAGAAACATTTCTCTGGGATGTTATGAGCCACTGGAGGATTGGCTTCAAACATAATCCTTTTTAATGTAAATTATTTGAAGTCTGGTCAAAGTAAGGTGCATTTTATAATGAATATGGAGGCATCACAGGCAGTAGCTGTATTTGTGGCACTCTTCCCAGATGAACCTGGTGCTTCTTTTGGTACAGTCTGGGGTTTGTCTCCAGTCTTGTCTCGGATTTTGTAATCCTGTCATTTCCTTCACCCTGCAGGACTTGTGGAAGAGGAAACATAAAGATCTCCAAATGAATAACCGAAAGGAAGATATGGAAATTGCTTCCCACTACCGTCACCTGCTGCGGGAGCTGAACGAGCAGAGGCAGCACGGGATCCTCTGCGACGTCTGCATCATCGTGGAGGGCAAGATCTTCAAGGCTCACAAAAACGTCCTCCTGGGGAGCAGCCGCTACTTCAAAACCCTCTACTGCCAGGTCCAGAAAACCTCTGACCAGGCCACTGTCACCCACCTGGACATTGTCACCGCCCAGGGCTTTAAGGCAATCATTGACTTCATGTATTCCGCGCACCTGGCGCTGACCAGCAGGAACGTCATCGAGGTGATGTCGGCTGCCAGCTACCTGCAGATGACAGACATCGTGCAGGCCTGTCACAACTTCATCAAGGCAGCTCTGGACATAAGCATCAAGTCTGATGCCTCGGAGGACCTGGTCGATTATGAGCTGGGAGCCCCTTCCAGCAGCAGCACGGACGCTCTGATTTCAGCAGTCGTGGCTGGCAGGAGTATATCCCCCTGGTTAGCTCGGAGAACAAGCCCTGCAAACTCCTCTGGGGACTCAGCCATTGCCAGCTGCCATGAGGGAGGGAGCAGTTACGGAAAAGAGGATCAAGAACCAAAAGCAGACAGCCACGAAGACATTTCGTCCCAGTCTCTCTGGGCTAGTGACATGGGCTATGGGTCTTTGCGTATCAAAGAGGAGCAGGTGTCGCCGTCCCATTACGGAGGGGGCGAGCTGCATTCTGCCAAGGATAGTGCAATACAGAGTGGGTTCTCAGAGCAAGGAGTGGGGGATGGCTGGCAGCCCACGGGCCGCAGGAAGAACAGGAAAAACAAAGAAACTGTGAGACATATTACACAGCAAGTGGAGGATGACAGCAGGGCAAATTCTCCTGTGCTGCCCCTTTTACCTGCCTCAGGATGGCCGTACAGCAGTCGAGACCCAGGTAAGTCATTCTTCCAGTTTTTGGGGATGAAACTGAAAATGTTGAGTTAATTAGATCTGTTTATGGGGTGATCTTATCAGCCTCTGAAACAGGAGCTTGCCAGAAATACAAAAATGTAGAAACTTGTGTTGCCAGTAATTCAGAAGCACCAAGCACTGTGTGGTTCAGTCAGGAGCCTCAATGGAGGCTGGTTCTCCTGTAAAAGTGGTGGTTTTGTTTTAGCTTTGAAGGACACAAATCACCCCAAAACCACCACTCTAATTGTTGGAATTAATGAGAGGAAAGTTTAAAGGAATTTGTTTTAGTAGGTGTGGACATTGATGTCAAGGTTGAAGAATTTTCCTTGCACTGTATATTGATGATGTAATTACACCACACACACAGGTGTAATTTAGTCTTACTGATACCATCTTCAGAATTTCCTGATATTCAGGTGTCACTTTCTCTTGGGTAAGAAAATCACCATAGCTTCTTGATGGTAATGGAAGGATAAGTGTTTAGGAACTCTCAAGAACAACATGTTTTTCTGAGGCATCACTATGGCTTCAAGTGTATTTTGATGTGTGACTTCTTGTGGTCTGAGACAAGTGGCTGCGTTTAAAGTGTGTAGCCAGAGAGAAAATTGTTTTCTTGACTTGCTTTGACTCTTCAGGGGTTATTTTTTGTCTCAAGATAACTGCCCTGTTTGATTCATTAATCAGTAGCAATAAATAGATTCAGGAATGCTTCTGAACTAGGAGTTTGGTGTTATTTTCTGAGGACTTATGGGAGTGTGTTAGTAAACTCGCTCAAGCTGACTTCAAGAGCTTAGTCTGTGCTGTGAATTAGCCTGTTTCATTACATACCAGAATCCAAGTCAGCCAGGAGAAGGGTGTGTGAGATTATAGACCTTCATGTTGCCAAATTTGGATGAAAAAAACAATACAAAGAGTACTGAAAGTCTTAGAAGTCTTTATGGGCTGAAAAAGGAGGTTGAAGTTGCTCACATAGTGGAGTTTAAATGTGGTGTACATTGAGCAGTAACTCTGCAAATTTCTTGAGATTTATTATGTTTTATGGTTATCTGCTGCAACAAGATAATTGCATGTAATTATTCTAATTAGCTGATGATAAAATCTAAACAACATCAGTTAGAAGAAAAATGCAAGATTATTTAAGGTATCAGTGATTTATGAAGAATCCCATTTTTTGCAATGCATCTATTTTGTCCTTATTTTGAGTGAAGACTCAGCATGGATTGTTTGGTCTCTGTTTTCATGCAACTATTTTTCATTTTCCTTGGCATCACATAAAAAGAGCTCGATCAATTGTACTGTCTGAGGGATGTGGGTTTGGACAGGTACCTGGAGTGAACCAGACATGTTGGAGTGGCTGCAGAAACAGAGCTGCAGCTCTGATCCTCTTGGAAAGCTGGGTGTAGATTGAGTGTCTTTACAGAAAATAGTGCAGAACAGAAGAGACTGTATTACTGGAAGCTGAATGAAACTTAAGATTATTTAATTCCTAATTGTTAAGGAATTAAATTGCAGTGGCTGTTCACAGATGAGAGGAAGATGGCTCGGGGGGTTGACTCAGCACAGTGCTGAGACAGCACGTCAGCAGGCACATCAAATTATTTGTTCCAAATCTTGCCTTAAATGCAGTTTCCAATAAAGGAGGTGGTTTCAGTGGTGGGAAAAGGGCAGCTGAATGGTGATGGCTGGCGGAAGAGTTTCAGTATTCCAACAATGCTGGTAAAAGAAAAGGAAAAAAAATAATGGCAAGACTACTTGCTGTCCAAAATGAACAGGCTTGGGGGCTGCCTGTGCTGGCAGTGGCAACTGGCAGAGAGCAGTGTGTCTATGAGGAGCAAGGGGGGTGTGTTGAAACTGAGCTGTTCCTGAGTTCCCCATATTGGCCATCTGGAGAGGTGAATGCAGGTAAAATTCTCATTTCTGCCCTGCTGGACAAGGAGGTTCCTCTGCATTGTGAGGCCAGAAATTGTGGAATGGGTGCATGTGGGCTTAACAGCAGGGATTGCCTCTGCAAGCCCTGTGTGTGTTGTAGGTCAGGTTGTGGTGTTGTTGGTGATCTTTTCAGTATGATTTCAAAGGACTTGAGATCCATACTTGTTCAGTTTTGGTTGACCTTGGACACCTTGTCCACATGCAGCCTCTAGCATGGTAAACCTGTGTTTTGGGGGGAATCAAATGGGCACTCAGGTGAGGCTGCTGCTCTTTCACTGTGAAGTAAAAGCTACCCTGCTACCCCAAAAACACCCCTCTCTGGGGCCCTGCAAACAGGAGGGTCTTCTGGTCTTGCATGGGTATTTCCCATATCCAGCAGATGGGAGATATTTTCCTGCAAACTTCATATCCTGATCTACAGGGTTGTGCTTAGGCTGGATTTTGGTACCCCAGGTTCTTCCCTCTCCTGTTAGAATTCAGCAGTTCTCTAGGGGTGTTGCAGACTTGACTCCTAAGTGTGAAGAATGAATGGTTTTCTTGTGTGCAAATGGGTAATGACACAGTGCAGACACTTGTAACAGGTATTTGGGTTGTGTTTAAATTTCAGCTTGAAGTTGTCTTTGATTTAGTCATGTCAGGATTCATTTTTTAAAGCAGACTTCATAATCTGGGGCTCTCTTTTACCTCATTTATTTAGAAGTGTCCCTATCAGCAATGTTCACAGCTAAGATGGAAAGCTACTCACTTACTGAGGAAATGGGTGTTGAATGTTCTTTCAGAAGTAACTGAGAGGAAAGAAAGTTACCTAGAACTCTTTGTTCTTTGAGGCTTGTTCACTTTCCTGATCTAATCAGTTATTTTAAGATGCTGCATGCTAAGGCTGAAAGCTCTTGTTGGGTTCATTGGGGTGGTTTACAAATGCCTCTCTCTTCTGCTGGGCTAACACAGACATTGCATTCTGGAAATGCAAAAGCTGATTTAGGAGAATATGTCTTCAAAGCTCAGTCTTCCTCCTGAAATTGTGCAAGATGCTCTTTTGGTCTTGGTTGCAAACAGCACTGCATTTCAGCAGCATTTTGGAAGGGGAATCTTGCAAGGAACCATCGCATCACCCTTTAAATTCAGTAATTATTTGGGGCAGGATATTCACAGATGAAAAATATGCTTCCTATTCCTCTATTATAGATAGGATTATTTAATTCCTGTTATATTACAAAGAAGCACATTGCAGTCACTGAAACTTTGCTTTTGAAACAACTCAGCTCATTCACACTCAGCAGTGGTGCTGCTTTCAGTGGGAAAAACATTCTTATCAGTACAGGCAGGTGTATTAAAGTGTCCCAAATATTTACGTAGACTATTTAAATACAAATCAGTGACATCTCAAAAAAAGACACAGATCTTATTTCACTTGAAAGGGTAAGAAAATTCTTTGTGAATCCATTGATTTCCCAGATGCTGGTGGGGTCCTGTTGAGAGTCTCTGAATCTGACAACATTGGAGATTGAAATAAAAAGGAGTGTCTGGAGTAATCTTATTAATGGTAATCTAGCATCATGGAAATAGCAAGAGATTGTTAATGTCTGCCATGAAGATTCTTTTTCTTCCAAGAAAGCATGATCAAATAGGATTTGCAAAAGAATGCAAATGAAAACCTGAGGTGCTGGATTGGGACTGTGATTCAGCTCTCAGTTTCTCAGGGTGGTGTCAGTCAAGCACAAAGCTTGATGAGCACCATCTTTTCATGCTAGTTCCTATTTATTAATTTGGACTGTCTGTTTAGCATCAAACATATTAGGTTTTGTCTTTCTCATCCTGTTTGGGTTGTTCAGGATGTCAATCTGCCATTCCTTGTAGGAAACATTCATATATATGTTTTCCTCACCAAGACACATTAACTTGAAGCAGCAGTTCTCCAGAGTAAACTGAAGGATGGGCTTTTATAAATAATTTCTTCATAATTGAGCCAAGTAGAATTTCCTCCATGGACTTGCCAAAAGAACAGGTCTGCCTTTTATTTTATCCCTTTTTCTTGAATTTTATAGGTTTTCTAAAGAAACATGTTGCTCTTTGTTAGTCTTCTTATAAAAGATGCTTATGAAATTCAGAAATAGTCTCGTGCCTTGAACATCTTTATTTGCCTTAGATTCCTGTTCCTTTAACCTTGCTGGATAAAACTTTTACAGGATTACACATCCTGAATATGTGGACTACAGGATCAGGTGGTGTTCAGAAGGCTCTTACCAAAGAGAATGGATATCTTCACTGTTAAGCCAGCAAAGTGCTGCTGGCTTTGTCTCTTCATGTAATGGAAAACTCTGCCACTTGAAGGGTGTCTTTTTGAAGAATTTATTGACAGGTTTATTAATGTGTTAGTTCAAGCATGGTAGTTATGATTCAGGAATTTATTTCCAAGGAAATACTCCCACACATCTTCTGAGTGTTTGCACCCAAAAGCTGCAAGTGAGTTTCTGTGTGCCAATTGACTGTGAAATGAAGCTAATTATTTTACAAAACAGAGCAGCCCTTTCTAAAGGCTCTACAGTTTGGGAACTCTTTTCTTTCCTTTAATTTATGTAGCAGAATTGCTGTGTTCTGTTAAGAAGAGCTTCAGGACTTGAGTAAGCCCAGACTAGTGACCTCAATGGGAAGGACAGGCAAGACTTCGCTGTATCCTTCTGACTTTGCAGAGCTCACAGTTCCTTTAACGTTTTCCCCATCAAAATCTTTAATTATGCACAAGTTTCCTCCCTCCTGGTGAGGAGACATTGAAGTCACTCGTTTTCCAATGCCACACATGTGACTGCAGTGGCTGCTGCAGGGAGCTGTGCTCCCCTGGAAGCCTGGAGACAGCTGGTGTCGTCAACATTTCCCATCCCTTTTTCTGTCCTGGTTTCCAGAGAGCAAATTATGATTACAGGAGCTGTTGGGGAGCACAGATGCTGAACAGTTGGATCACATAGGGAGCTTACATTGCAAAAGGCTTTGGAGCCAGGCAAGGAAGAGCTTGTTCCAGATGAACTCAACAAAATTTCTGCAGGTGAGGTCTCTGGACCTGAGTGCAGGCAGGTGAATGTGTGGATTGCCTTATTACAGAATGATTTTATTCTTGAAACAATGTTGTTTTTTCTCAGTGAGCTACTGGGCTTCTTGAAACTCTGTCCCTTTGTCAACACAAATCTTCAGATCTTCCTTTGATTCATATTTTCAAGTCGTTATTAAATAAGTAATTCCCCTGAAAATTCCCCTGTTTCCGTTGTGGTATTTGGCAACCATATTGGTCCAACTAGAGGAATCCAGATTTTGAAAAATGAGAAAAGGGGGGAAAGATGAGTGTGGTGTTGTTACTCAGGATTCAGGTGTTTAAAAAACTCCTAAAGATTTTTGCTGTGTTCTACAAGACAAAAGTGAATTTATTGAAGGAGGTGCTAAGAGAAGTTTTGGAAGCGGGCAGTGTTGAAATAATCCAGAAATAAGCCAGAAAAGTCACTGGGACAGAATACAGTTGGTTACTTTTCCTTTAAATGGATTTTGCTTTGAAGAGAGGGAGTCTCCAGTCCACCTGCCATGGTCTGAGTCCTGGTTGCAATGGGAAGACTTCAGGTGTTTAATGGTTTGTTACAGCATGACTGAAAACTGGGCTGGCTAAAATTTCAGCTGTCAGATGAATGCCTGATGTCCTAAAAACCAAATTTTAGGTTTTTAGGACTCAAACAGGCTCAAATTTTAATAATTTCCTACTTTTAGTTTTTTTACTTAGACCTTTTTTATGCCTCATTTTGGAAAGATCACTTTTTAAGCAGGATAGATGTTTTGGATTAAAACAACTTATTGGAAAGGTGTTGAAGTATTATTGAGGGTAGGTAATGGTAAACTACAAATTCCCTGCCACTTGGAATATTAAATTCATTTCTGCACTTTTCCACCTTCTTTTACAGCCATGACATTGCAATTATGGTGCAAGGTGTTAAAATCTTTGCTACAACTGAGGGGGTTTTACTGGGGAGGTATTTTGATACCCTGGTGGCCAGTGATGCAGCCAGGCATGGAGGGGTTACAGCTCTGTGCTCTTGTGCCACCCCCTGAATTCTTTCTTAGCCCGAAATCGGCTTAGCCTGCATTCCTTGGGCTTAGGAGCTGCCCAGGTTTCTGGACCCTCTCTGGAACTCTTGGTGTGCCTGAAGCACCAGTGCACTGTGTGGAAGTGGCTGAGAGTTGCCTCAAAATGCAAAATCAAAGGAAAAAAAACCCCACCTGATCCCAAATACCACTGATCTCTGTGTCCGTACTGAGAATTTTGCAGAGGGTGCTCAGTAAACAATTCAGGTTCTCCATATCAGCACAGCTACAGGTTAATGGAGTTATTAGGATACAATCTTTGTGGGAGTAACTTTGGAGTTTCTGTTATTGAAGGGTTAGGTCAGGTTATTTTCAAGTTTGGAAACTAAAATCATCGCTTTAAACCCAGACGCACTTTCTCCCTGGCTACACCCTGGCTTTAAAATGGTTCCACCCTAAACCAGCTTTAGCTCAGTGCTCAGTGTCTGTTTCCTTTCCCCACCCTGCATTCCATTTTCCCCAGGCTCCCAAGCCCTCCTCCTCCTTCTCCTCCTCCTCTTCCTCCTCCCTGTGGTAGCAGTTCTGATTCTGTTAATCTGCTTTAACTCCAGAGATCAGAGGCATTTCCCCTCTCCTGAGTGCCCTTCTCACTATTTTATTTGTTCCTTGTGCTCTTCTTTAGAGATCTCAACTTTTCAAAAACTTTTTCCCCTTTTTGGTTCTTTACTTTGGAATTATGAGTGAGAAATCAAGAGCTTTTAGTGTTTAACATAAATTCTATTATTTGCAATCAGCCCTGTTCAGGACTTTAATTTCCTTATTTACAGTGCTGCTTTTGCATTAAAATGTAGTAGGAATTAATTCTTCAGATGTAGTTGCCTGGGAATCAAACCCAAGTTTTTCTGTGCTGGTCTCTGATTTATTTTTTATTCTCTCTTTTTTTCTTTTTTTTTTTTTTTTTCAAGGCACTTGTTTCAAACGGTAAATATTTGTTCTGTGGATTTTCAGAGTTTATAACTCAGCATTCTGTCATATCACAAGTGCTGATATTCATATTCAATGTTGTACTTGAATGTTTTATTTCTTTCCCTTCATGTTTGTGTCTGCCTCTGTCCCGAGGAGCAGCAGGGAATAGTGTCACTCCTTTGATTGCCTGAATTAAGAGACTTGGTAAAAGAGGTTAAGCTTGCAGTACTTTTAAAGTGATAGTCTCAAGTTACTGTACAATTCTCTGCATATTTTGGAGAAATAAGAGTGGCTTAAGGTATTTCTGCACTGCCCAGTCATTCCTGCTCCTGCAAGGACACTGTATTACCTTATTTTAGAATAGTTTCTAAAACAATTAACTCACCCAGTTTAACAATTTCTCTCTTTTTTTGGATTTGTTCTGTTTTATCTTTTTTTAGGAAGATCAGCAGTTGGCCAGGTTTGTTCTGTAGCCCAAGGAACAGTTGAGTTGAGGTCACTAACAGGAGGTGGGGGAGCAGCAAAAAGCAGCAGGGTTTGGGCCAGGAGCTCCTTTTGCTCACCACAGGAAAGTGCAGAACTTGAGTCAATGGTAGAAAAAGAAATATTACAGGAAGGAGATGAAAATTGGTTATTTTTTTCCAGGTACTTGGAGGAGTGGAGGGAATTTTCCAGTTACTTGCACACTGATTACTGTTTTGAGGAAGACAAAGATGGGGAGACACTTGTGCTTTTGGAATATGCTGCAGGAATAGCAACATAAAACCAGGTCATATTTGTGTAGAACAAACCTGGTTTATTTTAGCAGTAGTGTTCTAGAGCTGGTGTGGAGAATGTTTCTGCTGGTAAAACACAGATAGTGAACATCCTATGGCTGTAGGCTGGAAAATTATATTGAAGCCTCAGCTGGCATGGGCTCCTCCTGAGCCCTCCAGAAACAGGAGCAGTGTTGGAAATTGGCACTTTCCTGCAGAACAGTGTTTTTCAGAACTCAAATCCTGACAGTCCCAGGTCACCCTGCTTTGAGTCATGGTAGAGGAGCTGTAATAAGGCTCAAACCTGAAAGAAGAGGGCTGGGAAAGCACAGCCTGAAGGAGACCAAGTTTTTGATTCCATAAGGATTCACTTAAGATATCTTACAGCCTTCAACATAAAGGCAGTTTCTAATGATCATATGTGTTGTGGTTAAATATCTATGTTTGCTTGATTGTTTCCTGCTCTAGGAAATTGGAGCTGATTCTAAATGCTGTGCACATTTATTGTATCCACATGTCTTCTGTTATGGTTGTAAAATAGTGCAAATCAAACCCAATATAGCTCATGGCATCACTTCCCCATGTAAATATTGCAGTGGGTGAGAACGCTGGGGTTTGCTTAACAAATAGTGAATTGTGAAACACTTTGGGAAGATTTCTGTTAGAAAGGAGGAGGGAACTGAAATACAAACTTCAAGGATATTTTTAGCAGCTGGTAAAAGATTGTCATTTCTCTGCCAGCCTGTGTGCTCTTTTTTTTTTTTTTTAATTCCCAATCAAAAAACACACTATGAAATGAAACCTATTTTTTCTCTTTTTCCCTGAGAGTTTAAAAATTAATTGCCTTTTGTACAGAAGGAGATCAAGCCAAACCTTCCTAAACTTATGCAAGAAACATCATCCCTGGAATTCTAGACAAAATCTACTGTCAGGCAGATACTTGACCCAAATAGGTTGAAGAACCTCAGAAAATTAAGTCTTTTATTTCACCTAAGTTTTTTGGGTCACATTTTGTCAGTGTACCTGAAACAAAAGCTGAGTTTGTGGCTCCCACTTTTCTTTGGTACTCAATTGCACCCCCACGCTCTCCTGCAGTTGTTCCAGTGAAAATCTCTGTGTGACCATGTAGAGAACCAGATAGGGGAACTGATCTGCATTTAAATACAACTTTTTTTAATAAATCAATTTATTTTTAGCATTAGTTCCTGTCTCAAGTTCAATCACAGCTACACGTGTGGTCTTGGTGTGACTGAGGGAGTAGCAGGGGAGGATGCAGGAATTTGGGGTGGGAGAAGTTGCTGATGCTGGGACCTCTTCCCTTTCTGCTTGTCATGATGTAAACACAAAAAAACCTATGTTTTCTATCACACTAAAAATTAGCCAGCTGTGTGCAGGAGATCCAAAACATCTGCCCCAGGAAGTGTGATGCCTGCATCCATCTCAGGCTGCTTCCAGGCCTGATACTGTTGACTTTGTTCATTAACAACCTGTGTGGTGGGATGTTGTGAACCCTCAGCGAGTTGCTGGATGGCACCAGGCTGGGAGGGATGATTGGCTGGAAGGCAGCAGTGCCAGGCACAGCAGGAATTCCACCAAGACAAGTGTGGAGTCCTGCGTGTGGCACAGGATAACCCCGTGCAGCAGTTTGGGTTGGCAGCCAAGGAGAGAGAAAGCAGCTTTGCAGAAAATGTCTTCTGGTGAGTAAGGAGCTGAAGAGGAGCCTGTGTGCCCTCAGAGCCAGGAAAGGCTGGCTGCCTGCCTGCCTTAGGAACAGCATTTGGAGTACAGGATCCAGTTTGGGGATCTCCAGGCCGAGAAAGACTTTGACAAGCTTGAGCTAAGTGTAGCTGAGGCCATCAAGATGATGTCTGTGAGGAAAGGCTGAGACAGCCTGGTTTAAAATCTTGAAGAAGGGAAGGGGGGTAGATGGATTATCCAGGGCCAGACCCTTCTCAGATGTGGGTTGAGATGAGAGGTGATAGACATGAGTTACAGGAAGGGCAATTCTCAGGGTGAGAGGAGGAGATTCTTCACAAAGTGGTCAAAAGGTGGAGGAAGGATCTGGAGAAGTTGTACTCTGTCTTCCCTACTGCTAGTCACAACTGGGCTGTACAAGCCACTGGAATCTAATCTAAAAGTAGCTCTGCAGTTACTCTCAACCTAATTTATTCTACAATTCTTAAAGATGACTCCAGGTGAGAGAGCAGTAATGCTGCCCTAGGTCAGATTGACTTCTCACTCCCCTGTCTGATGGTGGCACCACTTCAGATTAATTCCAGCCTGCACTTTCCCAGGTTCTTGCCTTGCTGACAGCAGGACTCCTGTACCCAGAGGTGTTCCTTTTAATTCACCTTTCCACCCTAATTCTGCCAAATTGAGTCCTGCAGGTGGGGTGAGCTGTGGGAAAGGCTCAGGAGCTTTTTGTGGCAGGTGTTTTGAATTGTCATTGTCTTTGGAGGTTGTGGGACTTGGGGAGAGTTTACTCTAGGTGCTGAGTAGTGAGACCTCCAGTTCAGAAAGGTGGGAGGGATGGCTCATGAAACACCCCTGCATTCCAGTGGGGCTGAGGAGGGCTTGGGAGGGCTCCTCAAAGATTGCTGAAATTTGCCAGGTTGATGGAGAAACACAGAAGAACTGTTTTAAAGCTCTGTAAATGGTAAGTGAGGTACTGTTGCCCTCCTTTGAAGGCCTCCTGTGCCTGTGCCTGTGCCTGGCTCCCCCTGACTGATGGGGGTCACCTCTGGCACGTGACCCCAGAGACTTGGGACACTGAGGAAGAAACATCCCTGCTTTGTGCTCCTGCCACACTGAACGGGGCTTTGAAGAGAAGATGACAGATTTCTTGATCCCCTCTTACCTCAAAAAGAACAATATTGAGAAAGAACGACCTGGTAAAACATTGCCTTTAGTTCTTGGGGAAAAAGCTTGTTTCTGCTTTGAGTTCTCCAGCAGCAGATGCAACCTTGTATGGCTTTTATTCATGCCTTTCTCCCTTCTCATGGGTTTAGTTCTCCAGCTACTGATTTCTAGATGTTCAACTGTCTACATGAGAGAGCAGGAATAAAAGATGAAAAGGGGAAAAAATAATTAGAAATAAAGAACTATGAAAGAGAATAATAGCATTGGGAGTCTGGGAAACCCCACTGGGGGTTTACTGAGAAGGTTAAAACACAGTACAAACAAGAAATAAGTGGTGTGAGAGAAGCAGGCGCTGAGGAGGTACTTTGGTAACAGCTGAGTTTAAGCTGTAATGAGAAAAAATGACAGAAGCAGGGAGAATAAATACAAGAGAAAAAATTGGTTTGCGTATTAAAGTAATTAATTAAGGTCGTAAATGGAGTCTTTAAAATGGAGCTTTTCCATGCTGTTTCTGGGATGGCATGTGTGTTTTGTTCAGTTGTTGGACTAAGTTTAATGCTTTTTACTGTCAGCTTCCACCTAGATCTTTGAAAATAAATTATCACATTAACATTTGGATGCTTTTAGTGCATTGCATTACTTTGATTTGTGCCATAACCCTTTCCAAGGGGCTGCCAGATGTCTATAGTGCTTGATTTTTTGTGACTAGTGCAACTTGCTTTTCCCATTCCTGGGTTTGTGACAGGAGCTCAGTTCATAGGACTTCCAGAGCTCCCACAGTAGCCTGGGTGTGTTGGGAATATTGTACTGCTCCTGTTGTTCTGGTGTGAGGTTTATTCCTCTTCACGGATCTGTTAAAGCCTGCCTGGTCTGTGTGGCTGGGAATGAAATGTGTTTTGAGCTCAGCTGGGATGGGTGACCTGTGTGAGAAGGTGCTTGCAGTCCTTGTATCCCTGTTATGTGATGCGTCATGTGTAGGTAAGAACTTTACTGTTGTTTTCAGAATTGCACTGAAGTACTGTTGCCAAAATTGTCAAAAAAATAGGCTCTGTGTTTTATTTGACCATAAAAGCTAACAATAAAATATTCATCCAAGTTAACAAATTCAAGAAAGCTTTTCTAAAGCTTCTGTGTTTTGGAAAGTAGGCTGGTGTAATAGAATAACTGCAAAATAATGATTTGCTAAAGAGACTAATGAGCTCAGTTTTCCGAGCAGCATTAATCCCATGTTTAGCTCGGGATTTCCTGTGTGTGGAGCCCTGCAGTCGCAGGGGCTGTCCCAGCTGGGTGAAAAACGAGCTCTGGAGGGCAGAGATGGAGCTCTGGGGCCCGTGGCAGTGAATAATTGCAGAATAGAAGCTCATTGACTAAAGCCTGGTTTACGCAGGGCTGAAGCACTGTAGTAAACAGTTTGGATTACTGGGAAGTGACGGATGCTTTCGATTCATATAATTCTTTGGTTAAATCTTGTTAAAAGGAGCTGCATTCTAGAGAAATGAAGAAGTGGTTTTGGAGGCACCATGGAGAGGAACTTGGTGCATTTTTTGGGTTTTGGTGTGCTGAGAGTATTTTAGTACTTATGTGACTAAGTGGATATTTATTTTGTCATAATGTGTGTTTGATTAGATTACATCAGCTATAAATACTGGAAGCTCTGAAGCATCTATTTCGCTGTCTGTCTCTAATCTTGGCTTTTGAGGAACATTTAATGTCTTGTTGTGGTTACAATTAATCTGCGTGTGTTTTAGCAATTAGTGTTTATGTACAGCAGGCAGCAGCCAATTCTGGCAACTGTCAATCAGCAGCTGTAACAGGCTCTGAGAGAGGAGTGCAGAAAGCACAAGGTGATTCCCTGCCTGCCTGGCTATTCGGGAACACAGTTTTGAGGGCAAACACCCTTTCTGGCCAGAGTTATGTGCTGTGATTCCCCCTGTAGACGGTGGGACAGTGGTGTTGTTGTGGCTTTGGTGTGATGAAGCTCTCTGTTACTTTACCAGTTTAATGGGCTAAGTTTAATGTGCTTCCTTCACCACCTTTTGTAACAGCTGCTGGTTTTTACTGTCTTGTAATTTTCATTTATGTAGGCATGCTGGCTTGTTTTTAAAAAACTTTCATTATCATCTAGAAAAGTGGATATCCTGTGAGCCGCTAACAGAGGGATGACAAAATACGTAAAAATTCAAAGCACTTGAATTCTTCTGCTTGGCTAAGATTTAATAAAACTGATAATATGAAATTATACAAGCAAAACACAGATGGAGGAGGAAAAATAGTTTGTTTTAAATAGAATTTGTTTTAAATAGTTCACATTTATGAACTTCCTTCTGTGTTTGTAGCCCCCAGCCTTGGGCATTCCCTCCATCTCCAGGGTGTGGGAGCACTCTGCCCATGATTGCTTTTTCCTTATTGTTTGCTTTGAGGCTGTTTTGTTTTTTAAAGGAATAGCTTAGCAGTAGGATGTACTGGCAGAACAGGGCAGCTTAGTAAAACCAATCTGGACATGTTCTGGAATCTGATATGCCCTGAGCTGGGACTGGGAAATTCTCTGGCTGCTCCTGGCTCTGCAGGCTGGACACCTTGAGTGAGTCCCCACGTCTTTCTCTGGCAGCCACCACCTGTAAAATGGAGATAAAAATAATGATCTTCCTTCAGCTGTTTTCCAGGTTACAGGAGGTGGGCATGGTACCAGTGTCCTCATTAGCATTTTTTAATAAGGCTCTGCCGATTAATGCCTTGCCCTGGTTTGAAGTTG
Organism: Trochalopteron elliotii; assembly: GCA_024734555.1. Lineage (NCBI taxonomy): Eukaryota > Metazoa > Chordata > Aves > Passeriformes > Leiothrichidae > Trochalopteron > Trochalopteron elliotii. The sequence goes on along the minus strand of JANPWX010000258.1, from coordinate 926,524 downwards.
AGGAAACCAAGTGCTGGTTTGTCCCACTCTGGCTCCTGAGCTTCTGTACAGGAGTGAGTTTATTGCAGTGCTGTGTGTGGACAGCACCTGAATTCCTTGCCCTGAAGAGCGCAAAGTAAATTTGTGAAAGCAGCAGGTATTAATTTTGTAAGTGTCCTACCACTGGTTTGAGCTCTAATAGTTCCCTCTTGCATTAAGTAGATTTAAATCTCTTTTAAACTAGGAGGCAATAAAATATTCAGGATCTGCAAAACAGCTTCTTTCTCCACCTGATGGCTCATTATATGTGCCTTCTCTTTGGATGTGGATTTTTTTCCCTCTACACTGATAGGAGAAATGCCACAAAGGCATAAGTTTGTTGGGAAGCTTCAGCTCCGTTTGCCAGGTGCTCAGCTGGGCTTTGAGTGTGTCAGCTGTGTTTGCTGCTGCAGATTGTGGAGTAGGTAATTGCAATTTGTTTTATGCACTTTTAAAATGGGCTAACAGCCCTTTATGTGTGTAATTTTTGTTGTTTCATGTGAAGAATAGAGAGGAGTCTGAGAGTCATTTTCCTTTACATAAAAATATATAATTTATTTAAGCTCATAGGAGAGTCAAAGTTCAAACAAAGGAGGCTCTTTAATTAGACCTCCCCAAAAATACAAAAAAACCCCTGTGTTTTCGCAGGAAGGAGTTTCCGTTATCATAGCTTTTTCAGTTTTGTTTGGGTTCAGTAATTGATATACTTGTTACTAATATGTTATATTTTTATACAGTTTCTTTGTAGTTACATGTTGTAAAGTGGCTGATCCATATCTTTTTTTTTTTAAACTGTAACACTTCTGTATAAAACCCATCCTGTGATATATACTGGGAGCCACTGGTTACTGTGTATTTTTTAGAGAAGTGACCCCAAGGGATTTTTAATTTATACTCAGCACCCCACTTTTAGACACTGTTTTTTACTGACTTTCACAAAACCTTCATCATGGGGAAGAAGAAAAAGGGTGAAAATTTGAGCTACTGGAGTGTAAAATTAGTGAGAAAACAGAACTTAAACTTTTGAATGTAACCTCAGTACTAGCAAACTATCCTGAAATCTTAGCTTAAGATAAATAAATAGTCTTATCCAGGTTGTGGGTAAAACACACATCCCCTCCCTCTGCCCTGCCTTTATAGCGTGTGGTACTGAACTGGAGCCCAGTTGGTGGGGCTGGAGGGAACGGGCTGGAAAAACAAAACCCCCAGCTGCGAGGCAGGAAAAGAGGGGGGAGAGCAGCACTCCTATATGAAAAGCAAAGCCAAAACAAGTGTTGCTGCATTCCTGGTTCTGTTTCCCAAGTCCACCATGAGGCAGGTCCTGATCCCGGTATAGTTCTCCCGTGTCTCTGACAGCATCTTCCCTCCCGCAGGCGCCGACGGGGCCGGGACGGAGCCCAGCAGCTCGGACAGCAGGGTGGAGCGGCCGGACCCCTACACCAACGTGGAGGAGGCGCTGCTGGGAGGGGAATCCAGCTACATCCACCAGCCCCTGACTCCCGACAAGGAGGACGCGCTCCAGGCCGCCACCGTGGCCAACCTGCGCGCGGCTCTGATGAGTAAGAACAGTTTGCTGTCGCTGAAAGCCGACATGCTGGGCGATGACAGCTCGCTGCTCTTCGAGTACCTCCCCAAAGGCACACACTCCCTCTCCCGTAAGTTGGCCTCCTTCTATTTTGTTATTTTAGTGACACTTTAGGGGAAATCTTTATAGTGATAAGGAAATAAAGGTCACCGCCTCGTTTTTGTGCTGCTGTGTTTATATCCAGGTTTAAGTCCTGCTTAATCCCACTTTCCATGAAATTTGGAAACTTTTGTCTGATATTGAGCCAACTTTAATGTTAACTGCTGAAGTCGTAGAAGAAAATACTCAGCCTGTAGCACTTGCCCTCAAATTTCTGTTTTGCTCGTTTGCACAATGGTACTTACAAACAAAATACAAAGTATTTGAGTGCTTATAGCAAAGGTTTTGAATCCAGACTTGATTGATGTTGAACAGCTTGAATGTTGCACCTGTGTCTGTGGAAACAATTGGGATGTTGTAGATTGCATGATCTTTACTCCTTGCAGTTTCATTTTAGACCTGTAAGTAGTGAGCAGCTATTGATTTTTGTTATACTTGCACCTGGAAATGAATGTTTTTCTACTGGTGATCTATTGGAGACAGTGAGCCATTGATGTGAGCCTAGGTGTGGACAGCTGATTCTTCAGCATATTTTTGTGTTTTCTTCATTGTAGCCTGATTCTCTAGTGTGTAAAGAAAGAAATTTTTAATGCTGTATTTTAATAATATCTGAAAAGATACATCATTTGTGAAATAGAATACAGCAAGCAACAGTTTTCTGAGTACTACATGTTAATTTCCAGAAGAAAAGATTTATCTTTATCTATGCTGAGAAAACTGACCAAGTAAATAGAATTAAAAGTTCTCTTAGAATATCTACTATTCTATTTTCTTTTAGTTTCCTCAATGGGAAAAGATAGATAACTTTAATGGTCATAGAATTAGAGAATGAATCACAGAATCCCAGAATGCTTCAGGTTGGAAGGACTTGGAAGATTTTATTTTTCCAACCCCTGGCCATGGGCAGGGACACTTTCCACTAAACCAGGGTGCTTCAAGCCCCATCCAAGTGGCCAGCTGGTCCCTGGAGTTGTGTGACAAAGGGAAGTAAGTGCACAATGCAGTGTCAGACTTAGTGACTCTTTTCACTTCTCATGTCTGAACAATGAGATTGTTTTTAAAAAAATCCAAAAACCTTGAAGTTTCTGTACCTTATTCTGTAGCTTAAATGTTTGTGGAGAATGGCAGTGTTCTGGTTTCTTTTGCAGTAACTCACTTCACAAAGGATCTCCAGTTAAATCAGATTTAGATGGTTTGGATTGGGCTCCAGGACTGAAACTCCCTCAGCTGCAGTGGAACAGCAGAGATGTGGCTCAGTTCAGTGGCAGGGTTTGGGTGCAGGGAGCAGAGTGCCCTGAGCTGGCACAGGGATGGGTGGGAGCCTGGACTGATGCATGACTGTGGGTGATGGATGCACCACGGGTTCAGATCTGTGGCTCCTGACAGGTGAAATCAGCAGTTCCATCTTCTGCCTTGATAAATTGGAATAATGATGGGGCTGCCCTCTATCCATCATCCTTCTCCTTGTTGGAGGATTTTAGGTTTTACTTAAAAACTGAAGCATCACTTGACATAAAGATAAATGTATATGAAGCACTCATAAATCCAGGTTAAAAATTGGAGTTTGCCCAACCACGAGGGAAGAAGAGTTTGGGGATGGGCATGGTGCAGGCAGGAGACCAGCTGGGTTTAAAATAAAGCTTGATACATTAGCAAAGGGGTAGTTGATAGTTCACTGCGGGGTGCCATGGCCCAGGAGGTCCTGTCCAGCATCTATTTGAGGTCCTTATTTTCCAGTCTTCTCACTGTTATTTGGATTTCATTCAGCTGAGCTTCAATTATCTCATCTTTATGGAAGCAAAGTGAAATGCCCAAGTCAAAAGGAAGATTTCCTGCTTGGTCTGTAGCTCTCACAGCAGTCAGGGACGTGGCTGTGGTCTGGTAAGAGGGTTTTTTTAGAAACCAGGAGTTAAGAGACATATTTTTCTTTCATCTTATTCAGATTCACAGGTATCAATTTATTTTAATCACTTGAAAAAGATCTTGTGATATACGATTCTCTTTTAAGTGGTCATTACTGAATACAACAGGACATCAAGTTTGATGAGAATTTTCAGTGTATAAAAAGACAGTGAAGCAAGTGGTAGGAAGATTGTGGAGATGTAAAAGCACAGTCTAGGTTGGTGCTGGCTTTGTAGGTGTTTCTGACATTTTTCTTCAAAAACAATTTGAGGATGTTGAGTCATTTTAAGTCCTGAGTTATATTAAAAAAAAAAAAAAGGAGGAGGGAGTAGGTAGGAGCACTGTGAAAAAGATTGAATTTAACAAGACAACCAAACCCAGCGGTTTTCATCTGTCTTGATTTGAAAAGAAATGCACTAATTTCAGGGATTGTAAGTGATCAGTCTCTCTTGACTTCAAAGAAGTGAAGTGTTTTTTAATCTTGGCTGCTATCACTGGATTGTCTTTACTTACAAAGCACTGCAGTACATAACTGCCTCAAGGAGCAGTATTCAGGTTTTGTTTTGGTTTTTTTTTCTGGAGGAAAAAAGACTTAATGGAGGTGGACAGATGCAAAGAGGGTGTTAAACATGTTTAAAATTTGGATGAGCCATTTCTAAAGGGGCTATTACTCTCCAAGTTACTGCACACATTCAAAGTTTTCATTTGCTCTTTCACATAATTCTTCCTGTTATAGAAGTTAGAGGATATCCCAAGGTTTTCATTTTACCCCATGTTCCTTTTAACTAATTCATTATATGATCATATGAGATATGAACTTGACATTATGCTGGTGGAGAATGAAGCCCAGAATGCGTGGGGCAGGGGTGTTGTATCACTATGGTGAATTTCTGAAGTTAACCAGTTCAAACTCATTTAAAATCAGAAGGGAAAACTTAAGTATCTTGCCATTTGGGTAGCACAGTTGCCAGATAACCTGCAGCTGAAGGGCTCTGAGAGGTTGATATTCATGATGTGTGATCAAGATTGACGTTCATATGCTTGTCAGAAACCTGGAACACCCAGGTTTTGTGGAAAAAAATGTGTGAGTTACTCATGGGTAACACCGAGGCCATCTGGGGAGCTGTTGGTTACTGAACTTGCCTGGGTTGTTGCTGGGGGTGCCTTTCAGATAAGACATCATGAGACTTTTCCTGCTCTTGCCATGTTTTCCTGGTTTGTCTCTAAAAGCAGGTGATTGTGCTGTGATTTCCACTCCAGGAGAGCTGCTCTGCAGAGCTCCTTGGTTTAATAACGTGTCTCATTTCATTTATGAGCCTGAACTTTGGTAGCATTGTTCCACAGGGTTACATCACACGGCCAGAAGTCTCAAAGGCTTCAGTTAAATGTTTTGAGATGGTTTTGCCAAGTATAATTAAGAGAATGAGAATTTGAATATTCATCAGAAAATGAGGTGGTTAGTTTACATCCTTGTTTTCTCATTAAAAAAAAAAAGAACTTTCAGATCATGGAGGGGGGACGACTCCCTTAAAGGGTGGCTTCCACATTTCAGAATAGCACATTTGAAGGCTTTTTTATATGTCTAAATTTGGCTTTTCCTGTTTACCCTGTTGCATCTGTAACTGTTTATAGAAGCAATTCCTATGAAGCTTCCAGTCCAAGTGATTACATGGTACACAGAGCCCTTTTCTTTTGGGCAAACCAGCTAATAGGTTATTTTTAGTTAGTGGTTCATTGGAGCCAATAATTTATCCTTGCACTGGATGTTAAGAAATACATTTTACACAGTGGTCAACTTTCCCAGGAAGAAGTAAAAGGTATTCAGTTTGGTCTGGAATTTTTGTACATGGTAAAAGAAGATTTAGGAGAGAATGGATGCAATTTTAAATGATATATAATAGCTTTGCCTTTCTCCTTTCCACAATAGTTTACTGTCCAGCCGTCACAAGAATTCTGTATTCACACAAATATTGCTAAACCCTTGTTTCATTTTCTGTGCAGAACTGACTGAAGAAAAGTGGTTTTGATTTCTGATTTAAAAGTCAAAATACTTTTTGTTAAAATTCATTTTAGTACAAGTTTAGGAGGGAAAAAGGTTTCTCACAGTACAAGTCAGAATGGTCATAAATCTGCGTTCTTGTGTACAAAGTGTGGGTCATTGATGTGGGTTTCTCTCTTCTTGTGTTACTTGCAGTTGTTGAAACCAAATAAATACTGATTTTTATGTGAAAACTCATCTGTTTGTTGTACATTTTTGTGTGTTTGTACACCTTTGATGATAGTTTATTGCTTCTCTGTGCTTTATTTCATTGCTTGTTCGTTAGCCTTAATTTTTGCTTTAAGAAGTGCAGAGGGTTTTTTGGAACCTGTGAAACTCTGGGAAGGTGCTAATAAAGAATTCATCAAGCCAGGCCTCACTGGTTTATCTTTATTGTGTGCTGAAATACCATTAGTTCAAAGAAGTGTAACCCAGAGATGCCTTTGGGGCAGTTTGAATAAGTTTGGGATGTTCAGGGGTAAAAAAAATGGAACGTGTGTCTGTCTAGGCAGGAATTCTGCTATGGACCTGTAGAGCTGGATTCCTGGTCACAGTTTCTAACACGAAATACTGATAAATTCCTTTCCCCCCCTGAATTTTTCCTATCTTGAATTTCTGGCATTTTGTTGTCCTATTTTGAGATGACAACAGCAACAGATCAGCGGCACCTGAAGGAAACCTTGGGCATTGTTATCCCACCTAATTGGTGTTAATTAAGTTGGGAAAGATTGATCTGTGATCAAAGCAGAGGAAAGTAAATCAAACATCCAGCTCGTGGCACAGGAGCAGAATTTCCTTTGATAGCTGATAAAAAAAATTAAAGTTTGGGGTAGTTCACATTTTGAAACCTTGGTGTGGTTTCACTCGAGTGTTTTGTTGTCACCCAGATCACAGTGCATTGTATTGGACACAGTGTAAACTGTGACTTGTTATTTGTAGCTGCATTAAAGAGTGGTTTCTTTTATATCCCTGAAGGTTTCCATCAGACTCTTTTTTGCTGGAAATGACAAAGCCTTTAGGGCATAGAGTGCTTTAAATATGAATTTGTTTATTTTATGCCATGTTTGCTTCTGGTTTTGCCGCCTTGCATTTCAAAAAGAACAACCTGCTCAGTATGTTATTCTAATATTCAGTCAAGGCATGTGCTAAAGTTTGTATAATATTTTCTGATGTACAGTGATATTGATGGCACAGTCTTTATTTGTATTTAGCTTTGTCATTGATCCTCAGGGCAGTTTCTGGAATATTGTTTTCCATTTGGCTGTTGCTACAGCGTAGGCGAGGGCCGGACACAGCATGTTTTCCTTTTGAATTATGGGAGATTTTTAGACTGTAATGACTGTCAGGTATAATTGAACAGTTTTGTACAAATATTTGAACCTCCATTCTTGCTAAATATAGAGTGACAGGAATCCTTTTTTCCATCTTTTGTAAAGCACTTTGAGATCAAGTACTGACAGTGCGGTATTAAATAAACGTCTGTGGACAGATCTTGAGATCTTGAACCTGTGACAAACTTTGAAGAAGGTTAGTGGAATGAAGTTTACGTGTACATTCCTTAAAGGTGGAAGTGTATGTGTTCAGAATGTTGCTTCTCCAAGACAAATGTGGATATTTGTGCTGCACTGTGCTTCCTTCTCCCGACGGACTCTGTAGTGACCAAGCCCTGCGATGTCACTCCAGTACATACAGACATTTGGGTGGGGAGGCTGGTTTTAAAAAAAAAACAAAAAAAAACAACCCATCAACCAGAAAGACCAAAAGCCTGGCATCCCTGTCCTGCTGCATTCCCTCCCACTGACAGAAGATGAGCTGCGAGTGCTGGGGCACTGCCTTTGCGAGGCCGTTTTTAAAGCCACCAGCTGGTGCTCGTTCACGTGGGTGAGATTCGTTTCCTGTGTTCCCCAGGGCCTGGCACCAACTCGAATCGTTCAAGGGGTGAAAGTGATGGCAAAGTGGAAGCACCATCTCCCCCGCTGCCTTCAGCACACCTTGCCACTCAGAGCCCCCCCAGGATCTGCTCTTCTGGTGAAATGTCACCAGAAACTGGGATAAAAGGAGAGGTGCCTTCCTCAACCCAGGTAAGATTGGGGAAGAGGGGGAAATACAAAGAATTTTAAATGCAAAGGTATCTGTTTGATCAAATCCTCCCCAGTCAGGAGTATTTTGAAAGATCTAATACCTTACACTTTAATCTGTGAGCTTTTATAAAAAAAATACAGGTTATTTTGAAACTAGAAGTCTGGTGAGGGTCAGGACTGGTGCTGTCCCAATTTTAGTCTTTCTGTCTCACCTCAACAGAACTTCTGTTCAAAAACCTCTGGGGTTTTTTTAAATATAAGTGCCCTTTTTATTGTAAATCCCTTCATTTGCACAACCTTACACACTAGCAAATAATAATTGCATGAGACCTCAGCTACCCATTGCTCACTTATAGTGTTGGGCATTTGGGTTTCCTGTAACTGTCTAAATTCAGACAGAAGTGGGCTAGCTCTCTCTATTACAGAAGTCTGAAGTTTGACCTAAAATCCATAGCTTTCTGCAGCATTTCCTGTTCTTAATATTTTTGAATGATACTCTATTAAACAAATGGGTGGAAAACACAGATTTTGCTTTGCAGTCCCCGTAGAGCAAAGTGAGCTGGTCTGCACAGACCTGCCGAGGCTGCAGCATGCCTCTGCCTCATACAGGGCTGCCATCTGCCACACGCTGGCATATCGCAAAGGATTTATAAAAAAAAAAAAAGATAAAATCAGCTTTTATTTAGAATTTGGATCAGCAGTGCCAGAGGGCATTGCGGAAAGGGAGCTATGCAGAAGGTGTTTGTGTTCTACAGGCTCTTCTGTGTGGAAAGGAAAAGTACCTGTGGAAGGCTGAGAGAATTTTCCAGTTCCGTTATATCAACTAAAAATATTCTGTCCAGCATTTCCTACTGGCCTGAGTGGGAGCTACAAATGCTTAGTGAGACTGGGAGCTGAGTAGTTATCCAAGACTTAGACAGGGATGTTGATTACTGTTGTTGTTGTTGATGTTGTCTTCAAAACACCGAATGATAAGGGGTTTTGAAGCAAGATAAAGGCCCAGTTCACTGCTCTGGTAGTGAAAGCTTTGTAAAGGCACTTTGAGTTGCCAGGTCAAACAACTGAGACTCCCTTAAAGAAGGAACGAAGGCAGTGACAGGGATGGGACTCAGAGCTCTGCCTGCAGGACAGGTTCTTGTAAATGCCTGCCTTAACTTCCCTTTGCTTCTCCTTTGCAGGCCGCCTCTGATGGATTGCTGGCACTTTTGCAGTTTGATAACTCTGACTCAGGTAAGCAGAGAGAAAAATACATCTATAAACTGTCGTTACTTTATGCCAGAAGAGGCTGATCCATTCATGTGTACCCGTGGTTCTTTTCAGATTCAAGTTTCCCAAGATCTGAAGACACAGACGTCGCTGCTGATGGGACCTTCCTGGATTCGGCCCTGGCCAAGAGGCTGACCTGTGGCTTCTGCAGGAGGGTGTTCCAGCATGCTGAGGAGCTGAAGGAGCACATCCACGAGCACGTCTTCTCCATGCTCCTCCCTCTTGACGTGCTCGACTGCTCCCAGCCCGGCCTCACCAACGGCGCTGCTGCCGGCCAGCTCGGCCGCTTCCAGTGCTCCAAATGCCCCGCCAGCTTCACTCTGAAATCCAACATGGATCGGCACCAGAAGACCATCCACTTCCACTGTAAGAAGATGCAGTGTCCTCACTGTGCCAAGCTGTTTCGTGACAAGACAGACTTAAACAGGCACCTTCTGTCCGTGCACTCGAGCGAGCGCGCCTTCGTCTGTCTCTGCTGTGGGAAGGGCTTCGGCACCCAGAAGAACCTCAGTAGCCACCTGAGAATGTGTTACCTGGGCTCTGCCCACCTGGCTGGGCTGGAGCTTTTGGACAGTGTAGGACCCAGCGAGGATCCTGAGGATGTGTAGCTGCTGTTGTTGTATATGAGACACTTCCTTGAACTAGGAAAAGCAAATTGTGCCATGGTTCTCGTGCTGCAAATAAATGTTCCACTGGTGTAATTTCATAGAGTAACTCCCCAAAGCTGATCAGTTGATGCTGTGCTGGTTCCAGATGCTGTGTCACTGCAACCTTGGGGCAATTTTTGTGCAAAGATAACTTTTTTGGGTCCATAAAACAGGCACTTTGGCTGTTTTATTGGAGTGCTCATTCTGTGTTCTGACACTACCTTCAACTGCTTTATCAGTAGATCTCAAAGTGCTTTATAAAAGAAATGGTGATGTTTTCCTCCAATTCCTCAGGAACATAACATCCCTCAGGTTGTTGAAAGTGCTAGCAATAGAATTAATAATAGAATTCAATTCTGAGTTCTGCTCTAGTGCTCTGTCCATTAGACCATTTGGACATTCCAGGGGTTTTCACTGTGAACTTAGGAATTGTGGAAGCACTGGGTTGCTGTCTGTAAAGTGGTTTTCTATGTCTTTCAAAGGAAAAAAAAACATACTGCTTGTTCATATGTCCAGTGGGGTATGTTATTTGGGCTTGAAAGTTGTTGCAAGGCTTGCATCTTTTACTGATACTATATTTCAGTACTTTCAGGGCTTTTTTTAAAAAAATATCCTGGAGTGTGGCTGTGGTTTTCAGGGATTCTGTACATTTTTGTGACTCGTTTGGTTTATATACTGTAATTAAGTTAGCCAGGCTGAGTGTGGTGGTGTTGAAGCAGAGGAAGGAGGCTTTACATAGATTTAATTGGAACTTGGGGTGTGCATACGGAATCAGTAATGCCTGTTCCTGGTGGGTAGAAATCTGTAATTCCTGTTTCGTTCTGTGAAATTCACTTATTTTTAAAAAAGATTATATATTTTGGTGTCTCTTGCTATATATTTACATACAAAACCAGATTATGGTAACTGTGAAATGAAAGTAGCATAATTAAGAGCAGTGCTTCCCAGCTGCTCTGTGTGCAGCACAGCTTGTCACCATGTGGGGTTTCTTTCCTCAGTGTGAGAGACAGCTGAGGAGAAAAAAACCCAACTTCTACAAATGTTCTCTAGAGTTCTTCAGGGAAGTTCTTTCTCATGATACTGTTGCATCTCAGGGAGACAAAAAAAAGAGAAATATTTAGTTATGCACAATGGACTTAGTGAGGAGCTTCTTCCCCAACTCTTTCCTATGGAAAGGTGATTTGGAGAGCCCATCAGGTCCTGCTGCCCTTGGGCTTGTGGAGAAGGAACAGGTATATTCTGGTGCAGCTCTGCTCCACCTGTTCCTGCTGGGATTTGGAGCATCAGGGAGACAGCTCCATGTCATGCCAGGGCTGGGAACCTGGAGTTTCCCTACTTGGCTTAGTTCTTACTCTTCATTTGAGCAGGCTGCAGTCAGAATTGAGGATAAGTTCCTATGCAATCACTGTAGTACACTTTAATCATTTGGGTTTAAATGTTATGGTTTTTGCAAAGTCAGGTTCATTTTTCCGCTCTTGTTCCCGTTGACATCTTTGGCATCAGAGATCTCAGCTGTCTGTGGATGTGTGTAGCTTTTAGTGTCAGCTTCCCCTGTGACAGATGTCAGAGTAATTGCCTCGTTATTTATTTTGCTCTTAAATAATCAGCAAGTGAGAAAGGAGAAAGCTGAGCCAGAAAACAAAGTTGTAACCCAATGAATCTAATCTGGAAATTTGGGAGCAGCAGGGAAGGATTTGTCAGACTTGAGAAAATAAGATGCCAGCAAAAGCAATTTCAGCAAACTTTAAAAGGCTTCATTACATAATAATAGTTAATGAGGTTTCATGTTTGCTCATATTTCTTGTATTTTAGAATTTAATTCAACATGGAATTCTTTTTCTGTAGTCAGGTCAACACTGTCTCTAATAGAGGTTTTAGTAGTATTTTCCTTGGCCTGTGCATCAGAGTGCTTCCTGACTTCAGCACTGGGAATTTCCAGTGATTCCCTTCAGGATCAGGACTAGGTTTTTTAAATCGTTAGAACTGAAGGGTACACCAGGGCAGAGCTTTACTGGGTTTGTGTAGAACAGGTGTTAGAAGCAGGATTTTACTGTTAGGAAATGGCATGGGAAGCTGATAGGAGGTGTGAGTCTGACAGTTAAATTGCACCTTGCTATTTATAACCTTAAATATAAAGAGGATTTAGTGGACAAGAATTCTCCTGAAGTTTGTGAATTCTCTCTAATAACCCAAAGAATGTAGTATTTCAGTGATTATTAACTAGATGACAGTTTACAGAGTTAATCCAGAGCAGCTCCATCAGGCATCACTAGTACTTTTCCTTCACTCTCAGGGATGCAGGAGCCTGTTTCCTTTAACAGCCTCAGAGAAATAATTTACTTGAGATGACAATACCAAAGATTTTTTCCCAAGCATTATTGTGTTGGTTTTAAAAACACACATTTCCATAAATATTTTAGTGGCATTAAGTACACAGATTTTTACTGTGTCACTGTTTCTATTTCCTTCTCTATTTCTTGGTGCTGTGTCCAGTAGCTCTTTACCCATGGTGCTGCTGTTTATCACCTTGATGATCATGTTAAAGATGATTTCTTAGGACCTTAACGCTGCTACAGTTAATGCTGCTCTATAAAATATTGTCGTTTAGACAAAGGATGATGCTCATACCAAAGCTGGTATTTGTGCATTAAATAGATGTACTGGGGGTGCGTATATCTTACAGGACTGTGAAAATGTTAATGCTGCAATACACTTATTTTTCTGACCATGCTGCTGTTTTTGAGGTGTTTCCTTTTGTAGATACCAGAACTAAATATATGGCTATTTGGTGCAAAAATAATTTTCAATAAAACTATAGCTGCAAACAGTGTTCTGTGAGTATTTTTAAATACAGAAGCTGAAAATATTGTTTTTGAGTGATTTAAGCTGAAAGCAGGTATGCGGGGTCTTGGAATTGGACAGAGTCAGGAATAGGCTGTTGGAAATCCATGGATTTGTTGGAAGCAGGTGACTGGGGAGGAGTGTGCTGGGGATGCAGGTCATACACAGTATAAGGATTAAAAATACGTAGATGGTCAAGGGGTAAGAGTGTGATTTCACGGTGAAACAATTTAATAGTGAAAAAGTCAAGGCTGTTTTGAGACGTTCTGAGATTAATCTGTGTGTTCTGCTTTCTCTCTTGCAGTCAATGAGTTCACAGTCATCAGGAAGAAGTTCAAGTGCCCCTACTGCAGCTTCTCTGCCATGCACCAGTGCATCCTGAAGAGACACATGCGGTCCCACACGGGAGAGAGGCCCTATCCCTGCGAGATCTGCGGGAAGAAGTTCACCCGCCGGGAGCACATGAAGCGCCACACCTTGGTAAGGGCAGTGCTGGGGGCACCAGCCCTTTTGTTCAGGGTAAACAGAACAGGAGCTTCACCTCCTCACTTAAGTCTGGATCTTGTTTGCTCATCTGAAGGCTTCTCCTGTATCTTTTTGCTCTGCCTTTCCAAGGCCTTGTGGCTGGCTGCCTGTTTATCCTCCCCCTGCTCTCCAAGCTCAGCTGGAGGCTTTCCAAGGTTCTGGTTGGATATTAGCAAAATATTCTTCACTGAAAGGGTTGCTCAGCTCTGGCACGGGCTGCCCAGGACAATAGTGGAGTCACCATCCCTGGAAGGGTTTAACAAACGTGTAAATGTGGCTTTTGGGGACATGATTTAGTGGGGGACTTGGCAGTGCTGGGGGAACAATTGGACTTGATCTTAGAGGCCTTTCCCAGTCTTAACAATTCTGTAATTCTATGACTTGGTGCAGAAAGCTTTAAAACACATTGCTCAGCAAGAACTTGAAGCAAGGCTACTCTGGTCTGGCCATGATCAATTATCAAAAATGCTGTTACACCTTATTAGAGGCACCTCAGCTCTGACTGCGAGGCTGGTGCTGGTGTCTGGCTCTCCACAGCTTCTTCAGAAACAAAATTTTAAGCCAAACTTTGATTATTTTTCTTATCAGGGTAGGAATGATTTGCCATCCTAAAATGGTTCTCAAAGCTTGGTGTAGAGGTGGTATTGTGGCAGAGAAGGTAGTTTCTAGGCAATAATTCCAGCAGCAGGCCTACCTCACCACTGACAATGCCCCAGGTCCCTCACCAGGATCCTGGAGCCCTGTGTGACATTTTTCCACAGTGCCCAAATCCCCATCGTCTCCTTCCCTTCCTTTGCTGCTCCCATGTCTGTGTGGATGAGTGCCCAGCCATCTGCTTGGGCACTGCCTGCTCCCTGAGATGTCCCTTCCTCCTTTCCTTGGAGTGCTGGAGCTCGGGAGGCAAATCTCAGCGTGAGCTCAGTCCTGCTGCAGGTACACAGGTTTTGAGATCTGTTACTGGTTTTGCAGCAGGGAGCACCTTGTCGTGCCAGCTGGTTGGCTCCAGCATGTTATTTCTGAGAACTTTCCCTTCTTAAAATTGTGTTTTCATGAGTTTAGGATGTTGTCAGCATACTTCCCGTTCTCCTCCTTGAAATATGGACATTTAATCAGTTAGATTATCATCTTTCTAATGGCACTGTCCAATACTGAGGACCAAATGCTGTTTCTCTGTTTAATACTAATTAAATGCAGGAACAGCATTTGGTCCTCAGTATTGGACAATGCCACTAAAGGGAATAAGATTAATTTCTGTTCAGTTGCATCCAGGAATATGGTTCACTTTGAACCTGCTGACTGAGCTGTCAGCATTGGGAAAGGGAGAGACATGATCAGTTTTTTAGTAGAAATGCAGCATGCTCTGGAAGGTGGAAGGTGTCCCTGCCCATGGCAGGGGATCAGAACTAGATCAGCTTTAAGGTCCCTTCCAACCCAAACCATTCTGTGATAATTACAAATTGGTTTAGTACCTGTTTTATGATTTCTTTTTATATGGCTCTTTTAGCCCTTATTCCGCACCCCTGACCACCTTCTGTTCTCCTATTCAGCTTTTGATGCCTGAAAATCATTCTTGTACAAACTGAAAGTGATACCTATAGATCCTGCTGGATGACTCTGAGCAGCCCTGTCCAACTGCTTTAAAAAAAGTAATAAAATTTAATGCCTTTGTTGATGCAGTAGAAGAATATCGTGGGGACTGGCTCAGAGCAGGGGAACCTGCAGCCAGAGCATATCAGAGGCACTCACAGGCTTTGAACACGGCTGGGACTGGTGCAACACAGAGCCTGAGCCAGTGTCCTGCAGTAGTGAGGGCTGAGGGGCTACAGTGGGTCAATTTGTCCTCTTCCCAAAGAGCTTTAGCTCAGCTGAGTATTCCGGAGCGCAGGGTTGTGGAGAGTCAGGTGGTGAGAGCTGGTGATCCCATGCTGAGGCAGGAGCAGGGAGCAGGCATCCAGGCAGCTGATTTAAAATAAAAGGAAGGACTTTAATCAGCAAAAGCTTTCCCACAGGCTGTTGTGAGCATGAAAAGAAGAAACGAGTTAAAAAGGATTAGGGACTGGTGATACGTACCCGAGGCTCTGGTGGCTGCTGAGCTGCTCAGAACAACCCCAAACCACTGGCACTGGATCCTTGGGTGCTTCTACACCACTTCCTAAAGTGTCTCCTGAGGATCAGTGCCAGACACAGGGCATTGAGTGCCTGGGCTGTCCCCATGTGGTGTTAATATATAAAATAATAAAGAAAAAAGATATAAAAGAAAAATACATATTTATAATACATACTGGACAGCCCTGAAGCAGTCAGGCAGTTGGACTAGAAGATTGTCATGGATCCCTTCAAACTAAACTTATATATATATATATATATATATATATATATAAAATCAATATGTATTTTACGTGTAGAAATATCTGCATAAGTGAAAGTACCTGATGAGGCTCCGTGTGGTGGAGTTTGGGAGTTCTCACTACTTTGGTTTCCTTTGGCAGAAGAGCAGGTGGATGTTTTGACAAGCTCCTTGCTTTCCATGCAGAGCAAAACTGTCTGGGGACAGATTTCACCTTTAATTTGGCGTTTTGTGCTTCTCAAAGTATGTAAGTCTGCTCACTGATTAGTGCAGTTTCACTCTGGAAGTGAATTACTTTATACTGCAGAGCATTTTCCTTGCTTCCTTTACTGGCCACATATTCTGCGATAGCTTCGTATGCCTAGAATTCTTGCAGCATGAGTTATGGAAGACAAACATTTTTGTCAAACCAAAGTAGTCAGAAATAAGGTGAGAAGTGCATTCAGATGCATTTTTTGGGAGATACAGGAGATATTCTGAGTGCTCCTTTTGTTTGGTTCTGGACAGCAGTGGAATCAGGAGGGAGACCACTAAATCACCATAACATTACCACTGGTTTTATCAGGGTTGTTTTTCTCTGGTCTTCACAGAACCGGTGCTTGTGGATTGTTTTTTTATTTCTTTTTAACATTTTTCTCTTGGTGGTGGGTGTGATACAACTGTTGCACCCCAGAAAAACAGAAGGAAAAAGGAAGAAAAAAAATATGATGAAAGTTTGTCTCAGATCTATGAATGTCATGATGAACAGGCAGTCCCAACGGATTTGTGTATCATCAAAGGGTTTGTGTGTCATCATTGCAGGGTTGAATTAACCATGGTGGGTTTGAGTTCATGGTGGAAGCCAGCTATGATCTCAGGTAGCAATTGTGGATTTGCCTTTACCAAGGACACAGGAGCAGCTCTCATTCCACCTCCATTGACATTCACCTCTGTGGTCTTTCTTCTTCTGCAGGTCCACAGCAAAGACAAAAAATACGTCTGCAAGGTTTGCAACCGGGTGTTCATGTCAGCAGCCAGCGTGGGGATCAAGCACGGCTCCCGGCGCCACGGCGTCTGCGCCGACTGCTCCGGCCGCGGCATCGCCGGGCACCTGGACCACAACGGGG
Organism: Trochalopteron elliotii; assembly: GCA_024734555.1. Taxonomy (NCBI): domain Eukaryota; kingdom Metazoa; phylum Chordata; class Aves; order Passeriformes; family Leiothrichidae; genus Trochalopteron; species Trochalopteron elliotii. Next base: position 910,069 of record JANPWX010000258.1, on the reverse strand, counting down.
GAGAGGGGTCCCCAGAGGAGTGTTACCCCGGGGAAGGGCAGTACATGGAAGACCCAGATGACATCAAAGTGGAAGGAGACGAGGAGATGGGAGACGACGACGACATCAAGTGGAAGGATGACGTGGGGATGTCACAGGATGATGTGATTTTAGATGATGACAAAGATGTCGACTCCCCGCAGGAGCAGGACAACTCTGGGGAGAACGACAAGGATTTTACCTGGATTTCTTAGGGATTATTTTTTTGTTTGTTTTTTTTTTTGGTTTCGCTCTGTTGTTTGTAGGGGGAGGGAGGGTGGGGAGGAAGGAGTATGTTGGAAAAACTAAGTAGCCTTGTTGTCGTCCATGTGTGCAAAATAACTCTTGTGTTTTCTAAACAAGTCCTTCTCTGTTCCACTCAGACACTGTCTTAGGAGGGTCGCTTCCAGCGGCACGACTGACTTCGCCTTCCCCCTTTTCCCTTTCCTTTTTCCCCCTGTGACCCCCTGCCCATGGCCACCCCTTCGGCCAAGCCAGCTGGGCTGCCCAAGAGGGAGGTGGAGTCTCTGCAGGTGTGAGGAGGCTGGTGAAGCATTAATTCTCCTCCCCTGCCCACTCCGAACTGAGCACCAGGGAGGTCTTTGTGTCCAAAGCAAGTTTGTTGGTTGGTTGGGTTTTTTTTACACCTTGTCTGTGCTAAAATCCCAGCAGCAGTGGAATTTCAAGCTAAGGTTGTGAAAGCAGATGTGGATGTGTTGGAGGGCTTCCCCTGATGATACAGGCCTTTTGCAAAGTTACTTAAAGAGTTTTAATTCTTTTTTATGGAGCCAAATAGATCAAAAGGCAAGTCAGATTACAGCCTTATGAATACTTCTCTTGGATTCTTAGCTTCCAAAAGAATCACCATCAAAGATAGATTGTGACTTTTCTTGGACCTACTGGCATCTTTCCCACGTCCTGTCTTCCAGCCTTGGTCATCCACAGGCACCAAAACAATTTTGTGCTTCTGGAAGCACCTTTCGCTTCAGAGGACACAGTTCTGTACCTGTCATTCTTCTCCACAAATATCTTCACTTTTCTCCCTTTGCTCAGCTGCCTTTTTCACAAATATATGCAAACTGTAGCAAAACGGAGGCATTTGGCCAAGTGCAGGATGAGCTGGGAGAGGTGAGAAGCCGAGGTGAGGAGATCCCAGCAGGGTGGAATCTTTTTGCTCCCATCCCATGGACTTCTGTGGGGCCAGGATTTCATCTGGGTACCTTGTTCTTCCTTGCCAGTCTCAACATTCTCGTTGATGGTGGGTAGGTCTAACACCTACTTAATTCATGACAAAAACCTTCAGCTTTAGTTGCACTGGTTCCCTGTAAATTTTCCAATAAACCATTTTTTCTTTAAATAAGAACCAGGTTTCTCTCCCAGCGTCTCCTCAGACTCTGTGGGGCTTTTCCAGATAGTTGGATTCTCCCTGTTCATATCGGCCACTGTTGCCTTCTTCCAGCTACACCTAAAATAATAACAGCTACAGCGTGTGTTGGAATTGTCTTATTCCTGAGAAACAGCTTGTTCTACCTTCATCTCTTTGCTTCTGGTGCTTTTTTAAATTAAAAAAAAAAAAGCTGAAGACCTCACTGCATCCTTGCCATCGAGCAATTTTCTATGATGTCCATGACTGTGGTACCTTAAAACCTGCCACGAGAGACAACCCATTGCCAGAAGCCAAATGACTCAAGGTGCTATTTTCCTTCCTGCAGGCCTGGTGGTCTATGAGGAAAAGTGTGGTTCCACCCAGCAAAGGAATTAAAAGTACATTATACAATAAACCCCCCAAGTGATCTGAAAGGATTTAAGCCACTCGGTGCCGGGATTTCGTGGAACATGGTGAGATCCTCAATCCTGGCACCTGCAGGAGCTGGGTTCTCTCTCCAGTCCCTCCTTCCAGTTGCATCCTGGGTTTATGGCATTCACTCCCTTTCTCTGCTCCTCAGTTCCTTGCAGACATTCACTATCTTCTCTCTGCCTCCATCACCTCGTTCAGCGTTGCTTTCATTGGGAGCCTCCAGGGTCCTGCCCCGTCCGTCTGGGGGTGCTCAGTGATGCGGGAACACGGGTCTGTCCTAAAATCCTCTGTGTGGCTCAGTGGGGCCACACCAGCGCTGCTGCTGCTGCCACCCCTTGGACTGGAGGAGTTAGTGGCACTTGTTGCTTTAGGCAGTGAGCATGCCTAATTAAGAGCATCCCTCTTAATTATGGGGAGAGCAGAGTGGGTCATGCAGGAACATTTTTCTTAACTTGTAAAAATCTCATTTTGCGTTTCAGCTTCTTTTCCTTCTCCTCCCTTATTTAAAAAGCTGTAAAAACCCACCTAGTATGTCACAATTGGACTTTGATATTCCTTTTTTCCAGTGGTTTTGGGCGGTCCCAGAGTGAGGAGGCTGTTCCCTTATCCCAATTTTGGCCCCCCGGAGTGTGGGCTCTGTATTTATTGTCGTTTACCCTGTAAATATGGAGGGATTAGGGGGTGCCTGAAGTCCTGAATGTGCAGCCTCACCTGTTGCATGTAGACAAATACGTACAGTACTTAAAGATTTATCTTTAGCTTTGCTTTTTATATGTAAAAATCTATTTAAAAGAGAATTTTAAAGCTCAACCAGTTCAAACCCCTCCGTTTGTGTCACATTCCGATGGCCCATTCCCTCCAATGCTGGTGTGTGCATCCACCTTCAGAGGAGGAGCAGGTGTGGACCAAGCCCTCCTCTTCCTCCCTGCCCTTGGGTGACTCAATTTTGTCATCAGAGTTACAGAGTGCTGAGCTTTCTTCACAATTCCTTTGGAATTATTTTATTCTTTTCTTTCCTTATTTTTATTAAAAGTGGGCAGAGAGCCAGGTAGCCCTCAGGAGTGTTTCCAAATTGTGTCACTTTGAGGCTCTTTGAACTGAGGATGCAAAAAATAAAGCAAAAAAAAAAGGGAGAGAAAAATGAAAAATCCACGTAAGAACTAACTTTTCCCATGTCATAACCTTGCACATGCTTCTGTCCCACTAACACACACCATGTACCAAATAAAACCCTTCTAACACCTGATGTTTATTGAAGTGCTTTGTTCTGATAGAGGTGTACAGAGTTGGAAATGCAGGGATTCATCTTTAACCTTCCATGCTCCGACTTGGGTTTGAAAAAAAGGAATTTGGGCATGTTTTTTATGCTGAAACTTTATAAACTTCATCAGTCACTCCAGGTGATCACATCCCTCCAGCTTCTCTCCGGGGTCTCTCAGATATACTGCCTATGCAAACTTCTGCTCTTGGAGATTTAAACAAAACCCCACTAATTCTGCCTGTTCTGCATCTCGTCTTTGTATTTCCCTTCAGGGCTTTGTATACTTCACTGAGGTTCCCTTTTTTTAATTTTTTCTAAATATATATATATATATATGTGTGTGTGTATATATATACAGACTTAGTTCCAAAACAACTCCCTTAGAGGTAAAACATGGATATACTCCATCTTGAGAACTTGCAATTCATTTTTTTAAAGAGTTACATGTAAAATTTGTACATGTACATGTTCCTCCTTGAATTCCTTGATTACCCTCATTTTTTATTTAAAATCTGAGTGCCAGGAGTAGAGAGCGGAATGGGGCAGAGGGCATCATCCTGTCTGTGCCCTCTGAAAAACATCCCAGGGATCCATGGACTTGGAGAGCATCTTAAAGGATGGAGACAAACAAGGTCCTTGTGTTGATTTGGGATTTCCAAAACTATTCTTGAAATCATGAATTCCCCAGTTTTGTGGTTTATAAGGTCACCCCAAAGCCTCACAGCTGCGGAGCGGCTTTGAGGGGAGGCAGGGGGGACTTCTCTAACAAAGGTTTGCAAAGTGATTGTCCTTTCCCCCTTTTTCTTTTTCCTTTAATCAAAAATCAGGTTTTTGAACAACAAAATCAGTAATTTTTGTCCGGAAGGAAACCCACTCCAGCGTTACTTCCCCTTTTGTTTCCTCTCCCCACTCCTGCCTTTAAACACTCTGCTTCCCTGAAGCAAAGCTGTGGCTTTGGGGTGGGTGGCTGCATTTTGGGATTGTCCCTGAGCACCCGCCCCCTCAAAGTCCCCCCTTTTGCACGTCACCCTCGAGGAAAGAAACTCCATAAAAACAATGCAAAAACTGGAATTTTTTGCAATATTCTGAAAGATAATCTAATTTTCACTCATTCTGTGACACGTGCGACTCCTATGAAAGCCATAATTAATGGTTCTTTTGATTTTGTAGATCCTGAGTCGTGTTTTGAATTTCAGCCTTTTTTTTTTTTTAGTCCCCCTAGTCAGAGTGCTGTGTGTATGCTTTCATATATATTTATTTTTCAACGTGCTTTAAACCTGTCTACAAAAATAAAGCTGAACAAACACAAAAAGGATGGTGTTTGAAGATTGTTGATTTTTTTTTCTGCTGGGAATATTCTATATTATACTGACTTTATATTAATTATTATAAACCTGTGTTTGTATTGAAGATGTGTTTAATATTTTGGGGAGGTTGAGGAGATTTCGTAACCAGAAGTCAGTGGGAGAACATGCTGTGTTGTACTGATTTTCTGTCGATGTAGTTCAGGTAAATCTGATTTTATTTTCTAGTTGCTGCCCAGTTCCTCGCCTGCCGGGGGCTGCCCCTCGGCTAGAACCTTTGTGATGGGATTTAGCTTAGACATACCTGCAAAAATCAATCAGTTTCAATAAATTGGGAAATTGCTGCTACAATTTTGTCTGCTTTTTCTTTTTTAAAATATGTAATTATTTTCCTCCTTGCCATGTGTGGAAGGATGGGGCAACATAGGGAGCAGCAGGGAGCACTGCTCACCCCCAGGCTGGGGTGCTGCTCCCTTCCCCTTCCTCATTCCAAACAGGCACCTGTGGCTCATTCCCTCCCTCCCTGCTGCCTGTTGGTGGCAATTTCCTTATTTTTTGGGCATTACCTGACATTAAAGTAACTCCCAGGAGGACACACAGAGTGATGCCGTTCCTGGGGGATGTGGAATGCAGGAGAGGGGTGACAGCTGTGGGTCTAGGGGTGCCAAGGGGCCCAGGGTGCCCACCCTGTCTTAAGAGTAACTAAAAAACAGGAATCATTAAAAAAAAAATCCAAACATTTATTTTTTTTTCTTTTGGATCTGACACATCACATCCCTGGAGGGGACAAGTGGGGGCACAGCACCAGCCTGACCCATGGGGCCAAAGCAGTTCCTCCTGCAAGGGGGGAACCTGCAATGGGGGGGTCCCTGATGCAAAGGGAACCTTCCCACAGGGCAGGAGGGTGGCAGGACCACCACCCCTCTCTGTCCCCTCCCTGCAGGGGGAGAGGAGCGGGCTGGCACGGCCTGGCCAAACCCGAGCTGCTGCCTGGGCTGAAGAATGACAGGACAAGAGGGGAGAAAGGGTTTTGAGGGGAAAATGGGGGTTTTTGGGTAAAAAGGGGGTTTAAAGTGAATTAAACCCCTTGAAACCCACCCAGGGCTGGAGGCACCCCGCTGCCGCAGCGCCGCGGCCCGCGCGCTCTCGTGCTGTGGGAGGGAGTAGGTAAAAATACGAATTTTCATATATTTTATTCAAAAAATAAAAACCACACGAAGGAAAAAAATAATAAAAGTAAAGGAAAACAAAAAAGACCCCTCTTTGTGCAGTTTGGCTTAGTGCAAATGGGCGCATTCCTGCAGGCACTTCCCGGGGCATCACCCCGGTGGGGGCTCCCCAAAACGAGAGAGAGAAATGACATTACAAAGAGTTAAAACCCCCCTGGGGGAGGTGAGGGGGGGCAGGCGCCCACCTCTGCCCTGGGCACTGGGGCTGCCCCCCCGGGAGCAGGTGGGGGGCAGGAACGGACACCCCCTTTTCCGAGCCCCCGCCGGCCACAGGCACAGCTTATTTGAGCCATGTGGGGGTCCCCAAACCAGAGTGGGAAGGGGACAGACACCCCCTGCCAGCCCCCGCCAGCAAGGAGCGGGGTTGGATTGTTGGATTTAGCTTATTTTCAAAGGGAAAAAAAAGGCAGGGGGGGACAAGCTCCATGGCGGGAGGGGGGCTGTGTGTGTGCATAAGTCTCTCGGGGGGGCCGTCCCCTGAGTGCGGGGGGGGCGGCCGGGGGGGCGCGAAGGCACCTCGAGTGCAAAATGTGCAAGAAGGAGGGAGCGGCGGGGCTCCGTCAGTCGAGGAAGCGCTGGCAGGCCTTCTTCCAGCGGCACGCCGTGCACCACATCTCCCGGTGCTCCATGCCGTACACCTTGCGGCACTTCTTGGCCTCCCCTCGCGGCCGCCTGCGGGCAGAGGGGACAAGTCACAACGAGGGGACACACGTGGGTGAGAAGGGACAGGGTGGGGCACGACAGCAATGGCTCACCTGGGCACAGCCGGTGGCTTGGGTGGTGGCGGGGTGGGGACAGTGGGGGACACCGGTGGCCGTGGGGGGGTCCGGCAGCCCTGGAGAGCGAGGACACAAGCCTTATCAGACATGGTGATGAGGGAGTGCAGCAGCCCCACCTCCATCCCTGTCCCCACTCCATCCCTGTCCCCACTCCATCTCTGTCCCCGCTCCATCCCTGTCCCCACTCCATCCCCATCCCTGCTCCATCCAACCCCACTCCATCCCTGCCCCCACTCCATCCCTGTCACCCCTCCATCCCTGACCCCACTCCATCCCTGTCATCCCTCCATCCCTGTCCCCATTCCATCCCTGTCCCCACTCCATCCCTGTCCCCCCTCCATCCCTGTGCCCCTCACCTGGTACGCGTGGTCAGTGTGGACGTGGCAGCGGCCAGGGGGGGCCGGGGGGCTGCAGGGGGAGGCCAGGGCCAGGTCGAGGATCGGCAGCGCCGGCGGAGGAGGAGCCTCGGGGCCGGGAAAGGCGGGAGGCACGGAGGAGGTGGGAGAGACCGGAGTGAGGCTGGAGAGCCCGTCAGTGAGCGCATCCACATCCACGTCCAGCTCCGTGTAGTAGAAATCCTCCTCGCCATCACTCTGCTCCAGGTCGGCTTTCCGGCTGCAGGGAGAGCAGAGGCTGGCTGGGACACTCCCCCAGCACTGCAGGACCCTGCAGGGGGTACCAGGGGGTCTAGGGGTCTCCAGGGGTACCCCATGTGCTTACCCAAGGTGCATGGTTCGGATGTGCTTCTGCATCCCTGAGGAGCTGCTGAGGACTTTGCCGCAGCTCTTCCACAAGCACTTGAACATCACCTTGGTGGAGTTCTGCAGGAGAGAGGTGTCAGGCTGGCAGACTCAACCCCAACCTCATCTCCATCCCCACTATCATCCCAGCCCAGATATCACCCTCACTGTCATCCCCAACCTTACCCTCATCATCACCTACACCCCCACACTCATCTCAACTGTCATGCCTATCTTCAACTTCATCCTCTTCATTCCCACCCCACATGT
>JANPWX010000258.1:798493-897678 GCA_024734555.1 Trochalopteron elliotii | reverse complement strand
CACAACTGAGTCCCCGCCGGCACCCCTGGGGCCACCGTGAAGTCACCCCCACCTTTTCCCGCCAAACTCGCGGGGCTCCCCAAAAGTTGCAGAAGACCCCCGAAAGTTCCGATTTTGTTGTTACGGCGCGGGATTCTGGGCGCCCCCCAAATAAACGCGGGGATCCCGCGACCGCGGAGCATCCTGTAAAGCTCCCGACGGCTCCTGCGGACTTACCCGGGTGAAACTTGCAGCGTTAAAATTTGGGGGATTCGTGTAAAAGTCATGTCCCCCGCCAAATTATAGGGCTGCCGATAAATTACAGGAGTTCTTCAAACTTTGCAGAGCTCCTCACAAAGTTATAGTCCCCAAAACTTACAGGGTCCCCCAAAATTCTCTCCAAAGTTTTAAATCCCCTACAACTTGCCTGCACGGCTCCCCCCATCATCTCTAAGGCTCCCCGAAAAGTTACAGTAACCTTCTGGTAGAAAGGGGGTGTGGTCTGGACTTTTGGGGTGTGCGCGCCGTTCCCAGCAGGAAAGAAGTCCCTAATTCCACCGCCAGTCCTGCCCACCACGAGGAGCCACTGGCAGAACCCACCCAGAATGGCAGGGCTGGGTGTGGGTGGAGTGCCCGGGCTGCGAGGGGTACAGGAGGTATTTGGGGTACTGAGGTGCAATGGGGGGTACACGGGGTGCATGGGCTCCATGGGGAGCGGGGGCTACCCTGGGTTTGTGGGATGCATGGAATGCCCTGGGTACATGGAATGCTTGTAGTGCGTGGGGTGCATGGGGTTCTGGGGTGCATTGGGGTGCCCTGTGTACGTGGGGTGGCAGGGAGTGCCAGTAGAGCAGGGGTCTGTGCGGTCCGTGTGCTACATGGGGTGCGTGAGGTTTTGGGGTGCGTGGGGTGTTTGGGGAGCTCCGGCTGGCGCCCCGCCGGGTTCTGCTCCTCGCCTGCCCCAAAACCCGCGGGACAGCGAGCGCCGGGCGGCGGCGAGGGGCCACCAGGTCCTGCTCCTGCTGGATTGACCAACCCGCAGCCTGAAGGCCGGGACAGAGTCCGTGCGGCTGTCCCGGATGGTGACCCCCGCCTGTCCCCCCCGCCTGTCCCCCCCGCCTGTCCCCCAGCAGCCCTGGGCTGCCTGACACGGCTGATTCCCGTGGCTCGGGGACTGTGGGGTTGCTGGGGCGGCATCCCGGGGATCCCCTGCCTGGGGAGGCGGTGTTGTTCCCAGCTTGGCTCCTGGGGTGCTTTGGCCACCCCTTGTTCCCTGCTCAGGTGCCAGTTCCACCCTGCGCCAGCCCCAGGTGCTTTCCCAATAGTGAAAAAGGCAGCAAACGGGGAAAATCCCCACGAATCCGGCCAAGCGCCCGGTGTCACCCCGGCACAGCCGCCCGCGGGGTGTCCCTGCACGCCACAGAATTGGGGACCAGCCAGGTGAAGGGCAGTGTCCCCCAAGAACCGAGACACCCGCGGGGCCCCGGTCAGTGCGGGAGGAGGAGCACAGCCGGAGCAGCCTTTATTCCCCATCCTGTCCCGTCCCTGGGGAGTCGGATCCCGCAGTCCCCGTTAGCGCAGCCCTGCAGGAGCCTGTGGGGCCCGGGGGAGGCTCCGCGGCCGCCCCCGCTCTGGTTTAATGGTTAACGGCGGCCGAAGCGCAGAGCTGGAGGCACCGCCAGCTCCGTTCGGTGTTGTGCAACTCCACGAGAATCGCCCGCCCTTGCACGGGGTGCCACCAGCCCGACCCCCGGCCCGGGCAGGGGGACTCGGTAGGGTGGCATCTCAAATGAAATCGTGGTCATAGCACCTCCTGAGCTGGAAAGGCCATGCAAGGATCATTTAGCCCAACTCCTGGCCCTGCATGGGACTCCCCAAAGAATCACCATCCCGGGGAGATCCCCCCGCAGTACCTGGATGCTCTTGCCTGGGGGTGGCTGTGGACTCGACTGTGATGCCCCTTGCCCAGGGGGTCTTGCAGAGGGCGGTGCGGCCGTGCCCGCACTGCCCATGTCCCTTTGCTGCCTGCTGGGGGTGCAAAGCTGCCGGGGGACGGGGCCACACGGGTGTGAGCTTAAGGGACGTGGGGCTAGGCGGGGTGCGGAGCTGTTTAGGTGTGGGGCTAGTTTGGGTGGAGAGCCCTGTGCTGCCGTACAGCCACAGAGCTGCGCGGGCTGCAGAGCCGTAAGGGGTGCAGGGACCTGGGGGGCGCGAATCCTTATAGTACAGAGCCCCATACAGCGCCATGCAGTGTGTCACACCGTGCAGGTGTCACACTGTGCATTGTGCAGTGCACCTTGCAGCACCGTCCTACATCCTACAGCGTGCAGGATTATAGGACGTGCAGCCCCGTTCAGCCTCTTACGGCGCTCGCTGGGCTCCTGCTCGCTCCCTCTTGTGGGAACGGCGCCGTTCAGCACCGTCCCTTCGCAGAGCGACAGAGCCCCGCACACTCTGTCCCCTGGGGCTGAGCTGGGGTACTCCCAGCCCTACCCTCTCCCCTCACTCTGACCCCAACCCCGACCTTCTCGACCAGACCTTGAGACTCCAAGTGATGTTTGGCATGGATTCTTCATTCACCACCCAGATTTCGAGCCTCCAGCCAGGGCTCCAGGCACATTTTTCCATCACCCTGAGGACTGGGCAGCTGTTCTCTTATTTAAGTTCGGGTCTCCCAAGTCCCACAGGAATTATGGGCGAGTGGGCAGCCCTGTATGGCTTCTGCTGCTGCTGGGGCAAATTGGAGACCAAATTTGGCCACCTCAGCTCTGCCACAGCGGGAGCTTTCCCTTCTCTGGTGCCATTCCAAGCCTGCCTTTCCTCAGGGAGGTGGCACAGCGGTACCCACATCCCAGCCCACAGGCAGTGCAGGGACCAGCATGAAGCCACCCTGATCCCACATGGAAGTGATGCTCCCGTGCCTGGCAAAGCAGCCGAAAACAACTCAGGGGATTCAGATGGTGCAGGAAGGACCCAGCCATGTGTGGTGGGATGATGGAGAAGGGGAGCAGGGGAAGGACACAGGCGGGGGCAGCATGGTGGGAGCCCACACGACACTGTGGCGGGCTGGCAGCAGGAAGAGCACGGCAGTACCGGCACCAGCCGTGCTCTATCAGCACCCTTATCTCGCAGGGGGATGGGAGAAGCTCTCGAGGGCGGCTGTGGTTTGGCGTCGAGCGCGGGGCTGACGACGTCGGGGGTGCCTCCAGTCCTAACGCCTTCACCGGGGTTTGCTGAGTTCTCGGTTTTAATCTCTTCACCTGCCGCGGTGCAGGGGCAGAGATGCTGAGGGAAGGCATGTTGCTTCCTGTCACACGGCCTGGCACGGCACGGCAGGGGGGCTGCAGGTTCCACCCGGCTCCAGCGAGCACCGGGCCATCGTGCCACGAGGTCAGGCAGCCGCTGGCCAGCCGGTGGCCATGTGACCGGGGCCACCGTCATTGTCTCGCCACGGCGTCCCTGGAGGCACGGATGTGCAACTCCACCGCGGAGGAGAGGCGGGGAGATTATGCTCTGGTACATATCCAACTCACCCAAGCTTTTCTTGCACATTTTTTTTTGTGCAGGACCCACAGGAGTGATGGGGAAGTAAGCAAGGAAGCAAATGCTGAGCAAACACAGCCTAGCTTCTACCCCAGCCCTGTGCAAGGCTCTGCTCTGACACAGATCACCCCATACAGCAGCTCTTGGTGGCTGTGTGTCCCCATTTCAGAGGTGCCAAACCACCCATCCAGGGCAGGTGCACTCACAGTCACATTGTGCTCAAAGCTGCTCTCCCCACACCAGTTGCACCAGCAACAGAAAACCACCCCCAGAACCAGGGATTTAGACTCAGTTTAAGAGTGTAAACCTTCTCTCAGCTTTTTAATGGTGTTTGGGAGAGGGCTGCCCATGGAGACATCCTTGCATGGGTCTGGAAGAGTGGGAATGGAGGATGGAGCAAAGCCCACAGCCCACACCAGTGAAATTTCTGTGTTGTCCTGTAGAGGGTTAGGATATGGACTCAGTGAGCCCTCGTGGATCCTTTCCAACTCAGGATATACTCTATGATTCCATGAAGGCACTGGGTTGACCCCATCTCCCCATAACAAGGGACATTCTGTGATGAGAGCAAAGCTTCTCAGGGCTTCCTGGGGGCTGGAGGGGACCCTGGTCTCCCCCAGGCAGTGCGAGAACAGAGACCCTCAGTCATGGCAGAAACCTCCTGATGAAGGTCTGATCCTGCAGCCCAAGGCATGGGGCTGGCTGCAGCCCTGTCACCCCCCTGCCCCAAAACGACTGGTCCCCACCCTGTTCCCATCTTGGTGCCAGTGTCAGCCCTGTCTCACTGAGGTCCCACACATCACCCAGCACCCCCAAACTGCCCATCCTGGGACATCCCACCATCAACCTGCTGGCACCAGCTGGGCTGGGATGGGATGAGGACACTCAAAGAAAAGTAACAGAAAATATATACAGAGAGTCAGTGCAGGGACACAACCACTGTGGTGGGCACAGGGCTGCTGGCACCTGTCCCTTTGGCACCCAACAGTGTCCAGCCAGGTGAGACCCCCCTGTGGCACCTCCCCTGTTCCCAGGGGGGCTATAGGTTGGTGATGTAAACCTCCAGCCCACTGGCCGTTGTCCGGGCAGAGGCTTTCCGGGGCTCCCCTGCCCAAACGTCCACCACGCTCTCATACAGGTTCTCAGGGACACTGGGCTTCCCTGGCTTGTCCCGTTTTGCTGCCTTCTTCCAGTTAATGTCCACAGCCTCATAGTCAGGGTCGGGGCCACGGCCCTGAGCAGTCCATGCTCTGTCACTGATGGACTCGTAACAGGGGTCAGGAGGGCCTGGGGCTGCTGGGGCCCCCTCCTGCTGGCGGGGGGGCGGCCACCCAGAACCCACCTCCTTCACAGCCCTCGGGGTTGATGCAGGGACCTGGGATTTCTTCTTGGTGGCTTTGCACACCGTTGAGTACATCTCCTCCAGCTGCAAAAGGAATTTTATTTTTGGGTGGAGATCTGGGAGCAACCCCTGCCCACTGCAGGGTATCCTCATGATTTTGTCTCCCCCATCTTCTGTCAGTCCCCCAGGAGGATTCTGTCAGTGGATCCTAACTTATACCCTGCTCCAAGCATGAGCACTACAGGGAGGCAGGAAATTAAATTACCCCCCCCACCATGTGCCCCATCCCTGCTGCCCCCAGAGTCATACCTTGGCTTGAGGGGCACTGCCTGCACCATCCCAGCAGTGCTGGGCTCCAGGGGGTCCTGCCACAGCCCCATCCTGCACCTCCACCGACACCACCTTCTTCACTTTATGGACACAGGCATAATCAGCTGTCCCATGCAGAGCCTGTGGAGGGGACACCTGGGTGCCAGCTGACATGGGGGGCACCGGGGCATCCTCCCCTCCCACTGCCAGGCACTCATAGACAGTGTCTGGCGCTGGTTTCCGCAGTGGGGTGAAGAGCAGGTTGGAGTAGGTCTGGTCGGGGGCTGGGGAAGCAGCCGGGGGCTCAGGGACAGGGATCTGGGGCAGCTCACGGTGCAGGAGGCCACAGCTGTGCAGGGATTCACCTCCAGGGGCTGTGTGACAGGGGAGATCCAGGCTGGCTGGACGCTGGACTGTGGGAGAGAAGAGGAAATGAGGCGATGCAACAGGCACCAACCCCTTTGTCAGCACTGTGGCACGTCTGTCCATGGCATGATGTACTCTCTGGACAGCAGGGGAACTGCAGGCAGTTGCCATGGGCCCATTGGGGTCCCCCTGCTCCACAGCCACTCACCGTCGTCTCTGACCTTCACCCTGTACAGCTCATGCAGCTTCGAGTCCGACTTGCTGAGCGACCTCAGCTGTGTCTGGCAGAGCAGGGCCTGCCGTGGGGAAACAGACACCCTCAGGCTGGGCTGAGAGCCCAGACCACCTCCAGAGCTGATCCTGCCCACCACATGTGCTCTTACCTCATCCACAAGCTTCACCCCGTCTGGAGCGACCTTCTTCCTGCCCTTCCTGCAGGGAGAAGTGAGGCTGAGCCCAAGGCACATGGCAAAGCCAGGGGTGAAGAGCAGGTGTCCTAGATCCCCAGCATGGCACCCCCAAAACCCACATCCTGCTCCTTCCTCAGCCCCACAGCAGGGTCTGTGCTGGCTGGGGACATCATAATTGCATCTTGCACCCCACTGAGCTGTGCAGGGCAGCACTGGCACCACCCTCGGCATTGCTCCTGGCATTGCCCATCCTGCTCACAGCTCAGCCCTCTCTGGGCTGCTCCTCTGAGGTTTTTGGGAGCAGGGAGTGTTCCAGGAGGCTGTGACACAGAGGGATGCAGGATCAAGCCAGGTAGAGCTGCACTGGGGTGCAGGTGGGGGCTTGGGGTGGGCAGAACAGCAGATCCCCATGGTCCCAGCTCGGGATGGCTGCACACAGAGTCTCCCCACAGAGTCTCTCCACCAAAAGCCACCGAGGGACCCCCAGCCCCATCCCAGCCCCAGGAGGGGAAGTGGAGGAGCCGTGGGCAGCACATACCGTTTACAGGCAGCACACAGGGTGCCCAGGTAGACCAGGCCACCAAGCAGGGCCAGGGCAGTGCCAGCTGGCAGGAGCTGGGTCCCTGCTGTCCCCTCGCTGCTGGCTGCAGCCATGGGGGAGCCGCTTCCAGCACCAGTGCAGGGCTGAGCTCTGAGGAGAGAGAACAGAGTTGGAGTTGAGCCAGGAGCTGCTGGGCTCACCATGGCATGAAATGCTGCTCTATGACCCTCAGGGCTTAAGGGCTCCCTGCAGCACAGTCCCCTAGCAGGGGGTCTCTCTGGATGCTTTGGACAGGGACATTTCTCTAACTGTCCCATTTTCTGGCCTGCAGTTGCCATCCCCAGTGGCAGCCCCATGTGGACACTTGTCAGCGGGTGCTCTGCCACCACTGAGGAAAACTTCAGATTTTGGTTCCTTTTGAAAAAAACAATCCAACAAAACCAGTGGGATTCAAGCTCATGAGTTGCCACTGAAATGGTGAAAAAGAGATGCTCAGGAGGCCTGAAAACCCTCTGAAGACACCCTAAAAATGACAGAGTGCTTTCTGGGGACACCAGGACACCACCCTGGGCTGTGGCATGGGGATGACACTGCTCCTGAGCATAGGGGAGGCCTATAAGGACAGGCAGAATGATTCAATTTCCTGGAAACAGGGTGAGCTTCAGCATCTCCTTCCCCTCCCTCCTCTCCTTCCTCATGCCCTGGGCTCAGCAGAACACACCAGGATACCCTCCTTCTTCAATGGATTTACATGGACCCCATATTCCCTCTGCCACCACAACCCCAGGTCTGCAGCTGCTCTGTGCTGTGACACCACACCAGTGGGAAGACCCAATCTTCCCACTCCTTTCCTCTGCCTAAAGCTGTTCCTTGCCCAAATCCAGCCCTTGTCCCCGTGCTTTCCTCAAGGCAGAAACCATCCTGGCAAACTGCAGCAGCGGCAGAATCAGAGCAAGCGGTGCAGGGGCAGGAGGGTGCTGGGGAGCCTGACACAAAGCACAGATGCTCCCCATCCTCTCAGGATCACTCCCTTCCCCAGGAGGCTTTTGGTGACCCCTGTCCCATCATTCCATGCCACCATCCCTGTCCCTGATCCACTGTCAGTGTGCTGCAAACCCAAAGCAAAAGCTGACACCCCTTCACCTTGAGCGGCGTCGATGGCGGCTGCGGCTCCCAGCTCTGCACAGCTCAGCTCTGTGCACCCTGCTCTACAAAAACAGGCTGGCCTGACACCAGCACCCAGGAAATGCCTGATCTGAAAGGAGATGGAGGCAGTTCCTGGAGTAAAACACACCTTCAAGAAGCCACGGTAGCTGATCCAGATAGGGCCAGCAGTAGGGTCCCTGGGCAGAGCTGGGCAGGATCAGCTTCTATCAGCACAGATGGGAACCCACAGATCCGGCGGGACATGCTGAGCACCTCTTACTCACCCTCTTGCATATCTTCATCGGGATGACAAAGCCGAAATGAGCTCTAGTGAGAAGCCACCCTGCCTTGTGAAAATCTCAGAAACTATGGCAGACTCACAGGAGCTCCCCTCTCCTCTCCACCTTGGGTCACACAGCAACATCTTTGGCACATTTTTACCCCAACAACCAGAAGGTCTCTGCCCATTTGCAGAATCCTTTTATCTGAGAGCATCCTTTTATCTAAGAACTTCCCATGCCTTTGGAAACTGCCCTGACTGAAGCATGAACCCTGGAGAGCAATTATTTCAAGGTAGAAAGTGAGACAGAGAGGTTTTAAGGACTAACCAGGCTGGACAGACTGGCTTAGATCAGAGCTGGGAAGGGGAGGCTGTTCCCTTTCCAACGCCGTTTTAATTAGACAACATGGCTTTTCTGTCTGAGCATACTTTAATTATTCGGATTACCTGTAACAGGGCCGGTGCGTTAGACAGAGCCTGGAGCTCCTCACTCCTCACTGGACTCGTTCAGCTCATTAGAGTGATGGAATCATGGGCTGCAGGAGCAGGGCAGAGCTGAGAGGGCTCTGGTGTTGAGCAGACGAAGTTCTAATGACGTTCGATGGCCAGGAGCTGGTGTGATGTTGGGATCAAGGTGGGAGCTTTCAGCATGCTGAGGCAGGCACACAGAGGGCAGCTTATCCCACAGCAGGGGGATTTTCCATCCCTGAATTCTGAAGATTGAAAGGAGAGACTTCCTTGAGCAGAAATGAATGCAGAGAAATTCTTCTGGCCTACTTTCTGTAGAGCAGGTCGGTGGTTGCTCCAGGATTTCTGATCAGTGAAACTGCAGTGCGTGGTCCTCAGTGCTCAGGCTCAGCAGTCACTGGGAGAAGCTACTCCTTGGGACAACACGTTGGATCTCCCAAAACCACAGATTCACAATCAGAGCCCAGTGCCTGACTAAAGATGCTCAGGTAGGACTGAGCAAGTTTGCAAGGCAAAGACTCAGCCAGACCTTCTGAAACCTACACCTGAATTTCCTGCCGATAGAGTTGTCGATCTCCCAGCCCTGGGGCTGCTCCCCGGGGCAGGAGACTCAGCAGACGGCTTTTCGTAAGGCGCTGGCTCTGCCAGCTGAGGTGCCTTTGAAGACGAGGGCGGTCACAGCCGTTGCGTACGTGTGACAACACCCACAGCCCTCCGAGCAGGGATCACTCCCCTCTGTGTGTGACACCCGAGCACACGCACCCTGAAGGCAGATGGGTTGCTACTCCAGGTTGTGGGAGTTTTTTATGAGTCCTACAAAAGGTGCAAGTTCCTCATCTGGGCTTCCTGAAAGCATGATAAAATTCACTGCAAAATCAAATGCTGCTGCTGATGATTCTGCCTGCCCTCTGATTCATCTCCCCAGATAAAACCACACAGTGCTGTTCAGTGCAGGGTGGCAAGAGAAAAGTCTGCGAAGCTACTCAAAGCCTATTTGCACAAAACCAAGAGGAACACTTTGAGCTGATTTTCATCAGCAACTGTGCACACAGCTGCAGCAAACTCTGCTCAGGTACCCCAGGGAGTTGTGCTTCAAAAAAGGCCCAAGAAGCAGAAGTAGATGGATTTTTTTCTTTTCAATTACAAAAAGTGAAAGCTCTTCTTACAGTCAGTCACAACACTGAATCTGCCCTGGACTGTGGGGTGCAATTAGTGAATTGTAAGACTATTTCAAAAAAGCAGGCATGAGATCTTACGCACTTTGCTCATCTCTGTAATGAGATTTCATGGTCAAACACCTCTGGGGGCTTTTCATTTAGAAAGTGCCAACCATACTTCTAAATGCCAGACCCAAATGTCTAAAAACTTGGATGCAGACTCCTGTCTGCAGTTCTGATCACTGCTCACAGGCTGGAGTGGCTTTTGAGAAAATAAAACTTTAAAACCTTTGGGTAAGTGACTGTCAGCCCTCACCATAGGGCTCGGGTCGGGGCTGACACCATTTCAGCACTTTTCTTTCTTCCCTTCCCTGGTTGCTGAACTTGAGCTCTTGATGTTCTTCTAAGGCAAGAATCAGCTCAGGAACTGAGCCACAGCAGGAGACCAGTGGAGAGCTCGGAGCTGCTGTTTTGGGAAGCCAGATTCCAAATTAGAGGATGGCTGTATTAAGGACATGTGTCTTCTCAAGAACCATCGGCCTACCACAGTGGTTTCCTTTGCCACAAATGCACTACTTTTACATCATCTTAGGTTTTCAGAAGACAGCATTTGAAGTGACCACATTATCAAGCCTCCTCACCCAGAGACAGGAGTTCAGCACTTTCCCATTGCACACACTAGCAATACTCCTGTCCCTGTCCCCACAACACAACTGGAAATTTCCACAATGTCACACACCTCTGAACTGAATTCATTCATCCCAAAAGCAACTGGCTCCTATTCAGCCTCCGGACTCCAGCCATGGGATCCCAGCAGCACTGCCAAGCTCCACCACCTTTTCTTCCCTTTTAAGCCCAGCTGCAGAGCACAAAGCATGGAGTCACACAGATTGGAGCCCAGCTCTCAAAGCTGAACCCAGCTGAGGCTTCCCAGAGCAGAGCTGGAATCCTGCCTGTCCAGTCTATCCAGCCCCAAGAGCATCTCTGACAATGCTGTGATTTCTATATGTATTGGGGGGTTTAAAGTATTTCCCACCGAGTTTAGCTGCAGATTCCCCGTTTCCCAGGCAGGAAAGCCACCACCACTTACTTGCAGGAACTCAAAATCCGATGAGTGTGGTGCGTAGAGATCAAATCACGCTCTCTTCCTTGCCGGTCAGCCTGGAGAATTTCATTTTTTATCCCACAGCAAGTCCCAGTCAGGGCCTCCCGCACATTCCCAGCATCCCGATCTGAGCTCTCCCGCTCCCTGAGGAGCAGCCGGCTGTGAGCAGACACAGAGCACACACACCGCAGCTTCCTGCCCTCGGAGGTGGTGGCTTCACCCCGGGGTAGGCTGGGTCTGTGCTCGCAGCCGGGGCGGGAAGCGCCGCGGCTCCCGGGCTCCGCGGGCTCCCGGCACACAGCAGCTCCTTCTGCCGCGCCCGCTCCCCGCCCGGCTCCTCCGGGAGCTCAGGGCAATATAAGGAAAGAATGGGGCGCCCCAGATCATCATTACCTTGCAAATGAACAACGCCTTACAAGGACAGAGGGGAAAAAGAAACACCAGTTTTATTCATCAGGGACGTGAACAGCGCTGGGTGGGAGGTGGCAGCCGCTGGAATAGGAGTCTGACAAGTCAGGCTGTGAAGATCCCAAGGAAGGGTCACAATAGGACTTAGCTAAGATACAGGGCTCATACACCCAGTTCCTAAAGAGATGATGATGTTAAACAGTCTCAGAGCACAAAAGAAACCCCCAAATTTTCTCTGCCCAGCTCAGCTCTCCAGTCACGGGCCCTTCAGCGAGCATCCATGCTGAACTGGGCACATTAATCCTTGTCACCACTCAGCACTCAAGTGTGAGAAACAAACAGTCATTTGTGAGGGAAGGGCCATTGTTAAACCCTTGAGTTGAGCCCGATGTGTGGAGAACACGAATTCAGAACAATGAGGACAGTACAGCCAATTCCAATAGGAACCGATGGATGTTGATGGATGTTGAAGTGCCCGAGGCAGCCCCTGACAGCTGCCACATCCACGAGGATCACAGCATGATCCAGGTGCTCTTCAAGAGCACAGACTCACTCCCACAGGTTTCCTGAAGATGTTCATCTTGTTTGGTTTTGCTGTCTCGCTGCGTTTCTGAGGTGTGTCTGCAGCAATGTGAAATCCCACACGACCTGAACAGCTCTGATCGTATCTCCTTCAGTCTCTGATTTTCTTGTTCGTTTGGCAGCCTGACCCTGCAAGCAGGCACAGCCCTGCCCAGGCTGACAGCTTGATTTTAATCTCTTCTTAGGGATAGATAAAAAACAGGGTACTACAGGAACCTTTTCATTAGAAAAGTGACTCACAGAATAAAAGGAAATTGGTTCCTTAAATTAAAAAGAATTGGTGTCCTTAAGACACTGGCATGAACTGCAAACTTTTTTTTTTTTTTTTTTAATTTAAAAAAAAAGCCTTTACAATGCAGAAATCCCACCAGATGATGAAACCAGCATCTCCTCTGGGGCAAACACTGGCCACCACCAACACAGAATGTAACCAACCATCCTTCCTGTCCAAACACTTTCCACGCTGCAGGGAAGGGCATTGGGCTTGCCTGGCCTGCTTCTAGCCCAGCCACACTGGGCTCATACAGATCCTGCTCTTTCTGCTCATCCAGGGCCCAGTCCAACCTGGATCTGGGTCCTGAGGTTTTTTTAGTAAAAGGACTCATGCTCAGTGAGCCATCTTGGATAGAAAAACCCAACTAATGGTGGCAAAAATCACAAGGTTCCCTGTGGAGCTGTTCCTGGATAGGAGGTTTTGGAATTCCATTATGCTGCTGGTTTATTCCTCCAGCTATGGCACTCTACTTCTGGAACCAGCCAGCTTTCCATGCCAAGCCAGTGAGTTTGGCTACTGGGATACTCTTAGAGTCAAACTGCTGAAATCTGATGCTCCAGGCTGCCAGTTCCCACCTCTAAGTTTTCTGTCTCTTCCTTACAATAGGGCTACAAAGAACTGCTCCCCCCCAAAAATGGAGTTCTCAGATAAATCCCATAGTAAAAACCAGAAGGCAGAGAGCAGCTAAAGCACTTTACCTTTGATGTTTTCACCCAGCCATGGTTGGGACACCTGTGCTTGGCAGGTGGCCACAGACAGAAGCCACAGTTAATGGCAGGATGTGGGGCTGTCCAAGGCCCCTCAGCTGGTTTGTAGCCAGCAGTGTTATCACCTGAGCACCCACAGACTCTGGATGGAGCTGCTACTGCAGGGAAAATGAAGAAAAGAAGTCTGCAAGAGAGCAGAGAGTTGTATTCCTTGTAGCTAGGCCTCATCCAAGGCCCAGCTCACTGAATGTTTTCAGGGCTGGACGGATGTGCACTCCTCCCCCTCCCAGAAGAGCTCAGAAGCATCCAGAAACTGCTGCTTTTTTGCCCAGTTTTAGTCTGGGCAGCCTGAGGCCCAGCAGAGCAGGACAGCTCATTGAGGCTCTGAGGCCAGGAGCACCAGAAGGACAACTCCTGCAGTCCAACACCTTCCTCAGCACCTAGAACTCAGTCATCTTCTTGTGGGTGTCTGCTTTCTTCTGCTCCCGCTGCAGCCTGGCTTCCTGGGCCTGCAGCTGCCCCAGCTGCTTGTGAGCATCAGCCAGCTTCTCCTCCAGCTGAGCTGTAGCAATGCTGTGCCTGAAAGCAAAAAGCACAGTGGCAATGTCATCCTGCATGGTAAGATCAAAGGCTTCTTCCATCCCAGGAGGGTTTGCCCTTTCCTGCAGGATTAGCCCAAGGGACCTGCTGAAAGGCAGGAATAACTTGATGCTCAGCACTATCTGGGCTAGAGAATGTCCTCCTGGGATGCTCAACAGCAATGCTGCAGAGGTGGGCACAAGAAGGACTCCAGCACCTTTCCTCAGAAAGCTCCTCTCTTTGCCACAGCCTGAATTCCAGCCAAACGACCCCCAACACATCTGCCAGTGTCCATGATGGTCTGAGGCACACACTGAACTCTCTCCTCCACTTCCCCTTAAGTCCCATCCAGATATATTTCACTTGTTCCTCCCATATCTCATGTCAAGCCCACCCCTCCCCAGAAGCACCACAGACCTGATCCCAAAGATTGTTTTCCTACCGCCCGATGTTGCGCGCCAGGGCCTGCTGGATTCCCCTGATATCCCTCTGTGTTTGCTCAATCTTCTCTGTGGTCTGGAAGAGACTGACACTCAGGGCCTTCTTGGTGCTCTTGCTGGCGTGGTAGATCTCTTTGCTGTTCCTCTGGGGCACAGCCACCCCCCCAGCCTTGTCCCCAGCGCTCTTCCCGCGCAGTTTCTCGTTCAGGAAGTCAAACACGTTGCGCGGGGCCTTACGGCCGCCCGCCTGTCCAGAGCTGCTTCCCTTTGCTCGGCATTTCCTCGATTTGCCTGGCTCCAGCTTCCCCTGCTGCTTCTTCTGAAGCACCTCAGCACACTGGTCCAGGGACTTCCCCCGAGGGAGCACCACAGCCTGCACTGGCTCCACTCTGCCCTCACCATTCTTCCCTAAGCCTGAGGAGAGACTCCGAGTGATTACAGCATCCCCTCTCCGAGTCACCTCCCACCACAAGCTCACATTGACAGTCACAAGCTTAAAACAAGCAAAGAGGCTTTTAAGGTACCAAAAGCTAGAACTTCTGTCCAAGCCAAGGGGACCAGTAAAGGCCAGGAGCCTTCCACAGCAGGAGATTTGTGATTCCAAGCCCGAGGCCATCTGTCAGGCTGGTTTCTGTGAAACCAGGTTCATCCTCAGCTTCTCAAGCCAGGTTCTACTCAAAACTGGTTTGGTTCCTCTGGGAGAACCGGAGACACAGAGGCCCTCCCAGAGCCCCCAAGGCTCCATGCAATTTGGGTGGGAGCAGCGAGTTCAGCAGGCTTTGAAATCTGTGTCCAGGCCAGGAGATGCATTAACACAGACATCAGAAGCTTTGCAGATCAGTTCCCTTCCACCTCCAGCCTTTGAACACTCCACAGCGTTCTCACGGCTTTGATCATGAATTTGACCAAGTGCCTCCACTGTCTGCCATTACCACACAGGGGCTGGTGCCCCACATGCCTGTACTTCCATGAAATAACTCATCCCTCATCCCTCCAACACTGCTGTGATCTATCACATTGCCTGAGCCTCAGCCAACTGGCCCTTCAGCACAGCAAAGTTCTGGCTTCATCCAAAATCTTGGGTTTTTCTTAACAGCCCCAGGACCACCCTCTCCCCTTACCTTTTCCAAACTCATATCCCATCTGAACAAGCAGTTTGGAGCCAATGCCACGAGTATGGGCCTCCCAGCCACCAAAAGAGGAGCTGCAGGCAGGGGTCCATTCCCCGTTCTCTGGAGCCCCTGAATCTATCACTGTGGTACAGAAGAGGAGAATCAGTGAAACAGGAATTGTGAATAAAGCTGCTGTGTGGGGCATCCCTCACAGGACAGTACAATTCACTTCTCCAACCCTAAAAACATTTGGTCACTTCTCCAGCCTTACTTAGTTCCTACTGAATTGTCACCTTCCATGAACACTGTACAGGGAATGACTGAAATGTGAGGTTTCACTTGATTTAATGTGAAATTAAATCCCAGGCAGAATTACCCAGGAGTTTTATGATTCTTTTCCTTCCTTCCAGGATTATAATACAGACTAATGTACACATCTCAGTAGACTTTAGCACAGTATTAGCACCTAATACTTATCCTGTGCCTCCAGCTCCTATTTTTGGTATGAGGCTCCTCCAGGCCACAGCATTAATTTTGTGTTATTCGGATCCAATAATCTCTGTCAGGTCAAATGTAAAGAGCTCTGGGACACGACTTTGTCCCTGTGATGCAGCTGTGGCACCACCAGAGGGACAGAGCTGCCTGTGCAACTTCCAGGAAGTCACCTGGGCACTCTCTGTGTCACCTTTCAGCAGTAAAACAGGACATGGTTCCTGCAGCCTCATCGAGGCACTGGAAGGAGCCAACACCTCCATTTCCTTGGGTCTCACACTCCTGGATCGTGGAGCTCCCAGGGATGAGAAAATCTGATTCACTTATTAACTCAGCTCAGCCAGACACATAAGGAACAGGCTCAGAGCTTGGAACTCTAAAATATCACACCCTCTTCTTCCACGTGTGGGAAGTTGTGATGGAAACCTCCAGCCCTCATTAACCCAGGGATTTGCATAAAACAAAGATTTTAGTTCGCAGTTATAGCATGACAGCCAGTTACTGTTCTCAATCTTTCAGGAACACAAGAAGAGATCAACTGCTCTTTCATCAGAGGTGAGACACTCAGAGTGAGAGCTCCAGGACAGTCACCCAGTCCCAGAGAGAAGCAGAACAAAATCCCAAGTCACTTTTGCTCAAATTCTCCCCACTCCCTTACCTTTGGCATAACCAGAGTCATCCACACTGTCCTCATCAGACTCGCCAGATTCAGCAGCATCTTCACTTCTCAGGGGTGGAATGACACTGTCCCCTTCCACCACAGCCTCCTTGAGGAGCAGGGAGTCAAATTTCACCGTGTAGTAACCACTGTCCACATCTACAGAGGGAACAGCAAGGACAGGAGCTCCAGCACACAGGGAGCTAAACCAGAGTCAGCTCCAGCAGAATGACACAGAACAGGGGAGAGGCCCAAGGAACAGTTCTAAAAAATTCTGGGTTGAATCTGTGATTTTTATTTCTGTCTGGGAGGGGGAAGTGCCCACTGCAATGAAAAGCTCTTTCCACAATGCCTGTGTTGATACCCAAAAGTTTATCTCTACAGATAAAGAAAGATGGGCTGTAGTGAAATGGAATTAAAAAGAAGTTAGACTTGATCCCTTCTGACTTAATAACAGTTAAAAGAAAGATGTTAAGAAGGAATAAACCCTTCCTCTTCCCAGGACAGAGGGAAGCCTGTATCAGCAGCTGCTGGGCAGGGCCAGCTCCCCTGGTTTTTGTTTAAACAAGACCAGATTATTGCAATTCTCACCTACTATACATGTAAATTCCTGCAGTCCCTCCCTCTTCCCTGGAGCAATTAATGACCTCGTAGTCATTTCCTTTCCACATTCTTGCTCTTTACATCTCCTGTTTCCCTCCTCTAGCCTGACAAAACTCAGACTGTTTCCTCAGCTATATCAAGATTTTGAGTTCAGGGCAGCAGCCACATAGTTTATGTTTTTCTGTCATTAACCACAAGAGCCAAATTTTAGATCCACATTAACCTCAGCCTCCACCTTCCCCCCTGGGCCCTGGGCAAGCCCCTGCCCCCTCACCAGTGATTTTGGCTGAGTACCAGATGCCATCACTGTGCTTGGCCAGGCAGGCTGAGCCCACCCCCAGACTGCTCAGGTCGGGCTCCTGGAATGGCTGCAGCTCCTCCACGGACACCACCTGACCATGGGAAAACCTGCAGGGAAGGAGGAACAGGAGCTTTCAAAGGAAAATCCCTCCCTTCCTCAAGAGAAATGCACACCAGTGTCAGCAGTGAGGAACCTTCACCATAATTAGGGAGGTTTGACCACGTGCTGTTGCAGTTATAAAGTTCACAGAATCACAGAATCACCAGGTTGGAAGAGACCTTCAAGATCATCGAGTCCAACCCAGCCCCAACACCTCAATTTAACCATGGCATCAAGTGCCACATCCAGTCTTTTTTTAAACACATCCAGGGATGGTGATTCCACCACCTCCCCAGGCAGACTATTCCAGTATTTAATCACTCTTTCCATGAAAAACCTCTTCCTAATATCCAACCTATATTTGCCTTGGCACAGCTTAAGACTCTGTCCTCTCCTTCTGCCAGTTGTTCATGTTTCACCTTAAACACGTTATTTATGTCATGGGAGAAAGAATGCATCCCATCCCAGAGAATTAACCTTCCTTGCTAGTGACACATCCAATTAAAAAGTTCATGGCTTTGGGGATAAACAGGACCAGAGACAGGCAGGGCTCCAGCCCAGCACCTTCACAGACCACTGAGGGTGATCCTGGTGAAGATCCCCAAAAATAGAGCCCATACAACCCCCCCGTGCAACTGGGATGTGTGCATTATCCACAGACTTGGGTGGTTTATTTTAAGATACTTCATCAGTTGTTAATTTATCCACTCAGGTATGTACCATCTCTGCAGCTTTCCCACAGGATTTTCCATTTCATCTGTGCATCAGCTATAGAAAACAGCCAAACTGATGCCACTGCTCACCACAGGGCATTTTAAAAACATTAAGGCACAACTTCTCTGGGTGAGAAAGCCACACAGGGCACGTCAGGAGGAGGTTTATCCCTCTGAAAGACAAGGCCCCTCCCACCCCTCTCTCTTTACCGACAGTTCTCCTTAAATCTGCACTTGTCATCCAGGAAGAAGGGGCACGGCTTCAGGGACTTGTGGGTGGGGTACAGATAGAGCACCCTGACCCCTGCACTGCCATCCTCCAGCTCCTCTGTCCCCACAATCATGGCATTGTGGTACTCCAGCGTCCCCCAGGAGCTGTAGTAGGGGGCTTTGACCTTCATCCCACTCAACTCCTCCTCCTCCTCCTCTCTCTCAGACTCCTCCTCCTCTTCACTGCACTTTGATTTGGTTTTATCCCCAGTTTCTCCCTCTCTCTCTGAGGAGATCTTGCTGTCATCAGCTGGAGGCTCCTCCTCTGTTCCAAGCCCAGCAATGGCTTCCTTAAAGGCAGCGTATTCCTCATCTTGGGCAGAGCTCTCCAGGTGGGAATCCTGCCCTGGGAGACCCGCTGGGGAGGAGGAGGAGGCATCTGTGTCCAAAGTGGCCAGAAGTTTGCTCTTTTTCACAGCCACCAGGCTCGACTCGGTCAGTTCTATGAGCTGCTTCAAATCCTCC
This sequence comes from Trochalopteron elliotii, assembly GCA_024734555.1. NCBI lineage: Eukaryota > Metazoa > Chordata > Aves > Passeriformes > Leiothrichidae > Trochalopteron > Trochalopteron elliotii. The sequence goes on along the minus strand of JANPWX010000258.1, from coordinate 879,329 downwards.
TGCAGCTGGATCAGGTCCGACTGCTGCGATGGGTCCTGGCCCGCCCCCAGCGCCAGCTCCACCTGCTGCAGCTGGGCGTTGTAGGTCTGGATCGCAGCTTCCAGACTCTCTTCATCCATTCTCAGCACGAGAAAGGCGCTTTTGCCCGCGTCCTCTCCACAAACTCAAAACACATTCAGAGTTTACTCAAGCACTTTTGGACAACAAGTCCTCTCCCGCAGAAGCGACATCTACCCGCCGTCCCGCTCTTTCCCTCGGAAATCACCGGAGTGATGCTCCTGCTGGAAACAGGCGGCAAGAGGCGACGGGAGAGGCCGGGCCTGGCCCTACTCTCCCCCGCCACCGAGTCCACTCTCGCCCACCGGGCCCGCGCACGGCACCGCTCCTCCCGCAGCCTGGGCGCTCCCTCAGCCCCAGGCGTGCAACACCTCCCTGAGCCGCCACTGCCACCTCGGCGGCCCCGCTGCGCCCTCAGCCGCCTCGGCCCCTACGCGCTGCCTCCATGACATCCGCCATGACACCCCCTCTTCCGGCCGCAGCGACCCCACTTCCGGTTGCGCTCGCCAACGCGTCACCCGCTCAGCGCTCGGGGTCCCGGGGAGGCCGGCGGCGCTGAGCATCCCGGGAGCTGTAGTCCACAGGCCCCTTCTGCACCGCCATCACAGCGGCGACAGGACTACATTTCCCAGAGACCGGGGTGTGGAATGGCGGCGGCGGTGGCGCTGGGGAGTCGTGAGAGGCGGCTGCGGCTCCAGCGGTGACACCGGCACCAGGACCAGGTGAGAGACCGCGGGCCTCGGGCTCGGGGCTCTTTCCTCGCCCGCTGCGCTCGGGAGCTTGGGCCGGGACATGTCGCTGTCCCGGGGCCTGTCGCTGTCCCGGGACGTGGCGCTGGGCCATTACGGGGAAATGGCGGTAGGGCCGGTGTTCCCCTTCAGCGTCACTGGCTGTGGCAGGGAAGGGAAGGGCCGGATCTCCCGGATCTTCTGGATCTGGAGGGATCTCCCGGGTCCGGGAGGATCTCCGGGGTTAGAGAGGAACAGGCGGGCGGTCGGGCGCGCCCGGGATCAGTCGCTGTCCCGAAAGGGGAGCGGGCCGGGGTTCCCTCCAGCCGGCGGCCCGGCTGCTGCCCCGGGGGACGGCAGGAGCCTCCCGTTCTCACACAGCCGGGGGCGAAGAGTGGCCCCGGTACCGGTGGGATTGAAGCCCCTAACCTTTAGTGCCCTGTCCTCCCTTACCGTGAAACCCCCGATTCCTGCTTTGGAACATTTTTATTTCCCTTTAGGTAATGGTGTTTGACTTCAAAGTGGTTATTTAACCACGCACTTGCTTAGAGGCAGCTGCCTCTCATGGGCTGTGCCTTGAGGTTCCCTTTATCTGTGTTTGAACAGAAGGGGTGTTGCAATGGCATGTGAGTCAGCTGAAGCACTTGGTGCCAGTGCCTCCTGCATCCCAGCAAAGCTGCTCTGCCTTGTGTGTGCAAATCCAGCACCACAAAAAACAGGTGTGAGCTTCTGTAGATTCTTGCTCAAAATACCTTTTCTTTGTAGTTGTATGAAGTTCACTTCATTTTCTGTGGGTCTTACATTTTTACTGCAAGAAATGTTCAAGTCCTTACTCAGTTCCCCTTTAAACCCCAAATTTGATCTTGAGCTATTTTCATGATCTCTCTTAGACCTGTGGTTTTTCCTGGGATTGCCTAAATATGAGAGTTACTCGTAAAAAGGTAACATCATTTATTTGTCTGCTGTCGGGAAAAACTTGTGTTGTGGCATGAGAGGCTTTTGGGAAGGACCTGTTTGTTAATTGATTTCCTGGCATTTGTTGCAGGAGCAGGATGTATACGCTGCTCTCAGGGCTCTATAAATACATGTTCCAGAGGGATGAGTACTGTGTCCTGATCCTGGGTTTGGACAATGCTGGTAAAACTGTAAGTGCTGTTTATCACCCTCTGGAGGGCACACATAATCCTGAACATCCTCCAGGGATAAATCTTCCAACAAGGGTCAATCTTTCTTCACCTGTGTTCTGAGTTACTTTAGTGATGTCACACCAAACAATCAACTTTTCCTCATTACTTAAATTTAGTACAAGCTTTCAGGATGTGGCTGAGGCTTTGGTAATCCCATAATCACCTATGATCCCTTCTTTCCTTGCTAAAATAGAGAGCAAGAATAGTGTTGTGTCCAAAATTAGGTAGGGCAGTATCTGCTCTGGCAGGATTGTGCAGAAACGAAAAGGCAGGTTTGGTGTAGGATTACCCCAGCCCAGTAAAATGTTTGACAGTAAATACTTTGTCTTATTCTTCTTCAGACTTTCCTTGAACAAACTAAAACCCGATTTAACAAGAACTACAAAGGGATGAGTTTGTCCAAAATCACAACCACTGTAGGCTTAAACAGTAAGTAAATCCACGTGGAATTTTTTCAGCTTTCTTGCACAGTTAGACAAGAGTTGTTTTTTGTTTGAAATGTTTATGACTTCAGAAGGGCAGAATAGTTCCTGAATGCAGAGACTGTATCTCCCAGCTGCCCAGTTCTTTTTGTAGAGAATAAAATAGACTTTCTTAGCTTAGGAGGAGAAACTCTTGAAGTATTAAAACTCCAGGTATCCTTTTTCAGTGCAATCCTCAAACTATATTTCCCTGGAGTTCATTCCTTGGCCCAGTTCTGGAATTATTTGCACTGATACTGCTCTGTATGTGTGATCACTCCGTGCAGGTTTTGCTCTATGGTTGCAAGTAGCTGCTGCCTGTGATCTGCTCCCCTACAAGCCTGTCCCACCCCAGATGTCTGAGTGGGGTGTGCAGGTGTCTGTGCTTTACAGCAACCAGAGTTTTCACTGGATTGCCCTTTCTTCCTTCCTTCCTTCCTTCCTTCTAGTTGGAACTATTGATGTTGGCAAAACCCGGCTGATGTTCTGGGACCTTGGCGGGCAGGAGGAGCTGCAGTCACTTTGGGACAAGGTTGGAGATGTGGTTTTGTTTTATTTGATTTATACAACTTGCCCAGAGAAGCTGTGGCTGCCCCATCCCTGGAAGTGTTCAATGCCAGGGTGGATGGAGCTCTGATCAGCCTGATGTAGTGGGAGATGTCCCTGCTCCTGGCAGGGGGTTGGAAGGAGATGGTTGGCCCTTTCCAACACAAACCATCCTGTGATTCCATGATTTCTTTTAGAAGTGGTTTTGTCTCTTTCAGAACTGAACCACTACAATCATTTGGTAATCTCACAGGCTTATTGATAACCCCAGTATTTAACATTAACACTTTTTCAGAGATTCCACTATTTCTGTGCTTAATATTTGCATTATTGGTTACAGACAGCAATTACCAACCCAGATCTGGGGTTGTGCCATAGAGGTGAGTTTTGGGGGGACACAGGTGAGCTTTTCCAGCTGGTGTGTTGGTCAGGCCTGCCAGCACAGCAGGCAGCACAGGCTGTGTGCCTCCATCCTGTCTTGGCACACTGTGGATACAGCTGCCTCTAACTGGTTGATCTCCTCCACATGTACCAAAACTGTACCAAATTAACATAAAATCAGGAAGAGGAACAAGCAATCCTAGTGGATTGACACCAGTATCTGTGTTCTCCTTGCAGTACTATGCCGAATCTCATGGGGTGATCTATGTTATTGACTCCACTGATGAGGAGAGGCTCTCTGAGTCCAAAAGAGCTTTTGGTAAGTACAGTGTGAACAAAATAGACCTGAAAGGTTCTATCAAATGAAACTGTAATGCAAGAAGGAGCCTCTGGCTTCATCCCTCTGTCCAGATGATCTGTGCCAGGCGTTTGTACAACTTCCAGAACTGGCTAAACCTGGTTTTGTTTCTGTCCTTTGTAGAGAAGATGATCACCAGTGAAGCCCTGGAAGGGGTTCCCATTCTGGTGTTGGCCAACAAGCAGGATGTAGAGGTAAAATATGAAGGATTTACATAAATGAGCAAATAAGCCTTGGAAAAGTGAACTCTGCATTCGTGTTAAATTTGTTCCACAGTCTTGAGCTGTTCCTGTGGTACTTTCCCATCACTGGAAATAATTGCATTAAATTTAATTGTATTTTTTTCCTTTCTCCTCCAGCCCTTTTCCATGCCATGAATGAGCTTCCTACAGGCACATAGTTTTGAACTCTTTATGTAGACAAAAAAACCTGGTGGGTTTTTCTTGTACCGTGACTGGCCATATTGATGCTGTTTTTTCCTGTTTATTCAGAAAAACAATGTTTAGTGCACTTTGTTTATGCTGCTCTTTTGAAACCCAGAAATAGCACAGCAGATGTATGTGAAGCAAATCATCCTTTCCCCATAACTGGATAAGATCTGTTCAATACAACAGCTGTTTGTTTGCAGAGCATTCCAGCAGTGACAGCAGTGAATGGCAAGGAATGCTCTTTTCTGATAATGTAATTTGAATTCTTTCCAGTGTATTCAGAACTGTAACTCTTGGTTTGGGCTTGACAGTTCGTGGGTGGTGCAGTGTTTGGGTGACACATCCCGGGCCATCCTTGTCTCCCTCAGCATGGAAAAAAGAGTAGAGAGTGCCCCAAGTGGCCGCGGTGCTTTTAGTGTTTTCCTCCTGGAAATTGTACCTGGAATTCCAGGACTGCAGCTCCAGAGGCTCGTCTCTAGATGGAGCCAGAGACTTCCCAGTAGGATTTGGAGCTCCAGCCCTGGCGGCTGGGATCAGGCTGTTCCAAAGGATGCAAATACTTCTCAGGTTCTTCCTCTGAACTTTGCACTTGTCCGAGCGATTGCACTTGTGGAAACACGTGAGACTTCCACAGAAATCACCCGGCTCTAAAGGAGGATTTGGTTACACTTCATGAGTATGACACAGATTGGGTTTTGGATGATCAAATTCATCTAGAATATCTAGATTACCTAATCTTAGAAATAAGAGAAATGTAATTCCATGTAAAAGCATGAGATCAAGACTGAACTCCTGATTTATGGTCTTGACTTTGCTGTGGTCTCTGGAATGTGGGGAAATGTGGGTTTCCTTCTGTGGAAACCAGAATATTGGCTATCATATTTCTGTGTAACCCCACAGCTTTTCTGCAGGGAGCAGCCTGCACTCTTGCCTTGACCTGTTGAGGATAAGCTCCAAGCAGTGACCTGGAAAGTTGTTCCAGTTTCTGTTTTGGTTTCATATACATATTTTATTACAGGTTGCAAGCACTGGCTCTTCTGACACTGTAGCCAGACTAAAGACAAATAATTGAATAAGTGGGCTACTTTAAATTACTAGACAAAGGTATTTGGAACAGGCTTTCAAAAGAAAATCCAACTTCTTACCCCCTCTGGAGGTCCAAGAACTGGTGCCTTGATGCAGTTGTAGAGCTACAAGAGATTAGCAAAACTAAACCCAATGGAGGTTTTCCTGTTTGTAAGAAATACCTACATTGGATATTTAGAGGTCCACTCCTACAGAATGATCTTGGATATGGACCCAGCAAAGAGACATCAATGCTACTGACAAATCACTGAGGGCATTATAGCTTATTTTTCAGTAATTACTGATGTTCATTTAAACAAAGTTGAGAAAACTCAGTTACCTGTTTCTCTTCCCCTGATTTAGCAGAATGGAAGACCTCTGGAGTAAAACTGATAATTAGCAGAGATTTTTCTGCTCTGGATCTTCAGAAATAAAACTGTAGTAGGAAATTCTCACCAGCATCCCTTTGTCCTGAGCCATGATAAGGGAGGATAAGTGGTGTCTTAACCTTGCTGGTATTTGGAGATGAAGGGTAATTCTTGATGTCTGTGGAGGCCAGCAGAAGGCTTGTGATCAAATACATCAAAAATAGTACATCTGACATTGTTTGTTTTTTAAGTTTACATTCTGTTATTAAGATAACAAAAGTGTTGATGCAACCTGAAATTGCATAAAGTGTTAAGAATTCTGCTGTGAAGCCCAGGGTACATTGTGTCCTCTCAGCACTGCCAAGCATGAGTGGTATTTGGTCATTCCAGGGGATAAAATATGGTAATTAACTGCAAAACACCAATTCTAATTCTCACAATATTAAATGTGATATTTTATGGCATCAGGAGAATGCTCTGTATTCAGCAGGGGCTTCAAAGCTGAATTATTTTATAAATAATTTAAAAACTGAGTCAAATGTATGTTGGAGGAAGGAATTTGTTTGAGTTTTTAAAATGAACTATTGGTTTGTAGGAGAAATAAAATATCCAATATCTGCCAATTCCTGTGAACTCCCTTTCAACTCAGAATGCCACTTAGGAAAATATGGCTTGTTGCAGAAAAGCCAGCAAAATAAGAATTGATATTTGTTGTTTTGATGTGAATGCAGCTGTTGAAAGGTTTACATAAGATATATATTTCTAAGCTTTACAATGAACTGTAACAATTGAGGATAGAATGACTCATTATGCAACACTATTGAAAATACTGGAAAAACATGACCTGTCAAAAACAGCATCTGAAATTTAACAATATGAAAATTGCTGGGTGCTGTATGATGACCCATGTCTGGAAGGAAGTGTTGCCATCCTCATCTAAAGATAGATTTTGGAAATTTAATTTGAAATCTCCAGAATTTTGAAAAGCATCCTTTGGCCTTTGGAAAACACGAGGAGTCATGGTGAGTAGCAGAATACTCATTTCCACACAATTGTTAGAAAACAGACCTTCTGCATGAAAGCCATTCTAGTTTCCAACTGAAGACCTACCACAGCTTCTCTGTAAAATTAGTTTTAATTTAAATAAAGTGGTTTAGATTGAGGCTGTACTATTCCATCTTTAAATTTAAAGCAGCTTAAATTCTAATTTAAAACAAACACGTAAAAAGGGTAGCCCCCACAGCATAGGTCAGGTGAGTTAGACTTTTTGTGAAATAGTTTTATTTAGGCAATCCACTTTGCTGTTGTTTCTCTTTTAGTTCCATCCTGGTGGTTGATTACTCTTGAGATGAAACTGAAGAGCCTCTACATGAGGTTTTATCCATGCTTCTGGTTTTGTCCTGACAGGAGACCAGGCAGCAGCATTGTCTTTGCTCCAGTGGATTTGGGAAATGGGCAAAGGCTCTACAATGCAACCTTTTTTTGGCTGAAACTTGCCTTGCTGTGTGATAGATTTTTAGGTGTGCCATTGCTGATTCTTACTTTGGATAATGCTATTCTGATCCCTTCAGAGGAGGAATTTGGTTCAGTCCTGGCTAGATTATGCCTGGAGGGGCCTTAATCAAAAGGTGTTTTACAGTGTGTTATTTTGGGGAAGATGGTTGGAAATCTGGTTCGTCATGTGTTGTGTGTGAGGTTCCTGTGAACTGGGGGATATAACATCATGCCTGAAAGGTCACTGTGGAATTTGTTATTTAATGGGCCACTGTTGATGTGATCACAGATCCAGCTTCCCTTTGTCTTTGGGTTATGTGTTTGCAGCTGAGAAACAAAGCACATCTGTAAACAAATATTTTGCAATGTGGCTGGGGAGAAGGGGAACTTGGAAGTGACACTGACATTTTCCCCTGAGCATGAGAAGCTCAGATGCTCCTTGCTGAAGTGATGGATAGTCTGCCTCATGCCCTGCTGTCACATGAGATTCCAGTTCATGGCTTTCCCTGGAACACTAAAACAAGGCATTGATAGTTTGGTGTTACTCCTCTGCTGTGCTGCTCTGCTTCATCCCAGGGGGAAAATGATGTTCCTCAAAACAGGATTGGTGCTGCAGTGACATCCTGCTGTGACAATGGGAATGGTGCAAAGTCTCCTCAGAAGCAAAACTCCTTCTGATGCAGATTTCCATGGAAAGCCATGGCTGGGCAGTTCTGTGGAAGGTGGGGCAGGCCACAGCTCTACCAGAACCAGGAAAGGGAAGTTATAACAATGGTTTATACTGGGAGATAAAAATGGCTGTAATTGTCAGCTGCACTGGGAAAAGTGGACTCTTAAAGGCTTCAGGGATGGGCAAGGTGAAGGATGTGGGTTCTCTGTGCTGCTGGGTATGTGCAGGTGTCCTGGGCTGCTGGTGGTGTTGGGAAGTTCATTTCCTAATTGCTTTGCTACCTGTGCAAGTAGAAGTTGATGAATGAAGGACAGCATGACTGTGCTCTCTGTTGTTACTTTGCATCTTAAACACTTTATCTGATTTATTTAAAATATTTTTTAAATGTATCATCATTCAGAAAAGGAGAAGGAAAGGGTAGACTCAAGAAGAAGAAAGGATATACTCAAAAGTATATAATTATACAATGGTATGAAACTCTGAGAACCTTAAAGTATGTTTCAAGAAACATTTGCTTGATTTCATCTGCTTTGAGATTTAACCTTCCTGCTGCCAAGTATCATTGACTGAAAAAAACAAAGATGTGAAAAACAGCTCAACAGTGGCATGCAGCTCTTTGTCCTTCCTAGTTGTTGGGTAATTGACTTGTCCAAGCTTTGGCTTAAACCAGGAAGCATTTGGACCTGCCTTTTTTACTGGGCAGTAAACACTGTGCCAGGCTAAGGGAGCAGCTTTTACAAACCAGTAGAGAATGGTTGGTTGGTTGGTTGTAATCTCTTGCCCGTCTTCCAGACCTCCTGGTTTGAATTCCAGCTCCCAAGTCCAGTCTGACTCTCTCTAAAGTTAGTAGTTGCTGTTGTTGGTTTTTTAAAATTAACTGTTTATCCTGTGCCTGACAGCTCATCTGTATGAACTGCACATTTTTCACATGTCATAAGTTCTGACCTGAATTGTTGAGGCTTTTATGGAATGATGTCAGTAACGGTTTTTCTGTCCAGGTAATCAATCCAGGTCATTGATTAAAAGGGCAAGTTTTAAATGCAGCCGCAGTCATAAGAAAATACAGTCATCAAAAGTTGCACAGTTAATGGAGTCAAGGACACTGGGGGAATTGGGCATTGTTAAACTCCTTGCAAGCCATTTCTTAAGATCCCTTCCTATGTATAAGCAATGAAATCTAATTCTGTTATCCACAAAAAATTCCTTTGTTTAATTTCTCCAAAATGAGTGTTTTGCAAATGGATGGCTGGTAACATTAATTTTCCTATTTCTGTTCTCTCAGAGTTTAGGCCCACTTGGCCAATCCTCAGGACTCACAAGGGTCCAGTTTGGCATTTGTGTAAACATTTGTCCAAAACACATATGTGGGCCTGATGGAAGGTTCAAAACACATGCTTGAGACTTGTTGAAGGTCCAGAATGTCTTTGCAGACAGGAGGAAGGGTGGGCTCATGGCCAGCTGAAGTGCTTAAGTGGCTTGTCCAAGGTTTCTGAGGAAAAAATGAGCACTGAGGGCTCAGGGAGATGCAAGTCCAGACTAGTTGGGCAGGTTTGCTTTTGTTGTAGCTTTTCGTGGTGACACAGTGATTTATGTGAGGAAAGTAATCCTGTGGTTTACTGGGGGGTTATGATTTGTGATGTTGTTCCCAGCAGCCTCCTGGCAGCCTCACAGAAGTTCAGGACCTGTCGGGGGTCAAGAGCACAGTGACATCAGGCGTCAGAAAACGTGCTGCATTCAGTGCTGCCAGTGTTTTCTCTGAATGCAAACAGACAAGTGCTGGTGGGGCATGGCTGTACTGCCAAGGAATGTGCTGAGAACTGAGGAAAAATCACACCTTATTTTGTGAGAGGGCCCAGGAGACTGGCAAAGAGTCATCTGGGCTTGTGGCAGGGACACTGTTTCGAAAGCTTTCATAAATACTAAAGCTCTTGTGTCCTGGTAAATACAAGCTGTTGAGCAGCTTGGAAGGGGTATCCTTAGAGGGTGCAGGTTGTGCTCATTTTCAGGACTGTTTGCTTAGAACTGTACAGATGAAGGATCAGGGAGGTGAGGCAGTGTGTGTGTACTGTCAGCAGACAGCATTCTCTTTGGTGAAAAAAGAATAGGTTCATTTCTTTGGAATGCAAAGAGGCGAATTTGCTCTGTTGGTGGGTGGGTGGGTTTAACCTCACAGCGTTGCCATCCTGACTGAAGCAGGACTGCAGTCATGGTATGATTCATTGTGGACGAAGGTCACCATGTCCTGTAGCACAAACAAGCTCTACTTTGGTTCCCTTTGCAGACTTGTCTGTCAATACCTGATATCAAGACAGCATTTAGTGACTGCATTAACAAAATTGGGAAGAGAGACTGCCTGACACAAGCCTGCTCAGCCCTTACTGGGTGAGTATGAGAAGGGGTAGACTGAGAATTGGTTGGCTGAGCAGCTGTGGGGTGTCACGCACAGAGCAGCACTACAGGAGTTATTAAGCCTTGAAAGGGAGCTGTGCTTCCTTCCAGCACTCACAGACACTTGTTTGAGAGCCTTGGTCTTGCATCAGCTCAGTAACTTCATCTGTAAATCCTGCCTGTAAAACACAGTGGAAATGTACTGCTGGCTGAGAGCAGTGGGACTTGGAGGCATATGTGTTGTCCTCTATGTATCATCCCTTGTCCTTTCACAATAATCCTTGCAGATGTTGGTTTGCTGCAGCTCCTGGCTTTTAGGTTAGAAGTCAGTTGAAAACTGTTGATGCCAGAGAAATGCGTGGTGCTTCATTTTGCTGCCGTAATTATCTTTCTGCTTCCATATGCTTTGGCACAAAGATGAGCTTTGTGATGGGGATGATATCACAGTCTCCAGGAGTCTTCTTACATGGGGATGCCTGTGGTTTAAAATTTGATGACTAAAACAGACCCTAAATTGGGCTTACACAGCTGCATGCCATGACCTTAACCAACCCACTGCATTCTTGATATCTCATCATCATTATTGTGTATCGAGACTTGCAGTACTTTGGTTCTTTGTACTTTTTGTTCTTTAAGTGGAAAGTCAAAAGTTTTGTTCCAGGTGGTGGAAGCACTCCTGGCTGAATTACTGCCTGGGCTGAATCTAGAGCTTTGAAATTTTTTCTATGTTATCATAGAAGCAACTCCAAAGGATAACAAAAACTTCTTGAACTGTGAAAAAAATTTGTTGTCTGCATTGCTGCAAATCACATGGCATTAAGCAGGTGAATGACCCACAAGAACAATGTTCAAGCACTGACTGGAAGAGAAGTATTAGATAATAACCTTATGAAAAGCAACCTTTTCAGATGTGTTTTTTTTGGTACAAACATTTCTAGTTTTGATTTGTGTGGAATTCCTTTCAAAATTCCAGTTTGAGCTTGCACTAGAAGAATAAATAACTCATGGAAGGCATGGCTGGGGAGCTGTGCAGACCAGCATGGTGGTGACTTGCTTGGCAGCCCCCGCACAAATGATTACAGAAAGCTGGAACCAGGGTTGCAAGTGTGAGGTTTGTGGCAAAATAACCTCAAACCAACTGTCAGGTGGGTTTGTTGCTTGTTCATACCAAGATTTCCACAGAGTTGGTGACTATTTTGGGTGTAGTCTTGCACAGACACCAGAAAAATTAAGGCTGGAGGTATATATTGCTAAGCTAAAAGAGATAAGATCCCTATTGTTTGCCTGCATGAGAAATAATTCAGAAATACCAACAAATAACTGTGGGATGAGAGTAGAGCCCTTCCCTTCCTCATGTAAGGGCTCATTTAGGGCCTGTGTGATCCACGTTTCTGTTCTTGGTTGCTTCTTGTTGTTGGTTAAATTTAAAACCTTGTCTACTTGTCTTACTTCCTTAGCAAAGGGGTGAATGAAGGAATTGAATGGATGGTGAAGTGTGTGGTGAGGAACATCCACCGCCCCCCAAGGAAGAAGGACATCACGTAGGAGCTCCGAGCCAGCCAAGCCATGGACAGTCTCTTTCCACACACTTTTGTGTTCCCTTTAAAGAAGGTGATCCACTGGATTCCTATTACACCTGATTCTTTCCTAAGTTTGGAGACAAATATTCTCTTTCTGTGTCTAAAAAAAACACTTGAGCCAAGGATTCCAACTGGGTGGGGGGTGGGAATCTCTTACATTAANGTGATTCCTGATTTGATAGTCTAACAGGCTGGAGGCCGGTGACATGAAGGAATTCCTGAAGGAAATGTTTAGGTGGATGTGGAAGGGGAGGAACAGCCTGGGGAATGGCTGTTCCTCCTAACTGCAAGGGTCCTTGCTGCTCCAGCCCCGTGTTCCTGCAGGGTGTTGCTGGCCCTGTTATGCTGCTGTTTGTGTAGTGGGGAGGGACAGTATTGATTAGAACTTGGTTGATTGGACAGTGTTGATTCAGAACTTTGAGCTGTGGTAAAAGCAGATGTGGAAACCAGCAACTGCACGGTGGTCGTTGGATCATGGAATTGTTAAGGCTGGAAAAGACCTCATCAAATCCAGCTGCACTGGTTGAAATGGATATTCCTACCAGGACACAGATTTCAGAAGTACTGCCTTGTTCTGACTGCCAGTCTCTTTGTGCATTCTCTTTAATCCTAAGAGTAATTGGGATCTTCTGTAACTGGAGTGAATCAAGGCCCTCTCTGTGATCTTTCCAAGCTGAAACCAACCTCTAGGCAGGGAAAAATCAGTATGCAATAAAGCTTCCTACTTATTTGAACTTCCCTGGCTGAAACAATGGTATTTGAGAATAGCAGTACTTAGCCCTTCGGGTTTTTTTTGAAATGTGGGAAGAAACAGAAAGGCAGCACTCAAAAGACAAACAGTGCTCTGTGCTTACATCACCTACTAACATAGATCTGCTGATATATCACTATCATTTCCCTGAATACGAGAATTTATGTGAATTTCATGGTGGTTTGGCAATGAGTATTGCTCCTCTGCTGTTTTATTTACTCCTGGCACTGGTGAACGTTCTGTGCTGTTTGCTGACATAATCAAGGGGCCATTTTTCAAACTGTGCTTGAGCCAGTCCATAGTATTTGTTTAAAGTCTCTTAGTTGGCATCTGTCAAAGAACTTCCTGCTAAATTTTCTGCATGGAACTCATTGCAGATGTTTTTTGAGAGAGAACATTATTCTTACAGCTGGGCTGTGTCATTAAGCTCATGAAGTCAGTGGAAATAATTGCAAACTGAAGAGCAGAATCTTTGCTTCTCAGTAAGAGAAGTAAGGCTCCTTCAGACCTGGTGACCCAGTCATGTTTCTTGTGTGTTCTGTGAATGTGGAGGATCCCTTGGAAGTCACTCACCCACTGTAGGGAGTGGCACTTTTTGTTGGGTGCTGCATGTGATACAGGGCTGAGATATTTCAAGAGTACTAAAGTTTTGGAGAACCAATGGCCTTTGATTATCATGAGCATCTCTCTCACTGGGCTGTTGGAAAACACTTGGAAAGCCTGAGTGTTTTCAGGGTGACTTGGTGGCCCTGGCTGTTTTGGTTGGCAGAGTTGGTACTGACATTTAGACTGAAGATGTAAAACAGTAGCTAATGAACAAAAGTACCTTGCTGAGAGTCAAAACACTTCAGTCAAGTAGCTTGAAATGTCTATTCTTTGGGACACAAGGGATTTTCCAAGATTTCCACATACTATTTTCAGATTTCTTCCTCTCTTTTTTCCCCTGGGAAACCAGAAAGGACAAAACTGTTTGTAGACACAGACTGATTTGTGGTCCTTATGAGCAGGGGGTCTTAAAGCCAATGTTTTGACCTCAGGATTCCACATTCTCAAGCCTGGGAGAGTCCTTTTGCCAGAGAAATGCTCCAGCTGGGATAGGTATGTATGAGTGTGCTCTGGCCACAGCAAATCAGGGAAGATTTCTCTGAAACCACCAGTGTAAAGTTCACTCTAATTCAAAGTGACTTTCCACAGCAATATTGCAGCAGATGAGACAATTTTTTATATTTTGATCAAAAATTTAATGATTTGTCACATTTTATACTTACAAGAGGCACAGACTTATTTGAAATGCTTTTTTTGTTTCAAGTCACCCCTCTACCATACCTCAAACAAAGCAAGAATGTTTCTGAATTCAAAGTTCAAATTTAGTCCGTTTTCCAGATTTTTGATACATTTGCATTTGACCTGTTTTGCCCATGCCTGTTCACAGCAATGAAATTGCTTAAAGAGCTGCTTTATCTTCCCAAGGGGAAACAGACTGATCATCTGCACTTTGTAGTCTTGTTTCTTTTGGCATGCTGTCCATGAGATAAAGGTAAGAGTTCAATAACTTCAGCAGAGGATCCCACTTGCCTTATTTGAACATTGGCAGATGATCACATTTCTCTCACCCATCTGGAATTTCCTATGCAAACATGGAATAGTCGGTAGCAGCAGGAGGCAAGAGCTAAAAAACCACTTCTGAAGCATTTAGAATCCCAGTGAATCTCTTAGTCTCAGTGCTGCCTGTGTGCTGACAAGTCCATCTTCATTTGGAGCACTGGAAGGACACAGAGTAACTGACCTACAGCCCTTCTGGCTGCTGTGGCCTAATCCCAGCCTGTCCTCACGCAAGGCAGCGGTGACGTGTGGGCTGCCTTGCAGTGGTGCTGACGTCAGAGCTCGTCCCACTTCCCACAACATTCCGTCCCACAGAACCAGGGAAAATGCCAAGACAAATCAGACCCAGCTTCAGGGTAAGTTCAGCATCTTTGTCCAGTCTCTGGCTGCTAACATCTGTCTCAGAAGGTGGAGCTTTTTAGGCTCTGTGCCCCCAGCTATCCTTGCTACTCTGCTAAACTGAAATCAAGCCATCATCAAGAAGTGGACTTAATATCCAGTGCTGTAGGATGGTTTTATTGCTAACAGCTTTTTTTTAGTCTCTTCTTCCTTACCATCCTGCTTGTGTACTGCTCACAGATCCAGCAAATCCAGCAGTTTGTTTAGGGAAAGGATCTGCTGTTACAGTACAGATCACAATCTTGAATGAGTCTCTTCAGCAATGATGTTTTAGCTGTGCATGAGATTGTTGGGTTAGTCATGATTTCCAGAAGTTCTTGATTAACTGACTCTGAGCTACTACTACATGTTTGGTAATGTAAGGCTCAGCTGGAAACGTGCCTTAAAGTACTTTTGGAGGGTTCTGAATGGATCTAGGCATTTCCCTGGATTTTTAACAGTTTCCTGGGATGTCTCTCCTGGCAAATGGTGTCAAGGAGAGAACTTCTAGAGAAAGGCAGAGTGGTGCTGTCACTGCACTTGACAAATATCCCTTTAAATAAAAAAATCTGTTTAATGTGGATGGTAATTCCTGGCAGCCAGCAGTGTCCACACATGGACAGTGGATTCTGCCTCCATGTCCAGCTCTGCTGCTGCTCCTCAGCTTTTACCCAAAGCAGCACCACAGGCTCAGTTTGCCTTCAGCTTTGGGGCTGTTTTCAGATGCCTGAGTATTTGTCTATAGATTTCCCAACACCAATCTGAGCAATTAATGAAGACAAGCTCAATTTCCCCTGCCATGCAAACAGGTTCTAGGCTGGGTGACGTCTCAAAATTCCCTCCTGGCACAGTTTTCTACTCAAATTTGCCTCAGATTTCTCTTCTGAGTGATAAGGGGCAGTGGTGAGGTGCCAAGAACCTTTCCCCTCTGCTGAGCTCTTACAGCGGATGCTAGAAAAACTGGAGCAGGTGCTTTTTTACTGGCAATTTATACCACTTGGAAATCCCACGTGAAACATTCCTGGAGGATAACACCAGTTATTGTTTATTTGACCTTGGGCATTTCCTGCAATTTACCCTTGGGTTTTGTTCTTTGTGCTTCTGCAGTCCCTCAAAGGAGTTGTTTCTCTGCTAAAACAAGCTTCCATGACAACTCCTGGGGGGCTTTTCATTCATTTCTTTGCACACACACAAGCTTTTTTTTATTCCCAAACTGCCTTCATGAGGATCTAGCCCCAACTCTCAGCAGTATCTGCTCTTGAAAAACATCTGCACAACTTACATCCGAACACAGGCCTTCACCCATTACATCAGAAGGGAGTGATGCTTAAAATTCCTGGTAAAGCAACAGCCTAGTACTAAAAAGAATCAGACCTCATGGAAAATAACACAGATCTGGCACAGAAAACGTGGACAGCACAGTATGCAATAGCACCAGGGGAAAAAATTACCTAAAGGATTTCCATAAATGAGGTGCTTATCAACTGGAAGCAAGGAGAGGAGGAACATAGGCAGTTAACTACACAGTGCTGGAATTCTGCCTGACACTCCTTTTAAACACAAAATCAGGAGGCAGGAATCTCCTCATTCCTTCCTGGTTGCACTTTCTCCTTAAAGCTGCTGATGCCAAATGAGTTTCAAAATTTCCATGTTGTTATGAGTGTCCTCCTGAATACCACCACATTCCTCACCTCTTTCTTGAGGATGTCTGTGTGCAATCCCACGTTTCCCATGTGTTACCCAAGGTAGCTGTGAAGGTGAGGCAGTGGATACATTCACTTAGGAACACACAGGATCCTCTCCTTGAAACAAAACCCTTGCTGGACCAATACGTGGTGTTCTCACTAACACTGCTAATTCATGAATAGTAACTTCTTTTTGTGCTTGGCCCATCTTGTCTAGGCTATGCTTTTGCCAAAAAGGGTTGGACTAGATGATCACTGGGTCACTCTCAACCTGGAATTCTGTGATTCTCCATCATTTGAAGAGTATATCCTTCAGCTGAATGCATTTCATACCAAACATTTGGAGGAACTGACCCAAGCCTCTGACCCCCTGTAGCCTTAAGCTATCTGTATTCAGCACATACCAGAAGCACTTCTCTGAGGGCAAACTATGAAAAATTTCACTGTAAAATTAAGTGTATTCTTAAGTGCTTTCCTGAAACAGAAACCTCTGGAGCTGTTTCTGTTGCATTGCAGTTCAGTTCATAGCCAGGAATTCCTCTGCCAGTTCTCAGAAGTCAGAGAACCTGATGCCATTTCATTGGAGGTTTTCATTAGAATTTTTTCTTTTTTGAGTCAGACTCTCACAAAGAATAAAAACATTCTATAAAGCAGTCATAAGGAGGAGTAAAGGCATTTGCTGTCCCAGAAGCTGGTGTTGGGCGCAGCACATCCTCACTGCCTGTAACAGTAACAGACAAAGGAATGTATAGGCAACTCAGTATTTCAGAGAATCATTAAATGTCCTGAGTTGGGCATGACCAACAAGGATCATCGAGTTCAACTCCATGCTGAGCTTTTGTTGGGTTTTGTGACCGAGGGCTTTCAGATGGGCTCTTCCACCAGGGGAACAAGAGGACCTGGGGGATACTGAAGTGTTTTCTGCCCTGTTGAAAGATTTTGCTCCTCCAACACCAACAAGGCTTATTTTTAACTGCAATTTTGGCAGTGACACATGAAACCCCCAGTACTGACCACCAGCAGGGCTTTGCCCTGCAGGGACTACAGTGAGGGCAAAGACAGCTGTGGCCTCCTGGGAAAGGATAACTGAACCCACGTCAACCAATCCCACGTGGCAAGGATTAGGCTTTCCCAGGGCTGTACCCACATCCTCAGTGTGGTGGAAATTTTGACAGCTCATTTTCATGCCATGAGAAGAGGCAGAATCATGGGATAGCCCACACCACAAGCTGCAAAAGAACAGTAAGCAGTAAGTACCCTGTGAATACGTGTGGTGTATCAAAGGGCAGGGGATCTCTGCAGACAAGAGGTGCTGAATCACAGGCAAGATTGTTCCTCCATGACATGACATGAAATGTGTCACATTTAAGTGACACAACACAAAAAGGGGGTGAAAGGAGAACTTGGCGTTGATATTCTCAGAGCTGATTTTTCCTTTCAGGTTCAGAGTCATGGAGTGGGAAATGTACACTCCTATTCTTATCTTCCAAGTTTCCCAGCTAAAGAGATCTAATCTTAGCTTCTGGGAAGATCAAAAGAAGTCCAATAAATCACCTGCCAAGCTTCAGTATCAGAGAAGGAAGTAGAGAGAGACAGGAATAGAAACCAGCAGCAGGGAATCTGTGTGATCTGACAAAGGCTGAGCAAGCACATTGGATCAAGTCCCTGAAGCCAATCTGGACTCTTTATCTGGGGCCTTACACTTCCCACTCAAAACCACCCTGAAATCCACATGCCTGAGGCTCAGCAGCACTGATCACCCAACACACATCCCAGCTGAGCTCGTGTTCTCACAGTGATGGCTGGGAATTTGTCATTCCTTGTGTTTCCGTAGGAAAATGGATCAAGTCTCCCATGTTACAGCCAAGTCACCACACTGCTGGAGCTCCTCCGTGTTCAGACCAAGCACAGGATCCTGATGCACTGGATGGCCCAGGGTGATGCTTGGGTGAGCAGTGACAAAGGACACCACAACAGAGACCTCAGTTCTCCCCACACCCACATGGCTCTGTGAGATCCGGGATCCCCTGTGCTGCTTAGTCACTTAGAGCAGGCCTTCTGCCGTCTTTCCCTAAACATTGTGTAATTACTGTTTCTCAAGGGTAAACAAAGAATTGCTGAGGGAAGACTCCTGTTGACTCAGACAATAACACGTCAAGGGCTCATGGTTCTAAACAAGGGAGAGTGTTGTGTATGGATATTGTAGTTGTGGCCGTGGCTTTGTTACCGAGAAAACTGTTTTAAGTTAAGGGGCACCAGAAAGTTTACTAAGGCATTCTAATTTTATTCAGCTAAGAGAAGGCAGTGCTCAGACCCGATGATTTGAGCCCAAGTACCTTGGAAGAAAAGTCAGGGGAGCCAAACAATGTCCGAGCAAATAGAATCACAGAACATCCTGAGCTGGGAGGGACCCACGAAGATGATCAAGTCCAACTCACAGCCCCACACAGGACATACCAAACCCCCACCATGTGCCTGACAGCATTGTCCAAATGGTCTTTGAGCTCTGGTTCAGGCTTTGGGCTGTGACCACTGCCCTGGGGAGCCTGTTCTAATGCCCAGTCACTCTCCAGGAGAAAGATCTTTTCCTAACATCCAACCTAAACCTCCCTTGGCACAGCTCCAGCTGTTCCCTCAGGTCCTGTCACTGGTCACCAGAGAGCAAAGACTGGTGCTGCCCCTGTAAGTGACCCTTTAAACCTCTCAGGGCGAAACCAAGCTGTCCTGTGAAGGACAAGTGGTGTTCCAACACTTGCTTGGAAGCAAACTCTAGGAAGAAGTGAAAACTACAGCACTGTGCTATGTAACTACCACAAGAAACCAAATCCAAGTTTTTGTTTAAAAAGACCATTTTAGGTTAGTATTTCTTTAGCTGCCTTTTAAATGGTTGACACAGCACTACAGTATCGTCTGAACAAGTCTGCTGAGCACTAAATATTCTTGAATAATTGAATTTACTCCATGAGATGGTGATTAAAGGGATTGCTATCTGTTCTCAACTTATTCAGCAGCAGACAGCAATCATTTGCTTTTTTGGAAGTTGATTACTCCAAAGACATCCCAACAACTTTGGAATGTGAAACCTGGAAAGATCCTCCCATTTCATAGAATCACAGAACAGTTTGAGCTGGAAGGGACTGTTAAGACTATCTAGTTCCAACCCTGCCATTTTACAAGGGGGACAGAAAGACCCTTTGGGGACCAACACAGGCAGCTGGACAGTGAGGTGGGGGCAGGGAGTGACCCCCCCCCCGCAGCCCCTCCTGGACCCCAAGGCCAGACACAGCTCTAAACTGGCAACCCTCTAGCAACACTTGTAGGGTCATCAGGCCACCAAAATGTGTTTGAGCTTCTTTAATAGGACTATATTGACAAACCAAACTGTTTCCTTTTACCAGTGTTTTTCATGGAGGTCTTCATCGTTTCATTGGAAGGATTTATCAATCAGATTCTGTTTTTTATCAATGCGAGGCAAAAATTCTCTTTCCATTAAAAAACATATGGTTTGTTCTCAGGAGGCAGAGTTTTACCCAGCTCCAGGTGCAGATCCATGGTATGAGCCCCACTCAGCCCAAGAGCACCTGATCCATCTCCTCACCTGGCCAAAGTGACACTAACTCATTATGGGGGTCTCTGGTCCTCACCCCTCTGTTCCTCTGTGTCTCCCTGGCCCCATCTGGGACAGGTCACCTGCTGTGACTTCTCTTGCTAGCTTTTGGAGACTTCCCACTCTTATGAAGATCCTTGAACACAGAAAGAAACAAAAATTATAAATTGAGGAGAGGTAGAAATGAGGGCAGGGAATCAGGTGATACCCTGTGGGAAAAGAAGACCTCCTGACATCCACAATCTCTGCCCCCTCAGGCTGGGCTGCCCTGCATGTCTCACCTCTCTCTGCTGCTGCTCTAGGACAGGATCAACTTCCTCAGACTCACCTCTGCTTCTCCAACAGGGCTGGCACCTGTAGCTGCTGTAGCTTCTCTTCTGTAATCCTGTGTGATGTGTCACACAGGAAAGGAAAGAAAGAAGGGAAAATGCTACCATCAGGAGGAAAATAGAAGTGTGTTTCAAAATAAGATAAAATTGGCACCCCTGGAATAGTGATGGGTGTAGTGAAGCACTCCCTGAGTCCTCTCCCACGGAGCCTGGAGGGCTCAGCCCACTGGCAGCTGCTGAGCAACATGGGAGGGTGGCAAAATCTGCAGGCAGGAAAGTGAGTTTACCTGTCTTGTAAGACACACCTGACGAGGTGGCAGCCTCAGGACCAAGAGGGCTGCAGGCTGTTTCGACAAGATGAATTATACGTTTGCACTGGTTTCATCCCCTCTGCATCTCTTTGCACACCTCAAAAATTCCCTCCCTTGGTTTCCTCTGTCAATCCTGGCTCTCCACCCTTGGAGGTCAAAGCATGAGACAGCTACATGTGACCTCACTAGAAAAACTCCCTCTGGCTCCTTCCACTCAAGTTACTCATTGCATTAGCCCATTCCAAATTTTGCAGCTGGGCCAGCACCTGCAGTGCTCTCCTTGGATGAAGAGGAACGTGTCCCAACTGCTCCTGCAATGAGCAGGTTGGGAGCACGTCAGCTCCTGCTGCCTGCTCCGGGGTTTGAGGCATCACCACCAGCCTGAGTCATTGCCACACCTGGCTGTGGTAACAGGTGGCCAAGGAGCCCATGGCACCAACCTAATCCAGCTCAGCACTTTAAATCAACCAGTGGTTTTGTGGGATTTTGTCTGGGTTTAAGCATTTAACAGCAGGGGAAGCCTGACGTGGAGAACAGCGTGGGCTTGGCTTTTTATGTAGTGCTTGTAGCATTTGGAAAATTATCTTTTGTGTACTAAATGTCTGAGTCATCCTGGGATAGCACTGCATCCACTTTTAGATGTTACCATGTGCTCTTGTCTGCCACAGCTCATGAGGAAAAGAGTCTTTTAAACCATCAGGAAAAAGATCATACTGCCAACTCTTCCTCTTCCCTCTCCAG
Organism: Trochalopteron elliotii; assembly: GCA_024734555.1. Classification (NCBI taxonomy): domain Eukaryota; kingdom Metazoa; phylum Chordata; class Aves; order Passeriformes; family Leiothrichidae; genus Trochalopteron; species Trochalopteron elliotii. The sequence goes on along the minus strand of JANPWX010000258.1, from coordinate 858,214 downwards.
GCTTTGGAAAGTTCAGGGGAAACCAAAAGGGATTTTTATCCTCTTAATGTCAATTAACTGAAAAGGTGAAATAGCTCATGATCGAGCCAGAGGTGGTTTGAGAGTGTCACCAGCTCACTGTGGTCTGGGTGCCAGGCAGTGGAAGTGGAGGTGGGAAATGCTGGGTCTGGCACCATGCAGTGCTAATCCCAGTTTTTCCAGCAAAGCCCATTTCCTGGAAGCCCAGCAGGACTCACGTGCTGGGGTGTTTGGCCACCCTTCTAAAGGTTAATATTTACCAGAAAGATCCTCCTCAGTCACCCTGCCTATGAGCCCACATGAGAAGAAAATTCCCTGTGTAGAAATTCCAGCCAACTTGGCAATGAGGGATCCAGGGTTGGGGCAAGACCTGAGGAGAGGCTCTAAATCCCCTGAACAGAACAGGATAACAACACGTGGGTGCTCAGGAGATAACCCTGGCAGAGTAAGTCAGGTTGGTGGCACCAAGCTGGGGAACTGCTGGTGGCACAGGGCACCATCCCCTGCCAGCCCCTCGGTGCTGCAGTGGCAGGGGAAGCCTGGCAGTGAGTGCAGAGCTCCCTGACACAGGCTGGGCCATCCTGTTATTTAACCCCACTCTCCTGCTTCACTGAGCTGAGCTCTGTGGTCTCCACTGTGACCTGCCAAGGCACAGGGGTACCAGGCATGGTGCCCCAAGGAGGGTTGGACATGGTGGACTCTCATTCAGTACTGGCAGGGCCACAGGGGTCAGCCAGGCATCACTTCCTGACAGGATGGGGAGGAGCTGGCAGCTCTCCTCGCCCTTCCACACCTGCACATGGGTAGTGACCCTCAGAGTCACAGCAGTGGGACATAAACTCTGGCAAACCTCTATGTGAGAGCAAGCTGTAAAAGCACCTGCTGCATCTGCTCTGCCTGAAGGGACAAAGATCTGTGCTGACTGGTGTCCAGGTGGAATGGAGCACTCAGGTTATTAAATAAAAACCCCCAAAATAATAAAAAGGATCCAAAACTTCCCTCCTCTGCATCAGCATTCAGCAGGAAAACTGTTTCCTGGGCTCTCCCAGAGGCCGGGGCGGCCCAGGGGGAGGTTGGGTGTTGGGAGAAGCAGGGTCACTGCCCAGGCTGTGTTTATCAGCTGCTGGGCTCTGGCATTGCTCAGCGGGCACAGCTCTGAGCTTGTCTGGACCACAACTGCTCTGCTTCCACTTCTGCCAGTGCCTGGTTGGACCTGGATCTTCACTGAGCCCCTGGCCATGAGACAGTACCAGAGCAGCCACAGCTCACCCAGGAGCCCAGGAAACAGAGCTGACTCCTTGGGTCTCACTGCACAGCTGCTGGAGGCCTCCAGCAGACACCCTGGGTTTTTTCTCCCTGGAGAGGACAGGAAGCTCCAAGGACAATATGAAGTGTCCCAAGGACCCTGAGCTCAGCCACCAGGCCCCACAGGGATTTACACCGCAGCAGTGAGGTCCTTTCTCAACAAAAAGAAATACACAGAAAAGACACCTTTTTCTCAGGAAAGGTTACCCAACTAAACAGCTAAACCAGCATCCAGCTTCTTGCCAATAATATTCCTGTTTTCCCTCCCTCTCAACTGACATGGCAAATACATATTTGAAGAAGCCAGGATGGTGTAGGAGGCGGTTTCTGCACCAGCAGTTCTCCATTCTTGTTCCCTTTCAGACTCCAAATCCTTCATGCTGAGTCAGGATAACTGCAATGCAGAAAGATGGGAATCCCTCAAGGAGCTGCAGCCAATGCCAGAGGCTCTGGCTGCTCCAGCCTTCAACCCATCAACACTGGGTGTCTTGCTTTGCTCTCTGCCTTGGAACAAAGTGCTGCAGCCATGCTTCTGTTCTCATAGTGCTCCAATGGAAACCCTCCTCATCTCCTGCCCCAGCTGCTCTCAGACCACAGCAGCAGCATTTGGCTCCTGCCAAGGGACTCGGAGTGAGTGAGGCTCAGGGACTGAGCTGCATCTCACTGGGATAAAGCAGCTTGGGAGGGCAGAGATCAGACATGATAAAAACTGAGCATTGGGAAGGGGAGTTCTGGTCCCCTTGAAGCTCCTTGGCAGGATTTCAAGGCCGGGCTTGATGAAGCTTCGAGGAGATTACCAGGACTGAGGGGATTCCCAGGATCAGCCCAGGCTCAACGCAGAGCAGTGAGTGCTTCCCTCAGCTGCTTTTCAGCCATTTGCTTCTCTTCTTCCCTGGCTGAACAGACCCAGGACAACGCCAGGGTCACTGAACTGCTTCATCCTCAGAGCCCAAAACTGGGGTGAGATGTTGCAAGCCTGGCATCCTCATTTCAAGCCTGTGGTGCCAGGCAGGTGTGAGCAGACATCCAGGGACTCTCGAGCTCTGGAGCAGTGTAGAGGCAAGCACTGCCCCTTGGGATCATCCCCTGTCATCCAGACTGCCATGGATTAACTTGTCATTGCAGCAGGAAGAGCCTGGGATGTGTCTGTGGGCAGTGAGGGGAGGGTAAAATTCCCTTCTTCCCCCCACAGTTTCCTTGCCCAGGGGAAGTGCGGGGGCACTTTCACGTAGCACTTGCTTCAGAGAGCTTTAAACAGCTCCAAGCTGGGGGGAAATATCCTCTTCTGAACCACAAACTATTTCTGGCATCTGTTCCGCTAAAAAAGAGCTATAAAAAGTCAAACTCATTCACAGCATAAAATGTAGCTCTGCATCATCACTGCTACAGGCTGGGAAATGCCTGAGGGCATCACTCTTGTTGACTTCCCATAGCAACATCTGTTTAAAAAACACCCTCCTGCAGTCAGCACAACTGCCCCAAGCCCAGCTCTTGGCTGACTGAGCACACAGTCAGGTTTGGAGACAGAGCTGGGGCTCGGGGGGACACAGTAGGGCTGACCCAAGAGACATGAGTGTCACCCCAGCCATAAATCCCAGTGCAAACGGTCTGCATCCTGCTGGCACACAGCCTCACCGTGGCTCACAGGGGCAGAGAGTGGCTGGGGGTGTGTGATCACAGAATCCCAGAACGGGTTGGGTTGGAAGGGATCTTCAAGATCATCTTGTTCCAAAGCCCTGTCATGGGCAGGGATACCAGTGTGTGGAAAAGCACATGGGAAACACAGACAAGGGTAAGCAGGGTCAGATACGATGGTCTGGGACTCCCAACACCACCTCCAAGTGAGACTAGGAAAGGACTCTGGTGACAGAGAGTTGTACCATAAAATAACTTCTTTGGTTTCTTTCATTAGAAAACATCTTTCACACATGGTATAAAAACAGGTAGTCAAGAAATAAATTTCAAGCCAGCTGTACCAGTGAGTTTGGGACATCCTCCCCCTTCCTGTACCTCAGCAGCAAACTCACTTCTCAAATAAAAGCATGACAAAAAAACGCAAGCAAATCCTCTGTGGGAAATACTGTGAAATGACTAAAACCCCCAACAAACCCGAACTTACACAGTTTAAAACTAAGCCAAACAGTTTTCTATAAAGGGGACCATGTTCTTCCCCTGAAATAATGACCCTGGATGCAGGTTTTTCTTCTGATATTGAAATTGAAAATATGGACCCTTGCTGAGGGTTGGAAAATCAGTTTCCAACACCTGGTGAGATCCCAGGAGCTGCCCCAGCCACTGGCAACAGGATGCTGCTGCTCACACACTCTGTCCCATCCCACCCCATCCCACCCCATCCCATCCCGAGTGACACAGCAGCCATGGCACAGTGCCGCTCCATCACTCATCTCTCACGCTGCTTTTCAAGTTATGTTTGGAAAGATGAATAAATTAATGAAGCCTCAGAAGATAAAAACCAAAACAAAGAGCACCCAAAAAGTCCAGTTCATGGTCTCAGGGCAGCTGGAAGCGCTCACGGACCTTCTCCTCAATGGAGTGGAGCTTGACCACGCGCAGCGCGTCCAGCAGCTCCTTGGTGACTTCGGAGTTCTCCTGCTTCCTGTGAATGAGGAAAGCCCGGAATTTCTCCTGGATGGCTGCCCTGGTCCACCGTGCCTGTTTCCTCGGTGTGCGCTCCAGGATCTGCTGCAGGCGCTTCAGCTTCTTCACGGGGATGTTCTGATACACCACAAAGTCTATCATGGCTTGTTTGCAGTCGTCGTCTTCTGCAGCTGATGGGGGAAAACAGCCCAGAGGTTAAAGGGGCACGGGGGAACAGGGCACAGCCCTGCCAAGGCTCTCTGTGGGACACCTGCCCAGGGAGTGGTGAATGCCCAAGGCCTGGAAATGTTCAAGGCTAGGCTGGATAGGCCTTGGAACAACCTGGTCTAGTGGAAGGCTGAACTTCCTATCAGTGATGCAGCCCACAGGGGACAGTTGGAAAACAAAATGTAAAAGTTCTGAAGAAAGTCAATGTATCTATTCCATGCTCCTCCCCATCAGGGAATAGAGGAAACGTCCAGACAAATCTGTAGTAGTTGCAGTAAGTATTTACACATTCTTTTTCCTGAAAGTTTCTGTTTTCCCCCACGAATTTGTGAATTTTGTAATAGGACCAGCCCTAAGCACAGCCCCAGTCAGGGCACTGGGATGGGACAGATCCGGTCCCAGCTGGTGAAACTGCTGGAGTGCATCCAGCGTAAGGAATGAAAACAGAAAGAATTTTTAAGAGGCCAAGGCTAAAGGATTACTCAGTCAGGGAGAGATTAGCCCAGTTTCATGCCACTGCAAACTCGAAAAGTTTCACTGATTATGGTGGAATGGGTTTAGCTCCACTGCTCAGGCTCAGCCTCTCCAGCGGGCTTGGGTTGACAATGAGCAGGTCCCTTGTGCCTTCTGAGAGGAATCTTCATAAACTGGAGCTAAAAAAAGCCCTTCAGTTCCCATTGCTGGGGCATCCTCTGTCTATAAATATCTGCAAAGGGCTGGTCTGGCTGCAGGGGCTGGTGCCTGACGCACGTGCTGCTGACACTGTTCTGACCTGGCTGTCCCCCACCCCGGGACTGCATCCCACTGGTGACGGAGCTTTCCAGTCTCTGTGTCAGGATCACACTCCTGGCAGGGAACTCACAGTGTGAGTCAGGCTTTGTAAGGAGAAATGTCTGTGCTGGTGGTGCCAGAAGAGGATGGAAAGGCAAGAGCTGCTGGAGGGGAAGCCTCCCTGTTCCCTCATCACACAGGGAAATCTTTTAGAGTCATGGGGTGTCCTGAGTTGGACACCTGACGGGTCAAAATCCACCCCACACTCAACTCTGATGAACCTTGGGCTCTGCTCTACTCAACCTGCATGAGACCAGGCTGTGGCTGCCATAAAAGCTTCCAGAAAACAGGTGAAGCCAGGAAAAGGGAGTTCAGGAGCCATGCCAGCAGCCAAGCTGGGTGCCTCAGATGCCAAAACTGTCCCCTGTCCCAGCATTCAAATTGTCCCTGGTAAAATCCAGCAGGATTTCACTGTCAGCTTTTTGCTCTCACTGCCCAGTGACTGTTGCTTAAACCCAGCACCCTGTCCTTGTTCTATGGGACTGACACTGGGAGGAGATGAAGGGAGACAGACTATTTTATCCGTAATTATTATTAATTATGGATCATTCCATGCTTTTACAAGCCATTTCACTTCATTTTGCATCTAAGGAGGAGAAAGTCACAAGGAAGTTTGCCTGCACCCTGACAGCATCAGTCCTGGCCCTCTGTGCCTGTGGCTCACCTGATCCCTGTGTGCTGTTGCCTTTTCCCATCCTGCAGGATGTGCAGAGGTTGTCGTGGTACTTGTTGCCCTGCACGTTGGTCTCCTTCCCCTGCTGCTCACAGTCCTGGTGTGGCTGGCATGGATTGGTGCTGGAGCTGGAGGAGAAGAAACCCTGGGGGCACTCATGGCACTGGGTGTCCTCAAAGGGGGTACCTGTGCATGGGGAGACAACGGGACTGTCAGGTGACAAGATGGCACAGGAGCAGAGGCAGCAGCTGGGGATGATGCCAGACACCATTTGAGCATGAGGGTGGTGTTTTGGAAATGATCACTGCCAGCATCTCCCCTGGGAATTGCATATCCTCACACAGGGCAAACAGCAGGGTTTCCCCCAGCCTTCTCTCAAGCCTGGGCTGATGAATTATCAGCAGCACACAAATATGAGAGGACAACAGGAGGACATCTCATCTGCTAAGAAAAGGCCACCTCCCAGGCAGGAGCCAGCAGCCAGTGGCTGAGCTGCCAAACCAGCCCTTGTGTTCCCAGAACCCTTCTTCCCAGCGCCGCAGGCTCCCGACCAAGTGAAAGTAAAAGTCTCTGGAGGTGAGAGTTCAGCTGTGCTTGGCTGCACTGTCACTGCTCCCCCTGGCTCTGGGCCAGCGCTTCCCTTGTGTCACATGGATGATGGCACACAGGCAGGATTGCACTAAGCAACTTTCCTGTTCCCTGGCAGCAGAGGGGAGGGCTCTGGGGGCAGGAGATTCCCCACCCCTTTCACCTCCTCTTCACGAATCAAATTATGAGCAGTTTCTACCTTGTTGCCACCTTTAGGCTTTCCCAGAAGTCTGATCCTTCAGGTCCCTTCCAGACCATTCTGTGATTTTAAGGCCCAGCCATAACCCCCAGCATCTGAGCCACTACTTGCAAATGGGAAATCCCAAAGAAGTTGGTTTGTCCGGGGAGATTGCACATGGATCAAAGCCCTCATCCAACCCCAACACCAGCAAACTCTGCCTTATCCAGACACCAGCACTGGCAGGTCCAGTGCTCTACCCACCACTCAGTCCTTGCTGTGGTGTTCAGGTGGCTGGGCTGGGGTGCAATCCTCCCCACACAAGAAGACATTAGCAAAAAATAAATAATAATGACAAAAAAACAGCTTCTCCTCAAATACCCAGCTTGCTTGCATGGCTCCTCAGTCCTAAAGCCAACCCTCCAGACAAATTTCATGTTTAATTTCAAAGTGCTTCCCTGTAATGCTTGGAGATCATCTTTCCTCTTTGCTGTGTTACTGTGTTTTGTCGTGTCCTATAGAAAATTAAGCCCCAAATCTCAATCATAAACATCAGCTGAAGACAACAGATATTTTCCCTCTGGCTGGTGAGCCTGAAGCCACATGGCAACACATGGAAGGATTTCAAAAGACTCCATGCTCCAAAAACCTCCATATTTCAAAAGCCTCCCCACTTCAAAGTGAAGCAAGATGCTGCTGGTTTTGCTGGTGCTGCCCACACTGGTTTGTTGTCCCCTACTGTGGTTTCCAGGCAGAACCTGGTCCTCAGTGATTGATGAGTTTGCACGCATTCAGAGCAATTAAAGGACCAGAGAAATCTGTACTGGGGAAACAATGGGAAAATAAATTCCCTAAAATATCTTGGGACTTAGATCACACAAGGAGATGGAATCTCAGACTCTGGAGTCAAAACAAAGCTGGTTTTGTGGATTTGGAACCTGGCTGCGTGTCCACTGTGTGTTTTCAACACAACCTGTCCAAACTGCTCAATGAAAAATCAGAAAATCCAGCCCCAGAGCTATACATGTTCACCAGCCCCTCCCTTACATCATCAGCCACCTTTTTCAGCCCAGATAATCAGCATTCCTACCTCCTGGGCTGCCTGTGCAAGGAGAAGGGAGCAGATGATGGATCAGGAGCAGCTTGGACCTTCCTACCTGTGGAACAGGGCCGGTGGCTGCTCCAGGGATGGCCAAGTCACAGCCTGGCTCTGCCTGTTGCAACAGGTGAGGGAGGTAACTGGGATTTGCACATTCCATCGAAGTGTACTGCTGGGGATTTCAAAGGCTTTCAAAGTGACAGCTGGGGGAAAACCCAACCGAATTCCTCCTTGGCAAAGAAGCAGGAGTGTGCCAGTACCAGAGCTAAAAAGGGAGTCGGTCAGGCTACGGGCAAGCACTGGCTGCTGTATTTGTCCTTGATTTTTATCTCCGGGGGAGATTTTTGGGGCGTGTCAAGAGCCTTGTGAGGATGCAGTGTTCCCATCTGGGTACTTACCCGGCTTCACAACCCCAGAGCCCGGCGGGCACTCGGAGTGCCTGATGCAGAACTCCATGTTGGAGTAGTAGCCCTGCTGGCACTGGCAGGCGCGGTTGTGCGTGGCATTGCACTGCTGCACCTCCACCTGCTTCTCCCCGCAGATGACGTTGCAGTAGCGGCACTTCTCCAGGTAGTTCCAGTAGCGAGTGTAGTGCAGATCGGGGCAGGGCTCGCACTTCGTGGGGCTGTCCCTGGAGCAGTGCTGGGCCACGAAGGTCCCCGGCGGGCACTGCTGGCATGTGATCCTCTGGCTCGTCACAGCATCTTTCCACTGGTACGTGGGCTGGGCGCCGCAGGTGAGCTCAGCCAGCAAAAGGAGGAGAGGGGGGAACATCCACTACGGCAAAGACAGAGCAAAGAGCCCTGAGCTCATCCTCAGGCAGAGGGAGGAGCAGCAAATGCAGCTGCTGCTGTTACAGAACTTGTTATTGTTGTAGATACAATAAATTGTTCTCCCTCCCTACGCTGTTCCCAGCCCAAGAAACAGCTGCTGCCCTCCTTTGCCATCCCAGGTGACAGAGCATCCTTCCCAAACCCATTTGTGATGCCTTCAGAACCCAGTTTCCCTCATTCAGAACTTGAAGCAGCTCCAGCACATTCCTCTCTTTCTCCCCATTCAGTTCCCCACCATGTGCAGTAAGAGACACCTTAGCAAATCTAGAAACAGAAGGAAGCTTTCCAAACTAGCAGATGCAAAGCATGCTTCCTAGGATCTTTAACACTTTTTGGAAACCCAGATGCTCAGGATAAGACTTGAATCCCAGAGCTTGTTTATCTTCTCTTTCCTTTTCAAAGCCCACATGCCCAGCCTGACAAGCAGAAGCTCTATTACCTTGGATGGATGCCTCAAACTGGGCACGTGGCAGGATGGCATCGCACCGAGGGCTTGTGAGCACCGGGATCAGAAACCTGGGGAGACAGAGAAGGCTCCTCAGGGGCTGATGCTGGTTGGACTGGAGCTCCTCTGCAGCAGCAGTTTCAACACAATCGGCCAGTGTTAAAACAGAGAGAGATGGAGAAGGGCTGATAGGTAAAGGCTGATAGGGAAGGGCTGTTGGGAAAGACTGGGTTTCCTCGTCTGCTTTCCTCCGAGTCAGCCCTTTCTCCGAGGGAGATGCCGGCTCTCCCCAGGGCAGGGACGGAGCCGAGCCTTATAGCGGCTGGGGGTGGGAGGCTCTGGAGCACTCGTGCAGCGTCAGACACGTCCAGGAATCGCCCGGGGGAAGGGAAGTCACCCCTGCCCAACGCAGCCGAGAGGGAGCAGGAGCTGGTGGGGAAGCAGCCAAGGTCTCCCTTCCCTCCCCTTCCCTCCCCATCCCATCCTCCGGGACCGGCTCCGCTCACCGCACCTCTGCCTCGCACCTCGGCGCCGCTCCGCTCCCCGCGGCCGGCAGCGCCTTTATAGACCGGCCCGTCGGAAAGACCCCTCTTGGGCAGGGGGAGGTGACATCGCTGCTTCATTCCGGCCCCTCCGACTCCATCCCGGCCCCTGAGCCCTTCCCGATCCCCCTCTGCGGCGGCACCAGCTCCGCCTCCGCGACCCGGCGCCCTCCCTCACCCGAGAGCCGCTTTCGCTCTCATTTCTGCATTTGCCTCTAAAAGTGAAGCATTTAGAGCAATGAAGTTCTCTTACCTGTGTGGAAGAAGGAGGCGAGTGACATTCGCACAGTTTTTCAAAGCTTTGTAAGTTTTAGAGGGGTTTGGTGAGGAATTGTTTTCTGGCAAGGGGAAAGACAGGGAAATTCCCCTGCGAACGTTCTGTTCCCCAGCTGTAAACGCCAAATAACTTCCCAGTAACAGCAGTTACCTCTCGCCGTGAGGGCACAGTTTGCCCCGTCAAAGGCAGCCCCGAGGGGCCGATTCTGGCCGTGGTTGCGGGCAGTGAACCGGCTCTGTGGGAAGCATCTCTCCGGCTCTGCCCAGGGGCTCCGGGACGAGACCCCATCCCACTCCCGCGCCCTCCGAGGGCACTGACCCTGCCAAAACAGCCCCGATCGTCAGTGCTTGGGCACTGCATTCCTAAAGCCGGCCCCGATCTTCAACGCTCTCCTTTCAGGAGCACCGAGGATGACACCAACTGTAACACTAAACACAGGTACCTTTCGTGGCACAACAACATCCAGCAGCTAAGGAGGTCAGAAATCCCTTACAGGTGACAGTGATGTAAGTCTTGGACCCCAAGGATTCAAATGAAAACTGAACTCAGGCTTGCAGGTACAGCCCTGGCAGACTACATGTTCCATTGCTGCTTCAAGACATGAGGCTCCTGCACTTTGTCCTGCTCTGTCTCACCAGATTCCCTCTAAACAGACATTGATGAACAGTCAAAACAAGAGCAAATGGTCAAAAAGAAAATGCAAGTCTGCAAGGATGAGGGAACCACAGTGAGGACCTGAGAGGACATGGAAATTTTTCTCCTCAGGAGTCAGCAGCCAGCTCCTCCTGCAGATCATTACAGAGAATTAACAATTCTGCATCTGCCTTCTGCCTCTTGCCTCCAGCTCTCAGCCACTGGGGCTGCAGATGGAGAATCTCATGGACTTTATTTGAACACTCTTAAGGATCAGACCTACAAGAGCTAAACACACCATTCACCTAGAAAATCAAACCCAGTTCTCCACCCAGAAGGAAAAGGAAGCCCCAGTGGTCAGGAGGAATCCAAAGCTCCTTTCAGTAAGATCAATTTCTACTCACCTTGGTTAAAAAATCCTTTGACTCTTGTTGGAGCCAAGGAGGGTCAGTACTATAGTCTGACAGCAGGGTCAGGGCTGTGTTTATTTGCACTTTACACAGAACAGGTGATTTTCACAGGCCACTCCAAAGTAGTTTTTCATTTTACTTCTTGTTTATCTCAATCCCCTGCAGCTGTCCAAAGTACTCCTGATGATTTGTAACTCATTTTGACATAATCCCTGAACCAAGGACTGCTGGGATTTGCTTCATCAGTGTGCATCACCTCACTAATTAATCAGCTAATCTCCCAGCCCTGTGCTGGCATTGAGGCACATCCCCTTGATGTTTTATGGGGTGAAACTTCCCACTAGATTAGACCCAGTAGAAAGTCCTGCTCTGGGCTCACCCTGCTGGAGAGTTTCAATGGGATCCCCCTGCCTGAGGCTTGACCACCCAGGAGCTGCAGGGCGTTTCCTTCTCCACAGGCAGAAACACAATTTCAGTTTTCCGTCCCTGGATTTCACATGGAGCCCACAAAGTGTATGAAACAATAGCAGCTGGTCACATCCTGAATGGCACATGTGACAGTCTCTGTGCCCCAGCCATGCCCCTGCTGGGATGGACACAATGTACCAGGAAACTCCAAATCTGCAGCTGCTCGCTGCACTGTGATGCCTCATCAACAATTATTGTTGTTGTTGAATTTGACAACAACAAAAATGTGTCAGATGGATGCTCCTAGAGAGTGAAACACCACATTAATGGGACAGAAAGGGCTTCCCAAGACAACTTCCCCAGACTCCAACAGAGTGTGGTGGAACAATGATGTTCGAATAATGTTTTTCTCTCTGTTCTTTTGTTGGTCCAACAAACCTCCCGGAATGGGTTTATGGGTCACCACCTGATTACCAGAAAGCAGCAACACAACTCACTACTGACTCTGACCAGTGGAGGTAGCATAGAAAAGGAATTCAGCATCATATTACCATGGCTCTGACTTCACTTCTTCACTATACAGGGCATAGTTTCACACTCCTTGGTGTCCAACAGCACCACCTTCTGAAACTACTCTTGCAAAATAAGGTTTCTTGTTATATTCATAGAAAATTCGGCAAAGCAAATAATTCCCTCACTTCCCATCAGCAACCACTTTACCAGCCAAAGGCAGGGCTCATATCTTTCCTGATTAAACATTTTACTTTGCTGTTTTTGATTTCTTTTGTGAGTCCTTTCAGCTGTTGAGGGGGGTGGGGGGAAACAGCAGGAAAGGTTTGCTCAATGACACACCACTAAAATTTCAGACAAGGTCTAGTCATAGCACTGCAATGCAAGGACAATAAAAAAATTAGTATCTACTTCCTTCATGATCTGTAAGCCATGTGTCATTTGTTTCTGAAAATCAGCAAGGAGTGTCCAAAATAGGTTTCTGTGCCCCCAAGCATTAAACAATTTGCATCAGTTCCTCTAAGCACCTAAAGCAATACAGATTTTTCTGAAACAGTTTTTTCACTTTCTGTTCTTTATAAGTAATTAACTGTTGCTGTCTTTCCTTCTTGTAAATTCAACAAGTTTCCAGATGACAGAACAGTCGTGACTGCTGGGGACCCTCTTCTTCAAGGTCTCATGGAATCACAGAATGGTTTGGGTTGAGGGGGACCCAAAGCTCATCCAGTTCTCCCATCTCCCGTAGCCATTAGCCTCCATCTGTCCTGCCCCGGCCACCGACAGCAGAGATTGATTCCCAGATCCACTGCAGTGCAACTCCCACTGCACCAGAAATCAGCATCAAACACAAACCCACCCCAAATCAAACCCATCTGCACTGGCAGATCTGCTGGTGGGACACTGGGGTGTTTCAGAGTTTGTCTGGATGGGCTCAGCTAATGAAGGGCAGTGACTGTAAACCTCTTCAGCAAGATAATCCCTCAGTTGAAGAGTAAGAGATGAAGAGAAGGAGTTCCCAGGGCAAGGGATAGAATGTCCTGGATGAAGAGATAGAAAGTACCCCCAGCAATTTTCCCCCTCAGTATAAGAAAGACAAGGAGCTACTGCAGGGGTTCCAGCAGAGGCCACAGAGATGATGAAGGGCCTGGAGCATCTCTGATGAGGAGACACTGCAGGAGTTGAGCCTGAGTAGTCTAGAGAAGACTGAGAGAGGACCTCATCAATGCACATAAATATCTCCAAGGGGTGCCAGACTTTTTATGGTGCTCAGCAACAAGACAAAGAGCAACAGCCATAAACTAAAATTCAAGATGTTTCACCTCAACATGAGGAAGAGCTTTCCACAGAGGGTGGCAGAGCAGTGGAACAGCTGCCCAGGGAGGGTGTGGGGTCTCCTTCTCTGGTCATTCCAAACCCACCTGGATGGATTCCTGTGTCCCCTGCTCCAGGTGACTCTGCCTTGGCAGGGGGGTTGGACTGCATGATCTCCAGAGGTCCCTTCCACCCCCACCCATTCTGTGAATCTCTTGAAGGCTCTGAGATATTATCATTGTTTCTCTGCCCTCAGAACAGAGCATCCCGAGGTTAGAACGGTCTTCAGACTGAAACAACTCCAGGAAAAAGCACAACTTCAAAACCACTTTACCTGAGGAGAAAAAACAGCACCATAGTATTTGTCCCTGCCAACCCCTTCGCAAGCGTGTGAGGCAATTCAAACCCCACAATACTTTTCAAGTACTTCCTTCTGTCTTGCTGGACCCGGCAGCATTTTTGCAGCCCAGGGCAGATAATTTCCAATCAGCAAACCCAGCCAGAGCCGTGGTGCCGCCGCCCCTGAGGGCGCTCATGGCTGTGCCGTGGTTTCCCTCCAGCGGCAAGAACCGTCAGCTGCAGCTTTCCTGGGAGACCTTCCCAGGAGACCAGGCACCCACCAATAAATGCCATTTTACTGCTCACTGCTCCCACCCTCACTCCAAATATTCTTCTGTTTATTTCTACAACACACCTGTATTTACATAATATTTTTCAGTCATTTCCCCCACTTACATTTGAAACATCCAGGACTTTATCTGCATTATTCATTCTTGTTTTGCTGAATAGATATATAGCTAGAAGGTAACATTCATTCACAAATTTAAACATGACAGAATATATGATAGCCCAGAACTACCTCAATTCCTGCCTAAACCTCTGTTATTTTAATTGGTAATGAAGTTCAAAAGTTCCCATTTCACTGCCAGCAACTCTGAGATTTGAAGCGACACTGGGTTTGAATTCTATAACCAGGGGAAATAGGAAACTATGTTAAAATGCAGCTGACTTTTAAATTTTATTAAGAATAAAATTTTATTAACATAAAATTTTCCAAATTCCATTTATATGAAAATCACCTACAGGGTACAACCTTTCCACTTGCTCCTACCAGGGCCATTAGGACTCAATATCCAATGTTTTTATATCTGTTTTTTGTGGGTTTTTAAAATTCCTTTATTTTTTAAACCAAACCAAATCAAATTTAGACAAAATTGTTTTATTTTACACTCTATTTTACAGCAGCTGCAGAAGATTTAAAATTGATACAATTTTTTAGGTTAACCACTTATACCCACTACTCACAGAGAGTGGAAGTATTAAGCAATTTTTTTTTAAACCCATCCAACTTGATTAATTTAAAATTAATTTAAAATTTAGTTCCTTCTTCTTCTTCTTGGAAAGCAAATCAGGTAATACAGGCACATGGAAATACTGGCACTGAGTGAAGAATAAAGCCTCCTTAGAAGCATGTTCCAAAAAATCCCACCATGGTGGATGATGGAATCAGGCTTTGGGGTACACAGCAGGTGACAGGGAATTTCTGCTCACCATCCGCCAGTGGAATTCATCTGTAAAAAATGATCCTTTCAGTATCTTCTGCTATTGGAGAGAGTGGCTGCTGCCAAACTCCAGTGAATGTGAATCACCTCTTCCAGGAACACCAGTGTGGTAGGGATGGCCTCCTTAGCCAGCTCAGTTCCATTGTAGGACTATTCCTGGCGTTTTTCCATGGTTTGGTATTACCTGAAGGGCTTATAAATGACAGCTGCCTCCAGGATATAAAATTTCAGGCTGAGAGTAGCCACAGGACAATTCAGAGGATAAAGTAAGTAAAAAATTAACTTTCTTAGTTCCAACAAAGGACAATGTTCTGCTTTGTCTCCTGCAGTGAGACCTTTCAGGCCTGATCACCTTTGTCAGAAAACGACCTGTGCTGGAGATCAGCTCATGATCCAGAGACAATGCTCACAGGGATTTAAAGGAACCTCCATCCTGCTCCTGCTCAGCAAGAGCCAGAGCACAGCCACTGCCTTCTGCTGGCACAAAGGGCTTCCTGCCCTTTCTGCAGGTGGGATCAGGACCAGAAGAAAACTTGGACTAATCGTTTCGTCTTCACATCACTGAGGCACTTGGGGCACTTCTTCACCACCTGCAGAAATCAACAAACAAAACACACAGAGAATGTATTTATTGTGGAGCAAATGCCATAAATGGAGGGAGCTTTCATGTGGGCAAATAGTGACAGGATAAGGGGCAATAGTTTAAAACTGAAACAGGGAAGCATTAGATTTAATTTTAGGAATTAATTCTTTACTCAGAGGGCACTGAGAGGCTCTGACACAGGTTTCCCAGAGAATCTCTGGCTGTCCCAGCCCTGGAAGTGTTCAAGGCCAGGTTGGATGGGGCTTGGGGGAGCCTGGTCTAGTGGAAGGTATCCCTGCCCATGGCAGGGGGTGGGAGGAGATAAGCTTTAATGTCCCTTCCAACCCAAACCAGTCTGTGAATCTCTGATATTAAATAACTCTACCACATTTTGTCCAATATGAACTACAAGCCACAGCATCCATATGTCAGTCTCTGAGATTGTATCTGCTGTTTGCAACCTCATTGTTATCACACAGTCAATTATTTCTTTGGTAGTAACAAAAAGGAGAGGAGGCTTTGTGGCACCATGCAAAGTGGCACCAGACTTTACAGCACCTGTCCCAGCTATGACACATCTGGAGGACTGAAATACAGGAACAAGGAAATGCAGAGCTGGAAGACCTCTTGTGAAGTACAACTGCACTTGTGAGTAAAATCCTGTCAAGGGGCTGATGAGTTCCCTGAATTGCTGCTTCCTCCTGCACAGATGACAAGGAAATGTCTCCTGGGCATACCCGGACATGGATGACACGCATGGTCATTACCAAGAGTTTTTAGGGGAACCAAGTACATTTATTTCTTCATAGCATCCCACACCTTTCTTATTAGCAGCACAAGACATGAAGGCACATGAGGCATCATTTCTCCACTCAGGTTGCAGTTTACTTCTTCTCTAATCATCAATTTTAAAGTCATTTGACTTGCAGATGAATCCCAACTGTTCTTCTCATAGCTTGCAAATTACTGGTAAAACTGAACTGGTCTGTTTATTTCAAAAGGGAGATAGTAATTTTTTAAATTTTTTTTTTAAGTAATCTTTGGGAGGAGATTGCCAGCTCAGGAGGCCTAAAAAGATGGTCAGCTACATCAGTGGCACTGTGCAGCCTTCCCTGCAGTGTGGAAATTCATCATTAGAATCACAGAATGGTTTGGGTTGGAAGGGACCTTAAAGCTCATCTCGTTCCAACCCCCTGCCACAGGCAGGGACACCCTCCACTATCCCAGGTTGCTCCAAGCCCTGTCCAACACGGCCTTGGACACTTCCAGGGATGGGGCAGCCACAGCTGCTCTGGGCAACCAGGGTCAGTGCCTCCCCACCCTCACAGGGAAGAATTCCTTCCCAATATCCCACCTAACCTCTGGCAGTGGGGGGCCATTGCAAGAAAAGGTGCAGACTGCAAAGCCGGCTCAGGCAGTAGGATTTTGGTTCTGGAGACATTGACTAAAAGATCATAAACGGAAGAGGAGAGGAAAAGTCACTTTATCTCCCAACATCAGTGCTTTGCCAAAGGCAATTTTAACTGTAACATTTAATTGTGAAATCTTAGATTACTTGTCCATATCTCAGATAGTCCAAATGAAAATAACTCAGTCTTCCTGGACGACCTGCATGAATAAACGATGTATTTAAACTCTGGGAAGCAGCAACAGAACCTCTGGAAAGAAAACCACACCCCAAAGCAGCATATCCTGGTCCAGTCTTGGGGAGGTTTCTCTAACACACTGAGTCACCCAACATGCTCCAGCATTAATCCCCTTAATCCTCCCCTAGCTGCAGGGAATTGTCTGCTCTGCTCTTCCAAAAGCTTCCAAAATTATTCACCGCTTCTCCCCACCACTCTTAAATCAAAATAACAAATTGGACAAGATCACAATTTGCAAACCCCGCGCTCTGAGTGACGCTCTGAGTCACTTCCTTGGTGGGATAACATGCACCAAAGGGATTTTGAGCTGAAAAATCAGTGACTAAGTTACTAGGAACAAAAAACAGTTTTAAATGCAGCCCTGTCAGAGGTGACAAAGCCCAATCCCATCTGATGAGAGTTCAGAGCTCGGACATGGTTGCTCATTTCCTGCTGGTAAAGGTGCCCCTATCTCAAACACACGGATAGGATTGACTGTCCAAGCCCGTTGGGCATGGGTGGGAATGGGATGGATGTGGTAGAACATGGCTCCTCTGGGACTGAGCTCAGAGAAACACAGAATAATCTTCCTGTTTGCAATCCTGTGCTCCCCTCTCAGCTGCATGACCAGCACAGCTCTGCCTCATCACTGGAGAAGCATCTCTGCATCAGCCCAAGTCATATCCTAAACTACAAGGGGATAGGGGAAGTTTGGACAATAGGAAGAATTCCTCCATGGAAAGGGCAGCAAAGCAGAAGAACAGGCTGCCCAGGGAAGTGGTGGAGTCACCATGCCTGGGACTGTTCCAAAAACCTCAGGATGTGATTCTAAGGTGAACACAGTGGTGGTGCTGGGTTGATGGTTGGACTTGATGGTCTTTAAGGTCTCTTCCAACATCAATGATTCTATGACTCTATATTTGACCTTTCGTTAACCAAACAACACCTGAATCACATAATGAGCCACTTAACACGCCTGTACTGTTTCCCTGTAGAGAACATTAATCACTACACAGGTATGTCTGTCATAAGAAAGATTAATCAGGTGAGTGGCCAATATGGAAGTCATAAATAGTAGGATTATTCAGGTAAGTAGCAAATATGGAAATCATTACTAGCAAATGACCCATGACTCATTTCCTCAAACATGGTTTTGCATGAGACATATAAAGAGAAGAGAAAGAATACTTCCAGTTGGAAGGGACATACAGTGATCCTAGAGTCCACAGGCCTGACCTCTTCAGGAATGAATAGAAGTTATGGCATTGTCATATTAAAGAGCATTAAGGCCCCTCTAGGAAGCCTCTTCCAGTGTTTGACCACCCTCTTGGTATAGAAATGTCTCCTAGTATCCAGGCTGAACCTCACTGATAAAAGCTTTGGACAGCTCCCATGAATCCTAACATTAAATCCCAGGGAGAAGAGCTCAGCACCTCTCTGTGTCCCCTCCTCAGGAAGCAGCAGAGATCCACTAGCTCACCCCTCAGCCTTCTTTCTCTGAACCAGACAAGCCCAGAGTCCTCAGCCACTCCTCCCAGGAGGTGCATCCAGCCCTTCCCCTCCTCTGGACACCCTCAAGTACCTGAATCTGAAACACAATCTAATATGGCAGGCCAGACTATTTTAATCTCTGGTCTGGGAAATGTACAATCAGATAAAGGAGTGATGAATAAAAAATTAGGCTGAGCAAGTTCATGATCTATGAGCTATGAAAACACACATTGACTTGAGGATTAAGAAGAAATACAGAACCATAAAATGACCAATTTCAAAACAAAAACCAGAACAGGGCAGTACAGTTGCTCAATGTACAACAGTTCTAATTTTGTGGATTCTTAAACTGATGAAACAACAAGTTCCATCTTACTGGTAAAAGGAGTAAAATTTTCCCCCTTTATAAGGTCAGTATTTATTGCCTGAGATAACATAACCATGCTGTGGGATGCTGAAATGCTTGCTAACCAAAAAAACTCCTCAGGGACCTCAGTCAGTCCTTAAGCAACTCACATCTCAAATGGCAAAGATTATGAACACATGTTTGTAAAATTCTTGTCATTACTTTGCTGGAGCCCTTTCTGAAGTGCAGGATGCTGCCTGTCAGATATTCATCCCCCTTTACACTTCAGCACAAAAGGAAAAATGACATATTCTGCAGTAAATTTGACTGTCCCATCTCCAGCAAACATGAGATGCCTTTCTTTGACTTTCTTGTACTTTCTTAAGTATGTTCTTTATTATCCAATACTTTTGGATTTTAACATTTTAAAAGAAATATGACAGAACAGACTGAGAAGGAAATTTAGTTGAACAGCGATTCTGAATTCCCTCTAGGAGATGTGTCTGAGACAATCAGCCTGGACATTATGGAATAAATCCAGAGGAGACTATTGGGTTAATCACAGGGCTGAAGCAGCTCTGCTCTGGAGCCAGGCTGAAAGAGCTGGGCGTGCTCAGCCTGGAGAGGAGAAGAGTGTGGGGAGACTTCAGAGCCCCTTCCAGTGCCTAAAGGGACTCTGAGAGACATGGAGAGGGCTTTGGATAAGGGCCTGGAGTGACAGGACAAGGGGGAATAGCCTTAAAGGAGAGCAGGGTTAGATGGGAGATTAGGAAGAAACTCTTCCCTGTGAGGGTGGTGAGGCCCTGGCACAGGGTGCCCAGAGCAGCTGTGGCTGGTCCATTCCTGGAAGTGTCCAAGGCCAGGTTGGATAGGGCTTGGAGCAACCTGGGATAGTGGAAGGTGTCCCTGCTCATGGCAGGGGGGTGGAATGAGATGAGCTTTAATGTCCCTTCCAACCCAAACCACCCTGATCCTATGCTTATTCTATATTCCTCTTGGACCAACTCTGTCTTGGCAGTTATACTTTATTTGGATGTCAGTCCAATGTTTCCTGTGCTGAGTTGACAATTCAATGTCTTCTTTCTGAGAAAAAGATCTTTCTCTGGAACTTGGAATAACAGATTATTTTGTATTTGCTTATAGATTGACAAGCTGAAGAAGTTTATTTTCCTTCTGTACTGTTTTTGGATATTCCTGAGCTCCATTGATCAGCAGCCTTCTCATCACATAAGAATGTTTAGAAACCCCTCAACTCTTGCATTATTCTGGTTTTGAAAGTCTTTTAACACCTGGCTGCTGAATCAAATGTTGGGTAAGATGCTCTCAAACCCAGGCACCCTGGGACCAGCTATATCCTCTTACCTAAAGAATTTCAACCACCAATTTACTCAGCTGGGAAAACCAACAGACAGGATGACACAGGCGATCTCTGAGCAGGAATTCAGAATCACAGATTCACAGAATCATTTGGTTGGGAAAGACCCTGAAGGTCACAGAGTCCAATGGTTGACCAAGCACTGCCAAGTCCACCTCTATACCATGCCTCTATACTACACATCATAAATCCATCCAGGAATGGTGACTCAACCACTTCCCTGGGCAGCCTGTTGCTTGTTTGCTTCCTTCTCACGATAGAGATTTACAGTAGGATTTTGATGGGGAAAATTAGAAAACTGAGAAAGAAAAAAAATTAAAATAAAGATTAAAATATTTTAAAAACCACAGTTTTTCAAGTTGACTCCACAGCTTGTTGCCTATTTAGATTTAGACCAGAAAACACATGGAGGCAGCTCGGAAAGATCCAAAGGTGTAAAGACCCCAACTTAGGGCAGAGATCTGCCTCCAATCATATTGCAAACCATGGGAAACAATGGACCAAGTGGTAAATCTTCCATTGGCATTGGGGTGTTCTTTCTGGAAACAGAAGAATTCTGATTCCAGGCTTGTTCACATCATTCTCCTGAAAAGCACAAATTTTCCCAGTAGTTTTGGGAAAAAACCAAACCAATAAACAGGAGAACCTTTAAGAACTGCTTCCAGCACGTTTTGCAGCAAGTGAAGTCACATAATGGGCATTTAAAAGGCACATCATCCTCGCATTTGCAGTTAGAGCAGTGGAATCTTCCTAGAACAGAGGGGAGGGTGAAGAGAGGGGAAGAGAGAAAGAGAGGGAGGAAATGACTGAATTCCTGTAATCACCTGTGAAATTCTCATGTACTCACACTTCCAGTGCAGTTCAGAAAACAATGACCATGAGTGTAATGAACAACCTCAACAGTGCTGCCCTGCCACATTATTTCTTTCAAGTGACCTCACAGTCTCTTGATGCTTCAGATCCCAGTAGGAACTTGGGTTACATCCTTCCTTTACAAGGAAGTTGTCAAGAAAAAAATCCCTAAAGTTCTCAGGAAACTACTACAGCATTGTGATGAAGACAATGAAGCACTTGGAGAGAACATGTGAGGTACAGAAAGTACAGATTCTACTCAGTAAATCACACCAATCACACTGCACTTGAGCAAACACAGGCAGGAACCAGTGGTTTCATACACCATCAGTCTCAGTCTCATTTCTGTAATTTATCTTTATTCCCAAGTATTAGAAAATTACATCCCAAGCCTCCCCTGTACCTACCACATTCTGGTTCCATCTCTAGGGGAAAGATGGGCACAGCTCCAGAATCTGTGGGTGGTCTCACATTATTGGTTTCTTTGGACACTTCAGTCTTTGGCAACTCAAGTCCACTTTTCTGGCTAAAGCAGAAGGAGGAAATCTTACTCTGAATTTTTTCTGGTGCCCCACTCTTAGAAGGGGCTGTGTCTGGGGGGAAAAAGAGAAAACCAGTGTATAAACCTGTATGATGCAGAACAAACACTCAGACTCTGTAAAACACAGTCAGAAGGAAATTCACTCAGTTGTCATTGTATAAGAAGAAAAACGAATTCGAAGAACTAGTTTTTATGCCATGCTGCTTGGCAACAGATGTTTTTGATAGATATTAACGTATTGAATATTACTGAAAGAGATCCTTTATATTGGAATAGTTTTATGGAAATTCTTCCTACAGAATGGGCCTTGATCCACTCCTCCTCCCATCCCACTTAAATGTAAAATTTCTGCTTTCACCCTTAATACACTTCACAGCTTAAACATGGCAGAACTGTAACTAATTTCTTTCTTATTTCCTTGCACTTCCCCATTTCATGTTACCTTTTATCTTACTTGTGTTTGAGTGTGTTTTTCTTAACCTAATGTAGAGATAACCAATGGCCTTGATTCTCCTTGACAGGCCTCAGGCAGGGAGTCCTAGCCCCGGTGAGGGACTTTTCACAGGGGCGGGAACTGATAGGACAAGGGCAAATGGCCTTAAACTAAAGGAGAGCAGCTTTAGATTAGAGATTAGGGAGAAATTCTTCCCTGTAAGGGTGGTGAGACTCTGGCACAGGTTGCCCAGAGCAGCTGTGGCTGCCTCATCTCTGGAAGTGTCCAAGGCCAGGCTGGGAAGGGCTTGGAGCAACCTGGAATACTGGAAGGTGTCCCTGCCCATGGCAGAGGCTGGAACTGGCTGAGCTTTAAGGTCCCTTCCAACTCAAGCCAGTCTGTGACTATGATTCTAAGGCTGTTGAGCCCTACCTATCATAGTAATAAGTAAAATTTTAAAGTTCTGGCAACTGTTCATTCCCTACCTTGTACATGGCTGCCTCTTTTTGTGCAGCTCTCCAAACTCTGGGGTTTCCCTTCACTTTGCTCCACCTGTTGCAGTTGCTTCTCTCCATCACCACAGACCATTCCAGTCAAATCCTTACACAACTTTCTGAACTGCTCTTTGTGGTGAGGACGCACGAACATGTAAAACCCTGGCCAAAAGAAAATACAGTCAAATGCACAGGAAAATCAATACCTGACCATGGAAGACTTGCTTTGGAGGGGAGAAATTCTTTAGAAGCAGAGTAACATCAGTCAGATTCCTCAGAGTATCTTCAGCTTGGTGGAACACTTGATGCTTTTGTGATTTTTATAATTACGGGGTTTTCCTTGCCAGAAGGCAGATGAGTATTTGGTATTGAAAATAATTTCTATTTATCTTGAAAGTCTTCCATTTTCTCCAGCTCAGAATAAACACCCGCCCCAGCGCTTCACCTAAAGAGTGATCTAAGAACATCAGGTATACACACGATATCCAGAGAGACTCTCAGGAAGGAAATTTCTTGTTATTGTTTGGTCGACAAGGATTCACAACACACATACAGAAATTCTAAAAAGTCCCAATTATGACTTACTGCCATGCACAGACAATTCTACCACGAAGTCCTCTGAGGTCAAAACATTTGCTCAGTAGAGACAGTGACTGTGAAAGAGCGCTCAGGGGGAGATTATGACTCATGGTGTCACACAGCCCACTTTCCTCCCACTCTCCACTTTGTTGAGACTAATCGAACTAGTTAACGCACCATAAAAAGAGTATTCTCTCACAATTTGCAGACTGTGGTATCTGTTCAAGGCTGGTGGACTATTTATTGTTAACTGCTAAAGATAACAAACAAAATTTCATCAGCATTTCCCAGCATACACCGAATGCATCATTTCCAGCCGAAAAGTCACCCCAGAGACAAGGGAGAAGGTGGAACTGAGGTGTAACATCACACAAGATACAACCATTGAGGCAACCAGGATCAACATATAATAATGCCTCTTCTTCTGCTTCTTTTAATCAATTAAGTCCAATTTCAAATTTTAAAAGCCTGTAGCTCCCTAAATCCTTCCATCACTAAACCCATGAAAGGAAAATAAAACGAAACAAAGCACTTCTGAGAAAATAAATTATGACACAGTTCCAGCAATATTTTCAGCTGAAGCTCTGTAGAAGAATAGTAAATAAAAAGCCTGACTGCTTATTCTGAAACCTCGAAGTGATCTAAGAGCTTAGCAGCAGTATAGCAATCATTGGTCATGGAAATAAAACTGGGTCAGTTCAACAGTCAGGACTGTCCTTTCTAAAGAGCAATTGTAGTAATTGAGGAGAAAAAACAGTCATGGAAGCATCTGACTGAAGTGAGCTGGGTGAAGGTTAGGACTGGAATTACTGAGGTCTTGCGTAATGTTTTTAATGGACAATTTCTACCTGAACAGAGATAACATTTTATAACCTTGACATTTTTTGCTGTCTCAATGGCATTCATCGAACACATTGCTCCTGCCACTCCATTGATCTGGGTAGCTAAACCAAAAGGTGAGACCTCACCTTTTGAGATCACAGCAGCCACACTTTCCTTTCAAATAAATAAGAGTGATTTTTAAAAACCCTTACTTTGTAGGAGATGAAAATCCTGTGGCCTCTCCGTGGTGAGGGCTGCTATCACTGACACCATGGCATCGTAATTATCTGTCTTCTTGTAAGTCAGCAGAGCTGAGTAGAACTGGCTGTAGCTGCTTTTGTCCAAAGCCTTCTGCACATCACTGAGATAAGCAGTCCTGAGGGCCTGGTGATGCTCTTTCCTGGAGCCTGGAGCCTTTTCAGCCTCTTTCCTTGGAGCTGCACTGGCATTCTGCCCTGGGAGACACAGAATGTGTGAGCAGGGCTTGAGGAAAAGAGACAAATGGTCACTCCATCATATCCACTTCTCACATCATTGGAAGGGAATTCCTGAACTACTTCAAAGTGGTGAAGCCAACCCCACGTGCCCAGCCATACACCTCCCTGTGGCATGGCCAAACCTGCTCCTGCAAATGGCAACAGAGCAAAATTATTCTGGGGATCACTTTTAGCTTCTTCTGGAGTTCCTTGGTCATTTCAAATGGAGAAATGTGTCAGAAGGTCACTAGGGAATGAGGAAAAGGGGCATGGAGGTCAGCAGGAAATCGGGTTTTGTGGTCCACTGAAGGACTAAAAGCATCTTAAAGAGATGGGTTAACCAACTCTGCTGGCCTGAAATCGATAATTTTAAAGTACAGATTTCCGACCCCTTAACAATAAGAGCAGACAAGAGATGGGGTGTGTGTTTTCCAACAGGAAAATAATGTCCAAAAATACTATCTAACCTGAAATGACACTCAAGAGAGCACAAGAACCATGTAAGAGGTCTGCAAAAGGTAGGAGCAGCTTAGAACATCCTGCTAAATGCCAAGTGAACTTTATTTCCAATATAATTCTCTGATTTCTTGTATGTCTTAAGAGAAAAAAGTTCTGGTTTGCATATCACAGGCATGCAAATACAGAAGAAGGATATGATAAGAAACTGATTTAAATTAACCTGCCATATCTTTTAGTATCTGGATCTTTAAGAGTCCTTCATTGGATGATAAAGATAATTAGGTTTCAAGACACAGGCTTCATTCAGTTTGCTGGAAGGGAAAAAACTTGGATGTGAATTTTATAATCAGTATTTATTGCATATCCTAGAGCTTTCTTATATTTCCACAGAAACATTCTCTTCTTAAGGAGGGAGGCACAGAAATAACACATCCATTTACTCCTATTATTTTCTCAATTACTCTTAGTGGAAATTAGTTTCTGTGAAACCAGTCGAATGGTTTCAGGACAAGACAATTACTAAAGATTCTACTTTATTCAAATATTCTCAAAATACAAAAGAAAATGGGAAAACAAATCAAAAGAAACAATATGGTTTCACACATGAAAAGCATTTAAAGCCTTTCAGGAAACTGGCTTGTTTTTTTAAAGGAAGGATTAACATTTGACTATTCTTTGTCCTCTAAAGAAAGACTTCTAAGCTGCCCAATGATCCTACTCATTTCCTTGTGAGAAACACAAAAAATTCCCAGCTGTTCTCTGGAAAACCCAGAATTAAATAATAAACGAGCCCATGAGTTTGAAGATAAATACTGGACAAAGTGAAATTAGAGGGATGCACACAGAAATTACATATACTACTCCCTGCTTCTGCAGAAAAAACAGGCTGTCCAGAGTGGGAGCATACACATTACACTGAGAACAAAATGAAACAGTTTCTTCATACCTGAATTCATACTGATGTAATCTTAACTCACCCCCCTTAACTGGCTCCCTTTCACGGACCCTGAACAAACAGGAAGCCCAGCAGACCTGTGCTCAACTCCCACTTTTCCCAGCTCAGTTTCTAGTACAAATCTCTTGCTTCAGCTGGTTTCTTTCACATCCACCTTGATTTAATTTATTGACTTTTTTGTTTTGTTTGGCACAATTCTTGCTGAAAATTCTGAATTACCATCCCTCCCACCTCCAGAGAGTGAGCCACTGTGCTAGGTGAGCAAAAAGAACATTAGTTTCCCCAGGAGAACTTCCAGTCAGGGATGAAATAAAACAGAATAGACTGGGTTTTTATGAACATGGAGGGTACCTGCACTATTCAGTCCTGTTGCCAAGTGGGATCCTCCTTGGTTCAGGTGGAGCCCAGGGTTCAACTGAGCACACGAGGCCTTGGAGAATGTACTTTTCTGCTGGCTCTGTTTTTCTTCTGTTAAGGAAGAATGAATATGGAAAGGTGCATTTCCAAGTATGCCATCCTCTGCTGAAAACATCTGAGCAGCCCAGAGAAGCTGTGGCTGCCCCATCCCTGGAAGTTTCCAAGGCCAGGTTGGATGGGGCTTGGAGCAACCTGGGATAGTGGAAGGTGTCCCCTGCCCATGGCAGAGGGTTGGAACTGGATGAGTTTTAAGTTCTCTTTCAACCCAAACCAGTCTGGGATTCCACACAGATTTATTTCTCTTATGATGAGCTAACATCCCACTTTTTCAGAACTTTACTGCTGCAGGATTTCACAAGTTTTGTGAGGACACAATCACCCTCTAGTCACAATTCCGGTGGGCAGCAAAGACAACACACACAAGGTTGTTTAATTCCCCAGACTAAATATTTTAAGCAGATCAGTAAAATCCCCTTTTGAAACAAAATGACATCATTATTAATTCTGCAGTAACCAATGCTCAGGCATCTGCACAGCTCAAGGGAAGGCAAGAAGATCATGGAGAGCAGAGACTTAGCTCAGTACTGATTAAATTGAACTTCCTTGTATTTCTACATATCAGACACATCCTGCTTCATGACTGGGTGAACAAGGACATTTGTCATTCAAATGATACAACTGAATCAAGCTCCTCACCCATTCTCTTGGCCAGGATCTCCCTCTCCTCCCGTGGGAGGCTGTGCTCAGGTTTGTAGCCACAGCCCACTCCAGTCAGATTGCAGCACGCTTCATCAAACTGCTTTTTATGCTGGGGTCGAACAAACTGGTAAAAATCTTGCATCAGAGAGAGGGAAAAGGAGGGGGGGAAAAGAAAGAAAGAAAAAAAATCAACCCACAACAGGAAATTAATGCTACTGAAACCTACAACAGTGGAACTTCAAGGTTAGATAAAAAGGTGCAACTAAATAAATTAAAATCTAAAGGTTTTTATCTAATATTTATATAATAAGCACACTTACAAATTACACATTACACAGCGGTCAGCTACCACACAAACATTGAGCAATAATATTACCAGTGGGTAAAACCTCATTTTTTCACTGTAAATATAAAGTAACTCACTTCTCAGTGATTCAGCCCTTGAGGTGCCTCATAAACCGTGAGATCCAAGTCATAGCTAGGCTGATACTTTAAATAACTGATGTACNTCATAAACCGTGAGATCCAAGTCATAGCTAGGCTGATACTTTAAATAACTGATGTACTGTTAACTTTACACCTCATGTTACTTACTTACCACAAAATGCTGGCCAACCAGAACCCTAAACATCAAACCAACTTTAGGTTTCAGGTGCCTGACAGTTTTCAAAACTAGACTTAGACCTTGATTTAGTGATCAAATATTTTCTTATTTATGTAGATCATAGCCAATTGGGAAACCAAGTATCAGAGCTTCCCATTCTTTAACCTTAGAATTTCCCTGAAACAATTTATAAGATGCATAACTACACATTTATTATTTCATTTCATGAAAAAGTCACAGAAAAATCTATCCATTTGTTCACAAGCTGAGAGGGAAATGAAAAATTACACAGAAAATACTGTTAAACTAGAAGAAATCTTGGTGGGAATTCAGTTCCTGTCAGTACAGTTGTTAAAAGGCAATAAAAAAATCAGCTAATGCAGTAACTATCCATGGTTGTCCAGACCCTTTGTCTTATACTCACAATTACTCAAACAGAAAATTTCTCTGTATATTCATTTACTGCTTTAGCACTGAACCCTTATGAAGGCATCTCTCCAACTCACACAGCCATGCTCTTTATCTCCTAAATTACCAGGAATAAGTGACTGCATTTTTAGACAAGGCTTAAAATAACACGAACTTCCATGGAATATGATTTTCTTCACGATAATTAGATTTATGAGATTATTCTGTGTTATCTGGGGATATAAAGTGGTGAATCATCCTAACTGAGCTGTACTTCACATGTAAAAAACCTCTGAAGTACCCAAGCCTGTTTAAAAGACGAAAGTCACTTCTACAAATGTACCAGTGATATATACCAACACTCCGAATGTACCTCTCAGCAGGACGTGCTTTTTTTCATCCTCCACGAAAAGAGAGCTCATTTGGGACAGCATGGCATGGAAGTCATCAGTCTTCTTGTACTGCTGCAGAGCCTTGGAGAAGAGCTCATAGTTCTGCTGGCTCAGGGTGTCCTTCACCGTGGCGATGTAAGACGTGGCCCGCGCCTTCTTGGGCTCCGCTGGCTCCGCTCTCTGCCCCTGCTGCAAGGCAGGAAAGGCCTCTCAGTAAACAGCAACACTTGAGGAGGTGTTGTTCCACTTCTCAGGTGGAAGCAATGTGTTTACAATTCCAACAGCACATAGGATAATGAAAGGAATCATTATAGAAATTGCCAAGGTTGGAAAAGTCTTCCAAGGTCATCCAGTCCAATGGCCCACCCAGCAGCACCACTGTGCTCGCCACGAAACCAAGAATGTTTTCACCTAACAGGTTGTAGTTATGGCAGTCACCCCTGTAATTCATGTATTATTCACCTTTCCTATTGACAAAACAAACAGCTTCAGGAAAAATTCCTAGAGAAGGCAGCCAAGTATCATTGCACAATTCTATTCTTAGGAGAAGAGTTAATAAAATGACATTTATTCCAAAGCTGGAGGTTGAGCTGACTCATCATGACATCAGATAGCAACAAACTGCAAACAACCTTTTGCATGAACCTGCTCTCTTCCTACTCTCTTCTCCCAGATATTATCAGCTTTGGGATCAGTTTTGTTTGCCAGGTGCTTGGCAGATTGACAGACAGAGAACATCCAGTTAGGACAGCACCTTGGACAACTACTGGCACTCACATCACCCAGGGAATTCTCCTGAAATTATTGGGACTTAAGCAATGAGCTGCATAATGAGTTAACTGGTGGCATTAGTTAACTGGAGACAGGGCAAAACAATAATGCACAGCTGCAGAGCTAACACACAACCACGATGCACCTCAGGGGGGTAGGATGTGATTCCTTACCCCAAACTGGTCAGTTCAACCATTTGAGGCTCCACCAGAGCAGCTGGATTTGTTGATCATTGTAGTTCCCTGCCAACTGAACTATTCCATTTTAATCAAAAAGAATGAAACCAGCCACCACCCCGGTCACAACTGTTCACAAAGCAATCAGTGTCAGAAAACAACTCTTTTCACCTACCATCCCTACCTGGACCTGTGCTTGATTTGGTCTGGGATGTCTGGATTTGGGAAAGAGCATGACAAATAGATTTCAGATGTGCACTAATGAATATTTACAATTTGGATAAAAAACACACTTGTTCTGGCATCAGTCATCTGTCTGTCTAGAAATTTCCAATTCAAATTAAAGCAATATACAGATCAAAGGGATGGCATAGACACAGGGAAACACATACTGTATTGCTGACTAGCTTTATTTTCTTTCTTCCTCCTTTCTGTTCATCTGTTAATCTCTTCTCATACTGAAGGGAAAGTGTGGACAGACGATATGCCTGTGAAGATGAAAAGAAAGTAAGGTACAAAAAATGCCTCTCAGAATTACTGCCCATTTAATTTATGTATATACAGCAGTAAAACTTGGTAACCCAGTTTGTGACACCATTCAAGAAAGTGCAGCAACCTAAATTATTCTAACAGAGCCTAGGCAGATACGTGTTTCTAGAGGGTAGAAATTTATTGGACAACTCAGAGACCTAACCAGAAGAAATTAAAGACATGTTGATCTTGAGCGTGCAAATTCCTGACTAAGCAAGGCTGGACTCACAGCAGACCGTTCCAGGGCAGTCTGAGAGTGTACACAGATCTGTGTGTAACTGGTGGTTCACACTCCCCTTCACTTTCCTACCTGGAACTCCTTGTACATAAGGGAATGAAGAATTGGAATATAAGCAGCAAGTCAAATATTTGTGATACACGCAGTAAGTCAGAAAAATAATCAAAACCATCTTTGTAATCCTGAGCAATGTAAAGGCAGCACCTTGAAAAGGATGATTCAGCAGAAATAAGGCTTCCTAGACAAGTTTTCAAGAGACATAACTCACAAGGAAATCTGACTATGGGGAACTGTTAGTATTTAAATGGATTGAGAAATTATTACTTGCATTGCGAATATTTGAAGCGACAAAGCAAATTCTTTCAGAATGAGAGCAGCTAAGCTTTCATTATTTAGGGAACAAGAGTACAGTGTAAATTTGATAAAAGGAAAAATGATAACACAGAGACTGTGCTGGATAGTGAAGACAGGAAATTACATCAACCCCATCCTCAGTCCAAATGCAGTGCTCAGTGCTGGACTCAGAGTGAAAGCTGCCTGAGAGTCACCGCCAGTCTCACCAGACTGCTGGGGCCAGGTCACCTATTTGGGAGCAGCACAGGGTGACCTCAGAGCTCTCCACAAGCCGCAGACAAGCCACAAAGCCAAATACACAAATAGGAAATGGACCTGGAGCAACTGCCAAACTACTGGGGCTATCATCTTATTTGACTCCAGGAAACGTTGAGCTCTGTCAAAAACACTGCAGCTGTGTTAGAAATACTCTGTAGCTGAGTTACCAAGTCCTTGGAAATGTGCCAGGCTTTCCAAAGAATAGGTTTTGGTGTCTATGTCATGGCCACCCAACGGGTGACAGAGCCCATTTCCCACTTGGCTGCACACAAGTTAAATATTTGCTGCCCTTTGTACATTCCCTATGTTTTGTACGTGCCTCCATTCATGTCCTTGGGCCATGATGGAATGGAACACTCAGATATTCTCTAGATACTCCTACATTTACACATTTTATCTCAGGCATTCTTCCCCTAAGGAAAGTACTTAAGAATGCTGCAATAGGCATTGCTGAAATCCATGAATCGGGTCTGCAAGCCAGCAGTAAAATACTCCAGCCAGGTAAGGGAGCCAACCTCCAACTACTGTAAACGGGGATTTTGGGAAAGCTAGAACACAGCCCAATCACTGATGTATCAAAAATACCAATCCAAGCAGAAAGAAATTTAATAGCACAGAAGCAGTTTTGTTGATTTTTACCTGATAGTGGATTTTTGATTCAGATAAAATATTCCACAAGTCAGTGACATTCTTTCTCTGGGGCAAATCAAGGATTTTCACCTGAAAATGCAATTTCTAATCCAGAAACCTTCTCCCACCCTTTTTGGAATTCAATATCTGGTCTCATACCAAAGGCTGACGCAGACTCCACCCAGGACAAATTGTGTATTTACAAACCTCTTCTCTGAGAGCTCTTTGCTCCTCAGAAAGTGTGGTTAACTTCCAGGAATCCTCCTGGTCAGCAGCCTTGGAGCACAAAACAAGCACATACGATTGATCATCTACTTGAAAGTGGCAAAGAAACCCTTTGATTAATTTACTTATGAGAACATGCAGTTACTGGAGCTGATTACAGTGAGCTTTTCTTGAAAGAGGGCTGAGCTGGTTCCCTTGATGCCAAAACCGTTCTGCTTTAGAGCCTGCAATTTTAATTATAAGGAAATATTTTGCCATTACCTTTTCCTCTCCTGGCAAATCAGTTTCCTCCTCTGCATCCTCACTGTTCTTCTCACTGCGCTCCAAGGCATCCAAGAGCCCAACACATTTTCTTCGTGGTGAGACAAACTCTTGCTCATATTCCACACATAGGCTGGGTGCTCCATCTCCATTTACTGCCATCACAGCAGACAAATTAACATTCCACATTCTCTCCTGCATTTTCTTTAATTTGGTGATAGCTCCCAGTCTTATGATGCAACCCATAAATATGTGTTGATTAATTAAATAATCTTCCACCTCTTGCAAAAGTGCATGATATAATTTAATAATAATTTAATTTAAATATAATTTAATAAGAAGACTGCACTTAAAAAGAAAAGATCACTTCTAAAATTGCTCAAGCATTTGATACCACAACCTGGCAGATCGTTCTCAAACTTTTCCTTAAGAGATGGTGACATTTAACCCCAAAATGGCATAGGATCAATGGGAAAGAGCCTTACTGCAGCAGCTGTCTGTGTTCAATTATTTTAGATTAATGGATTTTCCCAAAATTGAGTTCCAGAGTTTTTAAGAGATTTTGGTACAAAACATGATTTACTATTTTTAAACAGTGCAAGTTTTTTCAAAGCCTACAATTCTTATAGTATTAATACCCATAAGACACAGTCACCAATGTCCCAAATTACATATTCTCACTAATCAGAATCCAGGTTTCAAATATAAGAATTTTGATCTGTAAGTAGGGTTAAATTAATAACAGCCTGATATTTCTGTAAGGCTTTACCTTCAAAATGTATTTCCACTACTTTGTGAAATTACTCAAACAGTCAGTTACTAAGGAAAGTCACTGTTTTGAAAAGAATGGGAGTATATTATGATCACTGTGACTACAGGGGAGTTTGATGTTACAGCTGACGCAATGCAACTGAAAATATCTATTAAACAGGAAATGCAGCTGCTTCCCTTCACCTCCAGTCACACATTCCAGTTCATCCTTTGAGATGGATCTACCAGTCAAGTGTATGGAAGGTAAATAAACTGGTTCAGCAAAGCTCAGCTGCTCACTCTGCAACTGCAAAGAAGATGGACTCAAATCAAAGGAAGGAGCAAAAAGTGCACAGCTGGAAACAGAGAGGGGGAAAAATATGGTGCCCAAAGCACCAACTTTTAACAACAACCAGGAATCACACTGGCTGTTACCAATAGGTAATGCTTTATAAACCTTTTATAAAGCTTTATAAAGCCTTACCTATAGGCAGCAATTGGCTTAAACGTAATGTGGACTCACCCTCACTCATAACTGATTAGGAACCAGAGCTTTAAACAGACTTCACTGTGCTGTTCCAAATCAGCAAGCAGCCTAAAGTGCTGAAAGTACTTTCTGAAAGTCTAAAGTATGAAAAATACTCTATTCTTTGGCATTAGTAACTCGCAAAATTTTAAATATTGTTTTGTTCCCATGTCCTTTTTGTTTTCTTAGACAGATTACTGAGTAAGAATCATCTTATACAACAGGATGGAAGGACATATGGAAGACAGTGTTAGGCAGAAAGAGATTTCCAGTTCTTATTTTCCAAACTATCTGTGATACTCCACCAAAAACTCCTCCTGTTCTGTGGGACTCTTTTGCCAGCCCCATCTGCCTCTTTTCTCTGCAATTGCAACTGTTTTCCCCCATTTTCTAATGCTTAACTATGTCCCTTCTGACGAGACTTTTACATCAGTCTTTGGGCTCTCCTCGCTTTCTCTCCCATTTCAGTTTGTAGCCTCTTGATCCTCCTTCTCGTGGTTCAGCTTTAAACAAAAAGGTGTATTGATGAGGATCCAAATATTACCTTTCCTTTTCCTCTTCAAACTTGGAACATGGTCATCCAGGTTTTTAGCTTTTTGCAGGGAGAGGATCTGCTCAGATGAAGTAGATGGTGCTATATTGCTTTCACTTAGGGAACCAGTATTTCCAGGAGGGCACTGAGGCAGGGGTGGGGGCATCTGCAAGCAGTTTACATAGTGTTACAATAAGCAAAGGCCACTTTTCCACTCCATCTGTGACCAAAAATATCAGCAATAATCCAGAGACATTTTCTTTTCCCCAAATAATCTTTGGCAGCAAGACTGTTACACGCTCTGGGTTTATGGGCTTTTGAAAAAAGGATCAAACAGCTCACAAGTGACACAGCTGAAGTCCAGTAAGCAAGCTTAACTCTTAAGTGACCTGGTACCAGAAAAAGGATCGTGATCTGCTAAAGAACAGTCACTTCCTAATGTTATCCCTGCAATAGCTCCTTCTGACAAAGCACACTGGGGTTGTGGTTTTGATTTACCACAAAACTCTCACTCATGATCAGAAAAGATCATTAAGTCCTGAAGCATCATCCATCTGTAACTAATTAGTCTGAACAACTTGTATTTGGCTAGAGCATCTTCCAGGAAGTTGTCCAAGTCTGTATATGAAATTCTAAATGCTTATTTTAATCTTAACCTCCCTTTTGCGAGCAAAGAATTTCCCATTCTGGCTTCCAGCCCATTTCTTGCTATGACTTTCTCCAGTGAATTAGGAAGTTTTTTACAATGTTACTTTTTAAATCAAGGAACTATTACAGACAACATCAGCTTCCTAATGCTAGTGGAGAAGTTATTTTAGTATAAATGACCCAGTGATGAACTGCAATAACAACTGATGGCTTGTATTTCTCTCCATTACTAGTCAGCTTCAATTTAAATTTCTGGGCATGATCCCTCCACACACATAACCTCTCCCTAAGATAGAAAACTTCTGGATGCCAATATCAGTTCCAGTATTTGCATACCAGCCAATAAATGCATGTTTATTTATGAGGAACTGGAAGAGGAAGTTATTTTTGTGATCTAACCTAATGAGTTGCCCAGCATAAGAACAACATCCTGTACCAGATCACTCTTGGAGAAAGATGAGGGGTATCTTCTTTCCAGTAAATCTTCCAGCGTTTACAAGTGACAAGTGACTCTGTGTTGGGCAGGCTTGTGAGGAGCAGAGAGCTGGACTCAGTGATCCTAATGCATACCTTCCAATTTGAGATCACCTGTGATTCCCTCATATCTCTCACCTAGCTTAACATTCCCAGTTTCCAACACTATTCAGGAAGGTTGTTATTTATTTTGTGAGGTTATTTTAAAGACACTTACAATTTCTTGAGCAACACGGAAGAAGAGGGAGACACTTCTGACCGCGTGCCCAAAGTTGTCAAAAACGTTCACGTAGGGACGGACCCACGAAGGCAGTTTGCTTCTGACATCACAAGTTGTGAACCTGGGCAGGATGGGAAAACCTGAGAATTATTTGCCAGATTAAACAAACAATTAATTAAACAAACCCTAGATCACTATCCAAAAGGACAAGAGAGGAGCAGCAACACAAATAAAGACATAACAGTGCAGTAAATACAATGGGGTGATGCCTTCACTCAGGAGAAAGGGGCTGTGCTGATTCCATGTACTATCAATTAAACTCCTGTTGCCTACAATATACATATTATACTAATTAGCATTACAGAAATGGATATTCATGCAGTATAATGTTAATATAGGATAAGGTTATAAATAACATTGTTTCAGTAATATAATCTGTCCTGATTTCGATTCTTCTTCTCTCAAAACACTGCAGTGCTGCTGACTGCCATCTCAAATGAAAGATGGAAAAAATGTAAGACCGTAAGTTGTTGTTGCATAATTTCCTGTGGTATTACAAACATGAATTCCAAAAATTGGTCTATTTTCCATTAAAACCATTAACCTCCTTCTGCAGCTCCAAGACTACGTAGCTGGGGAGCAGAAGATAACAATCTAGTTACTTTCTTGAAGTACTGCAATATTTATATAACCTGTTATATAAATTAATGTTGTTATTATGAACCGTAGCCTTTTCCAAACAGCAACAGCAGTACATTTATATTCAAAATACCAACACCTCTCTTGGGATATAAAGCTGTTGATCTTCTTGACACCCCACCCCTGGAAGTGCTCAAGGCCAGGTTGGACGGGGCTTGGGGCAACCTGGTCTTGTGGAAAGTGTCTCTGCCCTTGGCAGGGGGCTGGGTGACGGGCTTTAAGGTTCCTACCAACCCAAAATATTCTGGGATTCAGAGAGGCAGGGCTCACCTGTGGTCACACAGGAAGATGGCCCCATAGTCCTGGCGGTGCCTGATGACCCGGCCGATGGCCTGGTTGACAGCCCGGGATGCCTGCTGGCTGTACCACTCACGCCCAGACAGATACTGCAAAAGGCAGGAGGAAGAATCAACATTATTTACCAGGTAAAATGGGTTCTCTGTGCTGTACAATCACTGTTTTTTTCCTAAAGAAATAAAAAGCACAGAACAGATGTTGGATAGTATCAACCAGAAGTACTGACAAGTCTCAGAGGGCTGAGGAAAACCAAACACAGGTGAACTCAAAAGTCACACCTGATTTACAGAGCACAGAAAACTCAAGCAATGATGTCCAACTGGAGAGGCTATTTCCTGTATGGTGCACTCAGAGCCTTGGCAATACAACAGACTCACCATATTCTTTAAGACCTACACAACAGACTAGACTGTAACATCATTCATTCTTGTGCCTGAAGCAATAGAAATCCAAACCCAAACACCCCAACACACATCACCATACTTCCAAAACAATAATTCCCAAACCAGGTAGCACAGGCCACTCTTCCTGCCCACACGCTCTCTGGATGAAATACATCCCTTAGAATGAGAGAATAACACACACACACACACAAAGATTTTGACTTAGACTTTAACTACATCCTTTTTTGGGGGCCATATTTAAGACTGTGTCAGAATTTGGAACCCTCAACACTATTAAAAAAAGGTGACTGTATTTGTGACAAATTCCCAAGGCTGTTTGCATTTTTGATATTCATGGTCCCACGAGGCTGAGAGGATAACAAAACCCAAAACCCACTGAGACAAGAGGGAGAACCAATGACATAAACATGCAAACAGCCAAGAGTGAGAAGCTGCCCAGACTTACCTGTGCACCTGCACTACTTTTCCTCATCTCATCCAGGAATTGCATCTTTAAAATGACTCTGGGCTCCATACGAGGGGGAAATGGAAGCCCAGTAATGATGACTCCTCGTCCATTTATGTCTGCAAAGTCCAAGCCTTCACTGGCCTGCAGGGACAGTTTTCCATCATCAGCAGGGTTTGAAGTGACATTTCAGAGCAATTCAGCAGTTGGCCCTTTTTCTCCATTTAATTAATTCCCTGGCCAAGTGTAGTTTATCAATAGTTTCAATGAATTGTTTCAACTAGTTTTTTTTTTTTTCTTTTATTGTCAAGTTTAAACTTGGCTTTTTCCTCTGCCAAAGCACAGCTCAGCCAACACTGTTAATGGCTGGCCTGTTCCTAGATAAGAACAGCTGTACTGAGAACATGTCAACACCTTTGTTTAACCTTCCACATCCTGAGTTGTTGACAAGACATAACACTGTAAACCTTCTCTGACAGCAAAAATTAACAGAATCATTTCAAAGCAATAACAGAAAGCCATCAGATTCACCAGGCTATAGTGTCACATCCAGCAGCTGTGCTGTTGACATCCCATCAAGTATTTGTCACTCATGTCCGCTGTACACGCTCACTGTGCTGGCAAATCACTTTGTGAAATGAATAAAGTTGAACAGACTGAAAAAAAATTAAGGAGGAAAAAAAAAAAAGTTCTGTTTTTCAGTTGAATCAATTGTCCAAATCTCAGCAACAAGACTTGAGAGAGGTACTCAGGCTCAGTTGAGGGCTGTTAAAAGTCTTTTCTTCACTCTAACAGCCTCTTTGGAGACTGGGACCAAAGTTTCAGAAGTTGGATCTTCTCCTGGTACACAGTAAACAGCAGCAAAAAGGCTCTAAGAGTAATTTCACAAATATTTCCACTGATAAATGTAAGTCAATTTACCAGCACTGGAAGATGCAAAGGAAAGGTCATCAAATGTGTCCAGAGAACATGAAGTTAACAAAGCAAGTGTTTTAAAGCTGAGCACTATGTTTGGTTTGGAGCAGTGTTGTTTTAACTTGTTTCTTTACAGTTCTCCAGAACAGCTGTTCTCATCTCATGGGTTATGTTTTCAGTGAGCAGTCAACATGAAATGCAAGTATGATGCTCATCCACTTCAGAGAAATCAAAATGTCAACCTTTAATAAAAACAGGAATGAATCATACAAAAATGTAACCTAATTTTGAAAAAGCTTCAGAGCACTTGCTTTTTTCCCCACATATAATTACAGTCAAAAACCAGAAACGTATTGAAATCCAAAATGAAGGGGTTTTTTATCAATTATATAATCTGATTTCAGATGAAACAAATTCTCAGTTACATTACCTTGCCCCGACACACTGCCAAAAATGCAGCACCATTGGACTTAGGACAGGTGACTTTATCATAGTAGGCATCAATAACCTAAAATAAAAACAAGTTTAAGAGGAAGAATGGTATTATCCTGTACTAATTAAATTTGATCTAAACTGTGATTAATTTGGCTTTAGTATAATTGTCTTTACTTTTAACTAATTGCAAATGTGAGAAGCCATTTTCTCAGCAAAATCCTTATAGCACTGTGAAAGCCAGAACACATCTGGGTAAGTGTAAAAAAATTCTGATGCTTCTGATGAGAAGATGGACCATCTTGTGTTTCTGCAGATTGTTAAGTAAAATAGACAAAACAGGAAATCAATTCTCAGATATTAATGATTCTAAGAAGCAAACAGAATCCCCATAAATAAACAGCATGACACTGCACCATTCTTTAGCATCCAAAGCAGGATGAGCTGGGAGGAAAAGTCCTGCAGAACATTCACAAATGCTGACTACTGAACTGACAGCTCTCCACCAGCTCGATTACTCAGCACTTGCATATGTTAGCTGCTGTTACATCACCAGATTTAAATGAAGACTGAACCCTGCATGGCCAGACAAGAGAGGAAAAGAAGGATGCACAGGAAAACTGCACTTCAAAGAAGCACTCAGTTTTACTTTACCCCTAGGCCAAAAACTGGGGTGTTTCACACTCAAATGCACCTTAGAGAAAGTCACTAAACATAGAAACAGTTTCTGAAAATAAAAGAGGTATGTAACACAAATAATCACCTCTGAAAAGCTTCCTTTGTTCCTGGGTTCCACAAACATTGGCTTCACTTCTTCTATTCTTTTGGCAAAATCATGCTCCTGTTAGAAAGAGAAGGAGCAGGTCAGAAATGCCAACTGAGCTCACACCACAAGAACAGAAACGCTCAGAAATGGTCACAAACTTCCCCACCACAGCCTGTTCCTCTCTTGCCAAACACAGGGAGAGATGGAAGCAGAAACATGCAACCCCCTAAGAGCACTCACAGTGATTCCTTGCAGCTGGTGCACCTCAGACATCAGGCAGATGGGAGAGTTCCAGCACTCACCTCCAGTCCCACTCCACAGCATAAAACCTCTGCCTTTTCAAGGAGCATTTAAACCAAAACTGTTCTAGCAAATCTCACCAGAGACATTCAACTCATGAGCACAGAAGTACCAGAAGTTACAGTTGCAATGGTTACAGATTAAAAATAAAGAAGAGATGCTCACATTGGGATTTTTCCCCCAAGTGTTGAAACACACAGACCAATTCTAATTCAGAGGTTTAATAAAGAAAGGTCTGGTGAACTAAATAAAATGTGACATCAGATGGAATAATATATTAAGAGTCTTTTGAGTTTGGTTGGATTATTTTGCTTTCTACAGCACTGCACAGTATATTGTGATCAAAATAAAAGAAGCCTTACCTGAGATTTTACTTTCCAGACTTTACAATTTACTTATTAACAAAGAATTTTTCATAGAATGCCAGAATGTTTGGGGTTGGAAGGGACCTTAATAACCATCTAGTTCCAACCCCCTGCCATGAGCAGTGACTTCTTCCACTAGAAGGTTTTTAATTAACATGGTTAAATGGAATAACTACAAGCTGTCTGATGCATGTACCCAAACCACCTAATAAAGGCAAAGCAGTGAACATACTCTCCAGTATTCCAGGCTCTTATCCATGACAGGATACGATGGGAAGAACACCAAGAGCCCATGTGGCACAACTCGCACAAGGTTACCTGCAGCGAGACAAGACAAGTGTGCAGCTGAGGGCATTTTCATCCTGGGATGGAGAACATGGACTGCAGAGGAAAAACAACAGCATGGCCTCCTTCCAAAATATTTTCTATTTTCTTGACATGAATGACTGTGTATTAGAAGTTGTTTCATTTCTTAAAATCATTTGATAATCCTGTCAAGGTGTAAACTTTAACACAGAACCATACTAGCTATCATTTCTCCTCCGTGTCCTTCAAGGATTTCTAGATTTAACACAACCTTTTCAATTGTGCCAGGCAAGCTACACAAATGCTCTTCTTTTATTCTGTCCTTATATGTTATGACTTTGTAATTCTATTATATTTATATAACATTACCAAAACAATAAATGCGGATTTCAGGCAGGCTTGACACAGTTTAAAATATCACCAAAAATTGCACTGATTTCCTGTGATCCTCAATTGCTCTGCTCATCCTTGGCTGCATCATCTCTGTCCATTAATTTCCTAGTTTGAGCCACTTCCTGACTGTGTTTAGGAACCATATTTTTGACCCAAAGAGGAACTCCTGACAATAAAAATGAAGTCCAGACTTGGAAATATGAAGCCAAGGACTCAATTTTGTGTGCTATTACCACAGCCAGCTGACTTGAGCAAGCAGAAACACAGAAAACCAGACAGCAGTGAGATATGCACTGCAATCCTTTAACTTTCTCATACTGAATCTTCTTTAGCATTGCCCTTTCTAAATTTCCAAAAATCCTGGGCATGAACCCATTTCTGAAATCCACACACTTCACTTACCAATTGTTTTCCCCAGAGAAGATAAATAATCCTCTGAAAACCTATAAAGAAAAAAAATCAAATAACACCATTGCATTTCCTTTTCTGTTTTTCATCCACACTGACTTCCTTTGATATTCATCTAAAATGGCATTTTCAGACTCCCAGTTGCTCTCCCTCCCATTGCAAGCACCAACACCAAGGGCAAGAATTAATAATACCTTGACTACATTTTACTAATACTATGAAATATTCTTATTGATAGCTCTGAAGATGATCTAAGCTTTAACACTTCAAAATGCACAGGTAAAAATGGGCTGCCATGTGAGTAACAAGACACATGTGAGAGTTCTGCCAAAAAAAAGTCTGCCAAGTCTGACTAACATTACAACGATTTAAAATAATTGATGAATTAGGTGTGGTGTTGCTGCAGGGTTAGTTACTATGGTTATTGTTTAGTAAATCACTTTATCTTTGATGGAAGAAGTCCTACTCTCCAATAAGCCATCTTCCAGACCTAACTGAAAAATCCCCTGTTCTCTCATGCCTTTATGTTCCTTTCTTTCTAGTGCCCTGTAGTTTTGTGTACTGTTTTCCCAGAAAATTTATATATGCAGGGAAAAGCCCTAACATATATACTTTTATAAGACCTACAAATGCCAGTATCACCACAGAGATGTTGTCAAAACAGTGAACACTGTGAATACCTTTCCTTCAAAAAATCCCCACGTTCTAAAGCCTTGGAGGGGTGGAATCCCCAACACTCCTTCTTTAAAAGACAGTATCTTCAACAGAATTGAAATGGCACATTAAAACTTCTGAAAAGAAGAAATCCAGTCTGAGGGTTTTCCAGATTATGACTTCTCTGTAAAAATCCATTACAATTGCTGAGTCCCTTTCCAGTTCTATGGAACATTTGGCCTTTGCTGGCAGCAGAAGCATTGCCAACTCTGAACAACAGATAGACAGAGGCAAAGTGATGGAAGGCCAGATGAGCAAGAAAAATGATGATGAAAAGCTTGACAAATATTTGGATATGTTTTCCTTAAGTAGGCAACCCAGAGGTGAAAGAGAGGCTGGGCATGGTGACAAACTTTAAATATAAAAATAGTTATTGCAAAGGTCAGTCATGTTTCAAGCCACTTAAGCCTTCAGCAAAAAAAAAAATTTGGATGGGGTTCAGTGCAGCTCCTGGGGGATGGTTGTGGGTGCAGGACCCAGTTGAGGCTGGTCAGGGCCATCAAGGACTATCAGTGCCTTGGTATCTGATCCCTTCCAGACCTCCAGTTCTAAATTTTCAGTAGGAGTGGGGTTGTTATTCAGCATTTATCCAAGAAAACCACTAGAGATCCCTAACTTAGCTAGCATACTCCTGTTAACAGAACCCAAAACGTTGGAACCCAAAACTTCAAAGCAGGATTCCACATGGAAGCTCATTACCTTCTTTCAAATGTGGAAGTAAGCACAGTTCCATCAGGTCCCTTTGGAATGATCCCAACCCAGAGCTGGTGTTTATCAATTACATGAGGA
Organism: Trochalopteron elliotii; assembly: GCA_024734555.1. Lineage (NCBI taxonomy): Eukaryota > Metazoa > Chordata > Aves > Passeriformes > Leiothrichidae > Trochalopteron > Trochalopteron elliotii. The sequence goes on along the minus strand of JANPWX010000258.1, from coordinate 816,387 downwards.
TTCTCCAGGCAAACAGGAAAAGGGCTGGAGAAAAAAAGAGGAAGATCCCAGTCATACTCATTATATGAGTATTCCCTACCAGTTCCAGAACCATGGGATCATAGAATGGTTTGGTTAGAAGGAACTTTAAAGCTCAGCTCATTCCACCCTTCTGCCATGGGCAGGGACACCTTCCACTAGCCCAGGGTGCTCCAGGCCCTGTCCAGCTTGGCCTTGAGCACTTCCAGCCACAGCTTCTCTGGGCAAACAGAACACTTCAAAATCTTGAGATAAAACCTAAACCCAGGAGAGCAGATTGTGCATTTTTCAGCAATGGCAGTGTTCCCACACCCAGGTACTCACATCTGCATTTCCATTGTAAAGGATGAGAGGGGGGAGAGTGTCCCACTGGTGAGGATGATTGTCCTGACTCCCTGTCGAACCAGCTCGTGCATGCTGTACCCAGGGCTGAAACACCAATAGCTTAAAGTCTTGCCTGCATTAAATAAAGAGAAAACAATAACCAGTCAGTCAAAGTGGAAAAACTAAACTATGACCACCATATGGCACGTTGCACCTGAACCTCTGAGAGTAAACCAGACAGCATCCAAAGTTAAAATTCCAGATATTGGTATGTCCTGCTTTGTTTCTTCCCCAATTTAATGATTTTTAATTAAAACCTCACTGCTCCCTCATAATCTAATAAGAAAGTATGTCCAACCTTGCACATGCTTGAAAAAGGAACCCCTTCTCTATGAGGTATTTCCTATATATTTATACAGGCTATAAATCTTTCTCCTAAACTTCCCACTTTCCCCACAGTCAACTCCCAAATGTTTCAATTTCTGCTCAAATCTTTTGTGGGATGTGGTGACATACATATTTATATATATATACATACACACACACACACACACACTCACGTATTTTAGTGTGTGCCTCTGAAAATATATGTTATTAACAGGAAGAATATTAAGAAAAATAAATAAATCCCATCAGTAATTTCTTTCATTGCTCAGCTCAATCTGCTGAAACTACATCAGCTTCTCAGAGACACAGGCACAAGGGAATGAGAACAATATCCAAGTCAAGAACAAGAGCAGCCTAATAAAACATTAGCTTTTGTTTCTGTTTCTGGTTCTGCTCTGCATGATTAGTTTCAGTGACAAAAATAAACACCTCTCACCCAAGTATCACGTGCACTTCTTTTAAATTTACATACATTGATCAAAGCATTCATTTCTGAAAGCAAAAGCTGATGTTTTCAGGAAATCCCCATTAATATCTGCCCAGTGAGTCACTTACTGCTTAGAAATACAAGTGAACATTTACTCTTAGGTAAAGTTTTACCCTTACATCTCATTTGAACAAACACATCCAGACAATGCCCAAACTTTAGAAGACTCACATTCCAAAATTCAGCAAATTCTGTATCTTTCTAACTCACACTAACAACTGGTGCCAATTAGTTTGGATCTGTGTATGGGCAGGCCAGTGAGTATCTACAGACAAGAACAAAGTCACTCATCCAGGAACCCAAGAAATCCCAGCACAAACCCAAACTGGGCTGGTATGGGATGGCCAGGAAAAGGACACCAACCCCTCATGTCTGCTCCTCCAGTGCTCAGCTGGAAACACATTTCTGTAACCCAGCATGACAACTGCCAGGCACCAGTTCCTGGACAAGCTGGGACTGCTGTACATTTTTAGCCTGGTGTGCTGCAATTATGTCTTGAAGCTTCACAACAATTTTCAACCATTTTCAAGGTTGCATTCACCAGCAGGAAGGGCTGGGTGTTAAACAAAGCTGATCTCTGCAGAAGCTTTTTCCATTCCTGGTACAAGGACAGCTAAGGCAAGGAGAAATGGCTTGCTAATAGTTTAAAACATGATCATTTTGAGCAAATCATGAGTAAGAGCATTTTAACTTAATGCTAAACTGCAACAGTCCAATATTGTTGACATAAACAGCCTCTGTTTCCAGATGACTCAGGCAGGAATATCATCAGCTATCCCAAGCTATGCCCCTTCTCCTCACCAATTCTCTGTAGAGAATGATGCTTGAGTGGATAATTTCCACAAAATCCCTGGAAAACAGCTGTTCTTAAATGCTTGAACTGTTTCTATACTATTTGCTATATCATTATAGCAAACCAGAGACTTGATCTATCATGTCTGGCCTCTGCCAGGCCTACACAAATCACAAGACTCAGCATACTCATGTGTGTTACACAGGTACTTGCAAATACTGGTTTTATTTGAAAAGCAAATATATCAGAATCCCAGAATTAATCTAAAAGTTTTTGTATTAGCCTCTTCCTGCACTCATCTTAAACCACATCTACTCAGACTTATTCCTGTATCTTAAAACTCCAATTGAGCAATATCTCAGGAAAATAACAATTGAAGATTACCAAACAGCACTAACTTCATGGAAACATTTAAGGGATATTGTGTACAAACCCAGTAAATTCTTGGAAATTCATTCTTTGAAAAATGTTACTTTTGTCCTTGAAAGAAGGACTTCCATGAAACAGATACTTACATACTCATGAGTACTGAGTAATTAAGTAGATAATTATGAGGCAAAGCATTTACAGAAATCCCTGAAGAGTGCTCTGTTAAGAAGACTTAGGTGAAGAGATCTGCATCTCTCTTCTCTAACTGAAAATGTTTTGTTTTCAACCTAATTATTAAAAAAATAAATTAAAAAATCAGAAAGAATTAATGCTGTAGTCCAACAAAGCCAAGCTTGGTGCTGCTTTATAGAAGAAGCAGGCTAAGCCTTTGATTCAGAAGCCAAGCTTCTTTTCTCTTAAATATATGGTTTTGAAGAACAGTTATATTGAGGCAATTCCAGATACTGGGTTCTGCAGAACATAAGGAACAAGAACAGGTGGGAGGTGGGAGACAAGGAGAGGGAGAAATCCCAGTTGAACTGGAAGGTATAGCTGAAGCTGAAACCATCAAGAACTGACAACATGTCCTGAAGAATTTAGGAAGTTGCTCAAAGCAGGAAGTTTCACAAAGTAGGACACGCCAGAAAGGTAAACACGCTCCAAGGCATGACACTTTCTGCCTAAGAATTCACATGATCTGGACAAGATTTCTGGCACATCACATGAACCTCCCCTACAGAACTCCAAAATGAGCCAACAAACTGTAGCACCTGCACCATGTGAATTATTTCAACAGAGAATGAGAAATTTCATGGAATTTACTCTTACACCACCTTTGACAAACATTTTTGCCATCATTACCATACCTGAACCCCTTCTTGCCAAAGGCAGTTACAGCCTTATTCAACACCAATTTTGTGTTTAAACCAACACAATTGTAGAGAAATCCAGCTGGTATGAGGAGAACAGAACATGCCATGAGCCTCAGCCTGAGGGTTGGAGGAGAGCTGCCCATCCTTGGCTGCTCTGAAGATTTTCTCTACACCAATACAAACAACAGTTCCATAATGGAGATGATCTTCTTTCACCAGAATCATTGCCCTAAAAGAACTCCAGCAGTGCACAAAACACCAATGGTACAAGAAATTTTTATATTGAGACAGCATGTGTAACCTCCCCTTCAGAAATAACTATACAAGTGAAAAGCTTGTCCCCAGCTCATTGTATCCACAATGGAGCTGCACTTGTTTTCCTCTACTGGAATCAGAAGGGAGCAGTTGAGGAGTTTTCAATCCAGCTTTTGCATAAACCTCCCCAAGGGCAGTCCTGTACCTTGTCTTTTTGAAGATGATGAATTCCAGAGATCTGTCCTTTGTTTCTTTTTCTGATTACCATTATCCACATGAATATGTACCTGAAGGAAAGTAACAAACACTTCTAGAAATGGCTACAAAAACAAACTTGTACTTCATCTCTCAAAAAAACCTGGCCCACATTAAGAATAATTAATGCAATCAGGGTCACTTTTATAGAGTTACTAAGGTTACATTTTTCTGTTTCTTTTCTATTTTGTTTCCAGTATTTCATAACTAAGGAGCAAAAAAGTGCATCACCATTCAACCAGTCATTTTTGTTTCAGATGATGGGAGCAGCTTTTCATGGGCTGACCCAAGCAGAGACCAAGAACCCAATTATTTGGGTATTTCCACCAGCATAAACCACACAGATTAAATGGAGAACACTGTCATGGTGTAAAGATTTGCTTCATGTGGCAACAAAAATAGTACTAAGTCTTAATGTGATATCTAGAAAAAGATATGTTCCTAAAATTCATCATAACAACACATCCTATAAATTCCAAATTTAAAACAAATTAAAACAATTTCAGTAAAGAGGTTCAGTGGTTCTGTTGCATGTGCTTAGCACTGGACTAAACTAAAAACACATTACTAGAAGAACGCATCAATTCTTGCTTAATATCCAATATCAAAATTTTCTGAAAATCCCATTTGCTGCACCTTCATAATTTAATTTACAAGTTCCTTTAAAATTGTGTTTCTTTTCAGAATCTAAATTAAATACACTTCCTTTGGTGTGGTTTTGGTTTTTGGGGTTTTTTTTGTAGTTTGGTTTGGTTTTTTGTTTTGTTTTTGGGGTGTTTTTTTTGTTGTTGTGTCTTTTTTTCTCCCTGTAATCAACATCATTTGCTGTACTATCCACATCCTTCCAAGTCTTAGACACACAACACACAGACATGAAATGCTGTGAGGAAAAATGCAGCACACAAAGCCTCCCATACCTTGTAATATTTAGATATTGCCTGACGTGGCAGGAACCCTGTTGTGATTCCTTCTGGAGGATCAATGCTGAACACTGTCTGGAAAGTGGAGGGAAACAGAATCACAGAATTATTTAGGTTGGAAATGACCTCCAAGATCATTGAATCCAACCTGTGACTGATCCCCACCTTGCCACCCAGCCCAGAGCACTGAGTGTCACATCCAGGAGTGCCTCCAACACCTCCAGGGATGGGAACTCCACCACTTCCCTGGGCAGCCCCTTCCAATACCTGACAACCTTAGCCATAAAGAAATTCTTCCTGGTGTCCCACCTCAACCTCCCCTAGCACAGCATGAGATCATTTCCTCTTGTCCTGTCCCTGTTCCCTGGAAGCAGAGCCCAACCCCACCTGGCTGCACCCTCCTGTCAGAGAGTTGTAGACAACAAGATCCCTCCCCCCTGAGCCTCCTTTTCTCCAGGCTGAGCCCCACCCCAGCTCCCACAGTGGCTCCTGGTGCTCCAGACCCTTCCCCAGCTCTGTTCCCTTCCCTGGACACACTGCAGCCCCTCAATGTCCTTCTTGTCATGAGGGTCCCAGAACTGGACACAGAACTGGAGCTGAGGCTTCACCACTGCCCAGCACAGAGGGACAATGACCTCCCTGCTACTGCTGGCCACGTTATTTTTGATACGCACACACGTACATCCTTTTGGTTTTTGCTTCCAGTAAAATCTCTAATGTGTCTTTGCACTGAGAAGTGTCTCCACAAAAGTTACTGCTGTGATAACCTTAAATTTATTTCCTTACTTTTGTTATCAAATAAGACAGAGAACCTTGAATAAATATGATTCTTTCAGGCAACTCCTGCTACCCACATGGTGCTCTCATTGTTCCAAAAACTGCAAGCCAGTATCTAAATATACTCAAACTATACAAATGACAATATTATTATTCACACTGTTCATGACTCTGGCTGTGGATAAACAAACATTCTTATATGAGAGATCAGTCACAACCAAGCACAGAAGAACTTTTTGAGTTCCTTTAGTTTAACATTTCATCTGTGGTCCCTCTGCTAATAACACTCTGCTTAGAAAAACAATCAAGTTGTAATCACATCTAATTGTCCACATATTAAATGAAAACCTTCTATCAGAGTTATGTTTTTCCCCCTTTTCCTGTATGTGATGTCTCATGACTACAGATGATGCTCTTTCAAACGTAAGGCATCCCAGTGCAACTTCAATGAAAACAGCTGTGGTTCTCAAATATTTACAACTCTGTTAATTTTTCTAAACAAATTTTCTCCAGACATTGATAGGAATTACCCAAGCTCATAAGAGATTCAACTAGTTACAAGATGTTCCCCAGCAATTAAAAAAAAAAAAAGCACTTTTCCTGGAAATATTTACTTCTGAAAAATAGCCAAAGATATGGTGTACAAAAGACATTTTGGTAAGTGCTCTTTGAAAAGGAAGAAAAAAAATTACTATTAATTAAAACAAGCCGGAGATAAATTAAGACTCAAAGAAAAGGCTCTGCAAGAAGCAAACACTGTTTACCCAATGAAAGCTCTGTCCTAGTCCCACCCATCTCAAGATGTCAGATCCTTTGCAGTCACTGTCCACATGCATGTCCTCAGCAGCAGAAAAGGGATCTGAGCTTTTTCCTCCAAATTCAAATCTCCTTTTATCTATCCACAGCCCAAAAGAGCACATACAGACAATTATTCCAAGTTGGTCAGCAGTCCTGGGATCAGGAGACCTGGTTTTTACTTCTGAATTTTCTCATCTCTCATCAGGCTTTGAAACCCTGAGAAATTAATTTAAATTAGGCTCACCTGACCTTCCCTCAGAACAGCAACATCTGCTAGTACAAACCATTTGATACCAGTGTACACAAACCACTACTACTGTACTGGAACACACATGAAGCTTTTGTTTAACCACTGCTAGAAAAACAAAATCCTATGTATGCCACTGTGCATGCCCCTCAGAAACACCCAGGCATTCAGAGTTCAGTGCTACACATCTGCCAGAACCATTCAAAACACACCCAGGTAACTTGTCTTTATCATACAGGTCTGCAAAGTTTGAATGTATTTTTCATTTTCAGTTTTAAACAGGGTGTTAATCTCTGGTGCCCTTTTGCACACATACATTTGGCAGACCACTGGCCCACTGCACCTCTGAATTTTATGGGGCTTGGGATTTTCATGATCAAAGTTTTGGAAGTGCACAACAGGGAAATAACTGACAGCATTATGTGGAAACCCACAAGTGTCACATTCAGTTCCCATAGAACAGAAAAGTTTTCCATTTTAGACATCTCATAAGTTAATAATTAAATGGAAAAGTCCCAGTTAAATTGTCTTCTATTTGCTTTATTCCTTACCCTCTATTGTTATTTCATGAGATGATTTCATATTCCTAAACACTGCTGCAAACAAGTTCAATGACCCAGCTCCACCTGGTGGATGCTAAAGCCTAGCCAAAATTTAAATCCAGCATCACCAAAAAGGCATATCAGAACTATAAAAGAACAACCTGGGTAAAAATCAGATTAATCCATGCCATCAGGCAGCAGCTTTCTCCTCAAAAATTACAAACTTGCACCATTGCACAAGTGTACATCCCAACAAGAATAAAAGGGACCCAGTATCTTCCCACATCTTTTAAACCAACTCTTCTATCCTTCAGATGTTTATAGAAGAAGCATTAAATTATTTACCTGGATAATATCTGAGACCTTATGCAATCCAGATGTATTGATAAATATCCCAGTACCTGGAGAAAGCAATGCAAGATTACTCTTAAAATGCAAATATACATCCTCTTGTGTATAGCCACATGTTACCTGAATAGCTCAACACTCTGAATATGATTTGAAAATATTCTCTGAAACAAGTAATTTATTTCAAGTTTTTCATCATTATTCAAGATGCAAAGACAAATATAAAACTGGCATTCCATGTCTGACACACTGGGAAGCTGTCATCCCAGAAAATTACATACACTTCTTAAAGCTCCTCTGCATTAAAAATGGGAAAGGAGCTAATTAAAGCAGCAATCAGAGGAGCAGTTGAAAGAACATATGAAACATACTGATGGTGGGGATTTTGCAGCAGAAACGATGAACAGATGCACTTGTCAGGCCAGAATGCAAATGGCCTAAAAGGAGAAAGGTGCTGGGCAAAGAAAAAAGGCAGGGTGGATGTGTCATCCAAGGATGTGTCTGCCATCCATTGCAGAACTGTGTTCTACTCCTTTCAGTGTTTTTTCTGAAGAGTCTGCTGGTAAGGGCTAAATCATTTTCTTAACACACGTATAAGTTGAAAAATTTTCTTTACAGAAGTGTAATTTAAGGACAAGTTGCTGACAGATATTAGAATAGAAGCTTGTTAAATCAAGGGAAAAAACCAAACATATTATACGATTCTCTATATTTCTGTCTTTTAACTCCAGGACCAAGGAAGAACTCAAGCCACTAACCAGCAAAATGGCAGCAAGCTTCACACCACAATCCATGTGGTTTTGGAGAAAAATACTGTCTGTGCAAAAATCCTCTGGGTGGATGGATAGACCTATACATGGCTACACACTCATGTTTTGACACAAGGTGGTTCTCAGCATTAATTCAGTTACATGAACAGACATAAAATATGTTTCCCAGCAGAGAACCCTGCAAGTCTTAATAAAAAGACACAAGTCCTTGAGGACAGATTTTAGCTTATAGAAGCTTTATCATTTGATAGTCTCCCCTAACAATGCAAACTTCCAGTTACTTACACTAAAAAGGAAAGTCTGAGTAAAACAGCTAAAAAGTTCATGCACTTACGGCCTGAAAGAAACTGTAAAATCTGCTCCAGTGACTCCAAAAGGGAGGATTTGGTCTGCCATGTTATTTGGGCCTCTGCAAACAGATCAAAGATGTAGCTGCAATTTACAAAGAAAAAGCAGAAATGGGTAAACACTGTAAAGAATCAAACAGGCACAAATAATGTTACTCTTTCAGAACAACAATTTCACCAAGTAGCAAAACATGTTTCTGTCTCCATGAGAATGAAAAATTTACAAGAATAAAAGTAAACACTTGCTTATAAAGGCAGTGCACAATACTGCCATGCACACAGCACAGACCACGTCATTCCTTTTTCCCATCATTCCTCTCCAACATACAATTCATTACTAATTTAGAAGCAGATTCACATGCAATTTCCATGATTTTTTTTTTTTTTACCACGTACAACAGGCACCAGTTTAGAAATGAGCTTCCAGAGCTCAGAGGTACCTCAGACACATCCCTGCAGCATCGGTACCTCTGCTTAAATCATGACATGAAATTGAAAGAACCAGAGTGAGGAGCTTCTTCCAGCTCAGGAAACCCAAGTAGAGAATTTTCTGCTCTTGAAACACTAAAAAAGGGAGTTCCTCCAAAAATAACGATTACTACAGATAGGGGGATTTAAGGAAAACCAAAACCTTGAATAAATACTATTCAGAGAGACTAGAATTGAGCTATAAACCCAACAGCTGACGCAGCTCCAATTTGCTGTACTTTTAAACATTTAAACACATTAATGAGAAGAAATTTACCTTCCCTCTTTGGTGACTCCACTACCATTTGCTGGCAGCTCCACTGCATCAATAGCACTTTCAAGCTGAAGAAGAATTTCTTCAAGAAAATTAAGAGGGAAAAAGTTAGGGTGCACAGAAAGTCATGTCTGGGACACATCTAAGTCACTTTTTCCAATGTACTTTATTACAAAGGCTGTTACAAAAGACAGCAGCTTCTCTTGACTCTATAAACAAACTAAACTGATCAAAACCAATTTGGTGGATATCAATTTTAAAGATTCATATTCAACTCTAAGAACTTCCATGACCTCAATTCCTAGATGAAGCTGAAGTCAGCAGCTAAATGTTAAACTCTTCTTCACAGACAGGGAAAGTTGTTCTTGGAAATGCTTTGTATACATGAGATATCTCAAGCTCTTGCTGTTAACTTCAGGTTCTGACAGCAGAATGATGCAACTGATGAAATTCCAGCACACTGACAAGATTAGAAAACACGGAAACTTCTAACAAAGAAGAAAAAGACACATTCATCTGCCAAATCTCTCTTCTTGGGAAAAAACTAACTAAACACTCGCAAAAGTTCTTGAGAAAAGCCAAACAATTTAAGCCTCTATGAATGTCTCAGTTATAAATAATATCTATGGCAATACTATGTGAGTTTGATTTATAATTGCTGACCTTTTGAAACTGTTTCAACAATTTTCAACAACATGAAAAATAAACTTACTCTTAATCTTTGCTATATCTTCCAGTTCCATGTTCAGTCCTGTTGAAAAAAGTAAAGATGTCACAGAGGTTGTTTCACACCTATTTCATTCCCAGTTTCTTTATGCCTTTCCAGAAATTATGGCTATGAAGGTTAGCATTGTGTGCATGGAAAGATATTTTTTGTGTTCTCTTTCATAACCCCTCATGTCACATTGGTTTGATCAAATCTCCCAGTGTCTGGCAACAATTACTAACTATCAAAAATTTATTTCACTAACGAGAGTGCAAATTTCCCAGAAACTTTCCCTAAAAGTTATTTTCCAGTTCTTGATAGCAGCACTTTATAATCCCAGAGAAACAGTGATGTATCACTGTCAACACACCTGAACTGGCCAACTCCATGTTGAATTCAGCATTGATTTCATTCTGTTGAACCACTTTGGCTTGTTCCTCCAGGACAACATTTATTGCATCCATTGCTGAAGCCAAATCATAGGGAGACAAGTCAAAAGAAGAGGACTCCTCACACAACTTCTCCTAAAATAGAAGGAATGGAAGAATTATTCTGGCCACTCTGTGTGCAGTTTGTTCAGGCACTTTCCGACATGACGAAGTCCAGATGACCAGGCTTGATTTCATTTTTGATCTCCAGCTCAGGCCAGAGGATATTTTATAAACACTTGAAGACTTTGACTATTAGCAAGCATCATTCTTTCTGAAATGTAGAATAGATTTTATTTCTTCCACATTATCAACATTCTAGAGAGTACAGACACTAATTGTCTGATGCTCAAGCAGGAAATATTTTCCTTAGAGAATCAGTTTGTTCTTCAAAAAAGCTATTCCTATACTTTCTATTTAAAAAGTAGCAATTGTTTAAACACTCAGCATTAGTAAGCTTGACAAAACTTTCTCTGACTTTGAAAATTAAATCACATATTGCTTCACCAGAAACTTTCATTCACAAAAAGAATCATTTTCCCTGAGGAATGATGATAAATAATAATGCCTAACCTACACAAATATTTGACTGTAATAGTGATGAAGAAATAAAGAAAAAAACGCTGAGTGATCTAATCGGAAAGAAATTAATTTTATTTCAGGGTAATCACTAAATTTCCACATATTAACCTGGAAGAGGCAGCACCATCAGATAACTATTGCAAAACGAGAAGCTCTTCTGGCTAATTTCTGCATGCAGACATCGATTAGTACTTCTAGTTTTTCCCTCTGGAGTGTAGCACACTACAAAAGGAAAAACAAATCCAAACCCCAAACAACCGTGACCGGATTTCCACACATTTTTTCAACAGAAAGAGAGATGTTCTGATGAAAGGAGCAAATCCTGGATGCAGCTATGCAAGTCTCTCTAGTGAGGCAGAGCAGACCCGAGTGGCTGTTTACTGAAAGGACACCAGGCACTCAGACAACAAACCACAGCTGTTCAGCAGAAATCCCACTGGGAGACTGGGGATTTGTGTGGCAGAGAAAGGGACATATTTCAAATGTTCTTTTGCATTTCATCATTTAGGAAAGGAGCTGCAGTTTCAAGCCAGCTAAAAGGAAGAGCATATAAGGCAGCATTATTTATTTTTTCTTGCTTTCTTCTATGAGTGACGACCTGGAAATATTACAAGAGTCCTGTCTGCCATCTACTGCACTTGGGAGAGCTGATGGAGCTGAGCTTCAAGAATGGGTCTTTCATGATTTCTTACACAGTGTTTTCTCAGAAGCCTCCAAGAAAAGAAGCACCTCATAAATCTGGAGATGTACCCTTTAGAAAGAAACCATCACCTTGTAAAAAATCAACAGTGTCAAATGACTGTTAAACTACAATAATTTAACTGTCATAAGAAACGTTCATGATAATGAATATTAACAACATACATCTGAGCACAGAGTTTACAGGCTGTTTGTAATAGGACAGGGTCTGTTTTACTCTTTGAATGCAGATTGAAAAATGGTAACAGACCGGAACAACTCACCACATTGTGAGCTTCATCAAGTATCACCACAGTCCCCTTCAGGTCCAAGTTGTGTGATTTCCTGCTCTAAAGACAAAATCAGAACAAGGAAATGGACAAAAAAGCCACTGAGAAATACGGATTTGATTGGCTGAGAAAGTGGATGATGAGATACTTTTTGGGTTTTCACGTATTTTGAAGTTGGGTTGTTTTTTCTCCTTTGAGAAAACAGGAAGTGAAGGCTGTGGCTGCCCACTACAGAAACCACAGAATGACTTTCTCTGGAAATTAAGGTGCTAAAATGTATCATATAAATGTTTACAGTGGTTACAATTTGTAATAAAGAAAAAAAAAAAAAAACAGGTGTGCCATATTGAGATTAGTTTAACTAATTTGAGAAAGTTTAATTATTAATTTGAGTCACTTTGAGTAATTTTTGGCAATAGAGATCTGGGAGAAGGGTGGTGTAAAGCAGAGGATTTGCTTTGTATTTACAATTTTATGCTTGTGTTGTCTTTGCAAGTGGATATTCTGGAAACACCCCCTCCAGTACCACATCACTTCATTTCACAATGCTTCTCTGCTTATGGGGCTTAAGGGATTTTCTGAATTTATTTTTTACTTTATTAAATTTTTGGTCTTCCTGCAGCAGTGGAGTGCAATCTGGATTTTTTTATACTTCATGAATTACTTCAAGCTGCATGAAGATTTCAGCGCATTTGTTTCCTCAACAAGAAGTTTTCAAACTTTCAACAAGAGTTTTCAAAGGCTTCATTTTCCATCCATGAAATACAGATGGAAATACAGCTTATTACAACTGTTTGTACACAAAGCCAGAAATTATTTCCAAGGGATACGTCCAATCTCTACTGAAAGTTTCCTTATTCGGAAAATTATGCAGCAGCTGCAGAAGCAAAAATGTCTCAGACTGCATGCAAAAATACTGCACAGTGTGTGACTGAAAATTTTTGTCCTGGAGGTGAACATCAACTAAAAATGGCACCACATCCTGCAAAGCCAACCCTACAAATATAAAAAAATCTTAAACAATTTTTTTTTTTTAATCATAGCAAAGAATTTACAGAGAAAACCCCCAGATGGCATCCTCTATGGCCCTGAACTTGAACTAGGGTTTGGTCAGTTTTGAATCATACATAACGCATCCACGCGCCAGGCATCACTCTTCACTGTATATCCACTAAAAGCCAACATAAGACAAACAGAAGAACAACTGTATTTAAAAGCAAAGTTACATGTTACCTTTGAGTCTAGTAAATAGTTGTAAGGCATAAAAATAATGTCTGCTTGCTGCTTCAGGCTTCGAGAGAGATAATAAGGACAAGCTCTGTTAAAAAAAAAAAACAAAAACAGTACAAAAAAAACCCCAGTACAGACTATAATGCTTGCAGAAATATTAAGACAGTATTCAACATTTATGCACTATAATACACAAATGGATTAATAAAAGTGAACAGAGAAACAATTTTCATTATTTTTACAAGTCAAAGGAGAAAGGTAAGAGGGGATTGCTCACCTGTGCTTGTTTCCATTTTTAACCAAGTCTTCAATATCCATGATTGATTCAATCAGTTCTTTCTCTGTACTCTTTTCTGTAAAAGATTACATTAAAACCACCAGCTTAAGTGAAGGCATCACACAAATGTTTGTTGTTACCCTGATCATCAAACTCATCCACTAATATTTCATTCTTGAAAGACAGTAACAGAGAAAAACACACAGAGGTGGATTGTGCCAACTCTTCCAAACCTCTCCACCTGCCTGGCAAATCTCTCTCACCAAAACACAGGGCTTTGCTTCCACGGGAAGTCAAAGTGAGCCACACTCACCTTCCACATTGTTATAGAAATGACAAGCACGAGCCATCACTTTCATTCGGCACATGTAGATCTGTAAAACAAAACCTATTTCAGCCTAGAGGAGAACAGCTTGTCAGGCACTGAAAGCAGGTTAAGGAGTGAAATCAGTTCCAACACCAGCTAATGAATAAATGCTAATCACAGTTCTTCAGCTTTAAAATCACATGTCCTGCTCACTTTGCAGGTTAGGCTCTTTTTCTGCAGCACAGAACACCCATGTGCTCAGAGAAAAATGTGTTATATTTTCCCATAAATATTTTTCAAAACAGTGATCTTTGATATTGTAAAAATATCAGCTAAATCAATAACTGAAGCAATGCTTTGAAATTATTATTGCTCTTGACAAACACATAAATAGCAGATCAGAAAGTAAACTACAAATTATTAACTGTCATTACTGTTTTAGACAGTGACATCTCTCTCTGGATACAAAATATCACCAGAGACTCACAATTACATTTTGCACTCACAAAACTGGAAACTAAACATTCCTAAAAACACATTTGCAACTACTGTGTTTCACTGCAGCCTCTTGTAGTTAAACAGTGTCAGAGTGAAGAATGACACAGAAATCACACAAAAGCCTCCATGTTCCCCCTGAACATCCTCTCCAGGCTCTGATCTCACCTGCATGTGGTTGCCCTCCTGTCGCTTCACTTCAGGATTGATGCAGAGCTGCTCCCTGGATCCCAGCACACAAATCTTTGGCCTGGATACACAAAACTGAACATTAAAAACAAGGCAAGAAAGAACAGAGTTGTACGTGCTTAGATTCAATATACCAAAAGTGAAAGATTCAGGAGAAACAGATGAGCCCAAAGCAAGAGCCAGAACAAGTCAATTAGTCTGTCTGTAACTGCTGTATGTGTTATTGGACTTTGAGGCACTGCATCTCTGCTGGCACCAGTGGGTGTTAATAAGCAGCAGCAGCTCACAGCAAGAAGTCACAAGCAGCAATTTACACCATTCACCACAAAATCTGGGTTCTGTTATGACAGCACAGCCCAGTCAGATGGGGCCTGTCATCCATTACAAGCTTTTCCCAGCTGGTTGTGATGTTCAGAGCAAGGTTAGGACAGAACTGATTCACTACAAACATTCACTATGGTTTGGGCTTTTCTGCTTATTATAAGGTTGTATCTTTCCTAGAACTACACAAACAAATGACTATGCCTGTCCAAAGAGCTCAGCCACACATTAGCATGGGAACACCTGAAAACTGTGACAGGCAGTGGTATAACAAAACCACAAAGTTCTTCATTGATTTACATCAGCCTGAGGAGTTCAGCTTGTTAATGGCTTCTTACTGCCTTAAAAAATGCCTCCAGAAAAATATAAAGAGGGAAAATTAAAAAAGGTAATTTTATAAGTTAATGTGTCAAGTAAAAGCCCAAAACCAGACTAAATTCAGAAAATTCCATGACTGAAGGAGAGAAGAGAAGCTGTGAACTATTAAAATAAACCAAACCCATCAACAAAGAAAACCAGATTCTAAACATGCACATTAAAGGAACTGCATTTCTCTGGATATCATTTTTTATGCATCCATCCACAGAAGTTCAAACAATAACTACACCAGAAGCGTTTCTCTACCTTTCCTTTGAATAAGGACACTACCCTAAATCATACTCACCTGTAGACTGTGTTCTTTAACTCATTAATGACCTGTGTAAGCTGGGAGTGAGTCCTGGAGGCATAAATTATTTTTGGAATGTCAGTGTAATAAGCTGCCAAATAGAAAAGGAAAAAAAGCAGAAAGACATTATAAGCATAGGAAGGAGAACTAGGGATATTCTTAGCCTCCTTCCCCAGCTGGTACTATGGTAACAGTTTGCCTTGTAGAGACAGCAGGAAATGCTGTCATGTAACTATTCATATATATAAAATGAGCTAAATGAGTTTCTAAGAAACTAAAGAACTAACTGAGGTCCAAGAAAAATTCAAACTACGTAAAACACCTTGAAAACATACAAAATGGTGAAACTGTGCCTCAGCTCCTCAACAACAGCTCTGTAACTTTTATAATTGTATATTTATGATAAAAGATAGATTAAAAAGCACATGCTGACCAACATCCCTGAGTGCAGAGGTGGTGGCACTCACTTGGGACATCCCCATCAGTGGCAGCAGTGCCCCAGGAGGACACAGGTCTGTCGGGGAAGAGCTCCACGCCGTTCATGCGCTGCGCAATTTTCCGGGCTGAGATGGTGTCCTTGAAGTGCTCCCGCCAGGCCAGGGTGGAACACAGCAGGCAGAGGGTCTTCCCTGTGCCTGTAGGGCTCTCCAAAATGCCATTTACCTTCTTTGATGGAGAGAAATAAAAGAGGGGTTTAGGGGCTCAGTAGGATAGGTCTTGGTGCATTACTGAACGTTCTCTGCAAGGAGCAAACAGCAGCTTGGCAGCCCCACCAAGAAACACGCACACACGAGGTCTAATCAACCTGCAGGACTCTAATTAACTTAATGAGGTTCAATCAAAAACCCAGAGCAGAGCCAGCCATCAGATTTATTTAGCACAGGAATTCAACTCTCCACTCTTTGAGCCATTGGAGTGTGTCACATTTCAGCATAAAACACATGAAAACATGAGAAATTATTGAAACACCAGCCCAGAAAGTGACTCCCAGATAACAGAGTGCTGCTTCCTTTAAGATTAAGGTTTTATCCCACGTCAATTTAGGCAGAGAACTTTACCAGCACTTGGAACACCTCGTCCCACAGGATATTACAATTTTTAAGTGTGTGGCAATACTAAAAATTGGAAAAAAGCAGCAGCTGAGCTCAAGTGTATGAAAGGAATTTATATCATGAGCTCACAACACTTTGAGTTCAATGAGACGAGGCACCAAGCAGGTACCATGATACAGAGCAATGCAGAGCCAGATGGAAAATCAAAGTTTCTACAATAAGTTTATCTGGTCCCTCAGGAGAACAAGGACAATGAAGATGTGTCTAGAAAAAAAAAGATAACTACTATGAAAAAAACACTTCATTATTTTGGCATTCATTCAATAAAATTATCCTCTCGCACAGCAAATGAAAAATTATACAAATAGTCCAAACATTAACAAGACAAGACAAAATCCCTTCTATGAGGAAAAGCTGAAACAATTGGGACTGGAGCCTGGAGAACAGAAGGCTCCAAGGTGACCTAACTGGGGCCTTCCAGTTTCTGAAGGGGGCTACAAGAAACATAAAAAGAGACTTATTTACAAAGACCTGTAGTAATAGGACAAGGAAGAATGGATTCCTACTGACAGAAAGTAGGATTATATTGGAGATTAGAAAGAAATTCTTCCCTGTGAGGTTGGTGAGGCCCTGGCACAGGGTGCCCAGAAAAGCTGTGGCTACCCCATCCCTGGAAGTGTCCAAGGCCAGGTTGGACAGGGCTTGGAGCAACCAGGGATAGTGGAGAGTGTCCCTGCCCATGGGAGGGGGTGGAATAAGGTGAGCTTTAATGTCCCTTCCAAACCAAACCATTCCTGATTCTGTAATCAGACCCAGCCAGCCAAGGACAGTCTGCATGAATATAAGCACTACTTTCTCAGCCTTTCTTTCTTTCCCCAATTTAGGCAGGGACATCTTGTCTAAAATTCTACTGATTATCACCTGGCAGCCACGATTTTAATTACCACAGAGCAAAATAAAAATACAAGTAAAAGGTCAGAGAAGATTTGGAAAGGCAGCATACAAAGCACATAAAGAAAACTTGAACTGTGACAACCTCTTCTTAGAGAAATCATTTTGTACAGTTAGAAATGACACAGAGTTGGACACTCACACACCTTTTGCAGGCATTCCAGCACCTTGGCCATGTAGGCTTTCTGGCATGGGTAGGGCTGGAAGGGGAAATCCACTGTGATCCCATTCAGAGTGATCCTGGGCATGGTTCCTTCCCTGGGGTGCCTGCAAGGAAGGGTAGATGGTGATGACCCTGCTGTCATGGTGACATCATGCCATGATAGAGCTGGAAGAGACCTGAAAGTTCACCTCGTTCAACCCCTGCCATGGGCAGGGACACATCCCAAGCTGCTCTAAGCCCAGTCCAACCTGGCTTCAGACACTTCCAGGGATGGAGCAGCCACAGCTTCTCTGGGCAACCTGTGCCA
>JANPWX010000258.1:775096-798093 GCA_024734555.1 Trochalopteron elliotii | reverse complement strand
AATATCGGCTGTTCTCTCGCGAAAAGCTGCATTTCCAAAGCCCGCCAGCCCTGTAGTTGTCCCCCGCGCTAGGGCCACCCGAAACTGGCTTTTCTCCCCTTTTGAACTGCTCAGGAGCGTGTGATAAGCTGTGCCCTCGGCCGCAGTTTGTCTCCTTGCTCCCTGCTGTGCTTTGTGCTGGGCTCGGCCACCCTTGGGCGGTGCTGCACGCAGCAGAGGGCAGAACACGGCAGGATTCTTTGTGAAACCCTCGGCGTTTGAGGTGGGAGGGTTCTGTGGCTTTATGTTGAGCCTCGTAGCTCCTGCGTTAAGAACGGTAATGAATTCTGACGGGTCTCTTTTGTTAGGGGTGAATGTGCCGCTCCTTTGTTCGCGGCTTTTCTTCAGCACGGTGCTCCCACCCTTCATTCCCCTGCCAGTGTATCCAGGCACATCCAGGAATGGCGTTGTCGGCATTCCAGGTTCTCAGGCCGTGTGATTGTGGTGAACTGCTCTGAACTGATGGATTAGCCACTTTTGTCAGAATCTGGTTTTAATAAATGCTTAGGCGTGGTTTACCTGGATCCCCAAATTTTGTAAAACCATGTTTTATGCAGCTCTGTGAGAGAGAAGGCAGGAAGAAAATACTTTGTACTCATCTCTGTGGTTTATTGCTGTACCTCATCCTGTCACTGCATAGATGTAGAACAGGATGTGGCTCCTTCTAACATAGCTTTAAAATGCTTTCCTCATGGCCAGCTGCACGGCTTGTTTGTGTGTAAAACAGTTGTGATATTAAAAGAAACAGACCTTCAACTATGTCAGTTAAACATTGTGTGGTCTGTTCTGTTCCTGAACTACTTGTACCTTCTGTGTCGTGGTGTTGGGTCAGGGGAGCTCATGGGTGTTGCTGTTTTGGTTGCCAACCCTTAAATTCCTTGAGCTGAACTTCCCTGGATCATAAACTGTCTTTAATTGGAGGGAATGGGCTGGAGAACACTGAGTTATTCCTGTGGATCTTTGTGTGCTCCACACAAAGTTTAACAGCTGCTTTTGCTCATGTTTCCAGCTGTGAACTCTTAATGTGATACCAGTCACACACAACTAAGCTGCAAAAGATATTCGTTTGTAAAGATTATGAAATGAGAGTGTGGGATAACCTTAGGGGAGAAAAAATGTTTATAACTCCTCATAAATACATGGAATACCATGTTGTTGTTGTTATTTCCTGTAAATACATCTTTCCCACATGGAAGAACAACAGCAGTTGTGTATCAAAGGATATTATTTTGCCTTATTTCAGTGCTGTTGACAGCAGCAGTGTCACCTGCTGAGAGAGGGGAGC
The DNA here is from genome assembly GCA_024734555.1 of Trochalopteron elliotii. Lineage (NCBI taxonomy): Eukaryota > Metazoa > Chordata > Aves > Passeriformes > Leiothrichidae > Trochalopteron > Trochalopteron elliotii. Next base: position 796,769 of record JANPWX010000258.1, on the reverse strand, counting down.
TGGGAGGTGACCAGCCCCAGGCAGGAGTGGGCTGTGAGTCAGCAGCGTGTCCAACAGCAAACATGAGTCAGCACCAACCACTCTGCAGCTCCTGGAGGCTGCTCCTCTGCACCAGTGACCTCAGCTGACCAGGGCTGCAGGCTCCTCCAGCACTGCTGGCCTTCTAAAAACAGAACAAAGGAAGTGGGTTGTGAGTTTAGAGGGAAAAAATGTGTTCCTTGTTGTGGAGGTTTAGTGAAGCTGCAGCATCTGTTGGGATAAAGACATGATAAATAAATCCAGTGTGTTGGTCTCACACTGGATTGTCATCTGCCTATGATAAATCCTGAGTTCTTACAAAGCTGGAGATTGGAGAGGAAGGAGAGAATTCAAAACTGTGTCTGGGCAGCACAGAGAATTGTGTGACAGCCCCTCACCAACCTGTCCCTGCTAGCCCAGCCAGGAGGAACCAGCCCTTCTCCACTTCTCACTCATTACTGGGTTTTAAGATCTTGGATAAACTATTTTTCATTTTCAAGGAAAAATCCACAATGTACAAAATAAAAACCTTGTGAAACATGATCTTTAACTGCTGTGGGGAAGTGGCTGAACCACACCAGAGACCCCAACAAGGAGAACACTGGTGCTCTGCAGAAGTGCAAAGTGAGTAATGGCCATGTGTTGTTCAGAGACTGCCCAGGCAGGATCTCTCCTCCCAGATGAGATCCAGATGCTGACAGAGGAGCAGGAATCTTCAGGAATGGGACAAAAGAGCCACCAGGGCCATCTGTGAAACTCCTGTGGTTGGCATGAAGGATATTTACCCCTTTTCAGACAGGGGAGGATTGAGCTGCCATTTGGTGTCTTTCTGAGTCTTTTGTTTGCCCCCCAAATTATTTGATTTCATTTAATCCTGACAGTCCAGAGCCTTTCAGTCCATTTACTGTTGGGAAGTAACAACACAGCTTTCCGCTTTGACCCTCCAAATCATTTGCTCCCCATTTCTTACACAGTGTATTCCAGTGGGACACATGACCATGCACCTTTAAATCATTCCACACCCTTTCCTCAATAAAAGGAATAAAATGTGTGCTGGATTGATGCCAAAGGATCCAGAATGTTGCAAGAGGTAGCCAGACCCTCTTGGGATTGCTGGGAATATCAAAGCCAGAGTTCATCCTGAACAGAAGGGGGAAATCATTCCAGCAGCCAGGTGCCTGGGATGGCTGCCTTACTCTGATCGTATTTCATTTTTGAAACACACACAAGATAACCTGTCAAGCCATAGAGATCCAATCCAAGGAGAAAGTTGAGAGAGTTGGAACTACAAAACAAGGGCTTGGACAGAACATAGGTTCTGTCCTAAAGGTCATAAAAAACCCTCCTGTTGCAAACACACGTTGAAAATGTGTGGATAGTGTTCATTTTATTCTGAGTTAGACATTTTCTCTATTTTTATTTTCTTCCACAACAGTGTTAGAATAGGACACTGGGAGATTGGAGGGAAAAAATTAAGAAAGAAGAAAAATCTCTGTCTTTCTGGCTGAATTTAGTAGGCAGTGTCTGTGGCTTCTGCCCCTGAGCAATCCAGAGCACTGGCAGGTATTCCAACAACCTGTGGTTCTCTGCAGCAGCTGGAATTGTTTGGGAGTGTCTGCATTGCAGCGTGCCAGGAGATGTGTGGGTTTGGGAGGATTCCTTGCTCCCAAGTGTGTGTGTGCTGCTCTAAAAGCACAGAAGCATTGGCCCCTGGCAATAGCCACAAATGGAAATGATAGGAATTAGAGAAAACAGACAGAAAATTATAAGAAAAGAGGTTCTGATGCTTAGGGTGGGGGAGAAACCCAGAGAATTCTCAATGAAATCAAAAGGCTCCATTCTGCTCTTTCTCCTCTACTTTTACAGCAGTTTCCTCCCCAAACTGCAGCTCCTTTTAGTACCTCCGTGCTGGTGCAAATAAAAAAACAAACAAACTAATCCCATGTCTAAAAACCTGCTGGGATCCCTCCTCCCTTTGCTGTTTGCCTAAAGCTGCTGCAAGGTTTGGGGTTTGGGTTTCGTACCTCAGCTCAGTCAAGCCAGACCCCCGATCTGGCCCAGCAGGTGAGGCTGCCTTGGAATGGCTGGTTTAAAATATATAAATAAATTTTTAAAAACACAATTATCTTGCTTAACTCTGCTTTCAGCAAGGGAAAAAGCGGTTTAGCCCATCTCTAGCAGACAAGAAAGGGAGGAAGAGGAGGAAAAAAATCCTCTTTTGCCAGCGCCCGGCTGGGTGTGTCTCGCCCCCCCGCCGTGGGGTTGTGTTCCTGGCAGGCAGGCTTGCCTGGGAGGGATCTGCCGTCAAAGCCACCCAGGAAAGGAGGCCTGATACGCTCATTAATATTCTGAACTAGTGACCCTTCTTTTTCTTTCCACCCCTCGCCTTTCTCTGGGCGCTCCAGCCTCTCCCCGCCGTGGATGGCTGCAGCCCCCTCCAGCTGAGTCAGTCCTCCCTCCCCGCAGCATTGCAGCACCTCCGCAGCTCCTGCGCTCCCTCCTGCTCCTGCAGCACCGCTCCGCTCCCGCCGCAGCATGGCCAGCACCGTCTCAGGTAGGACAGGCGGCTTCTCGGGGGCTTGATATCAACGCACTTCTAAACCCATCAAGTTTTATATATTTTTTTAATCATTATTCTGAAGGTTTGGGTTGGGTTGGTTTTTTTTGGTTTTTTTTTTTTTTCCCCGTGGGTTTCGGGGGAGTTCTGTGCTGAGGAGGCAGCTGGTATGGCAGCATTGTTCCCCTTCCTCCCCCGTACACACACCCCTCTGATGCAAGATAGCAGGTGGGCTTTTTATTTTAATATGAATACACGTGTGATAAACTTGCCAATTTAAAGTATTGCTGCCATTTCATTGTGCCATTAGAAGATGGTGCTACGTGCCAATTAAATATTATTTTTGTAACATCCTAGAGCTTTTTTTTTTTCCCTAAAAAAAAAAATTGCAGGCGATGCAGGTGGATGTAAGGAAATCAGAAATTACATTTTGTTTTGTGACGATCATGTATTGCCTAGATGGGTAATGGAGAGGAAGACCTGGGCAAGAGTCAGTAATGCCCTAAAAAATCCCCCAAAGCCAACCAGAAGAACCTGGATGGGGTTTTGCGTGTTCTCCTGGCTTCCTAGCCCCAGATTTCTAGCACAGCTCACATTTCTTGGTTCGAAGATGCTACAGGGGAGCGGTCCTCTGATGGCGTTGGGTGAAATGAGATGCTGCAAGGGAAGCCCTTCCTCCCTCCTGCAGCAGTGCCGGGAATCTCAGCGCGGTTTCCCGGGAGCCTGCTCGGGTTTGGCTCCAGGATGTGCAGCTGTGCTGCTTCGGTCCAGCTTCCTAAAGACCCGTCTTGCCCCCTTTGACTGGGAAGGAGGGATTCAAGTGGCTGAAACTGAGAGTGTGGGTGAAGGAGAAGAAAAGCTTGAAATGGTACAATGAACAGTGGGTGGGTTTAGAAGGTCTTTTTCTTCTGGAAAACCGAATTTTTTCTTGGAATGGCTCTGAATTCTGCAGCCCACAAAGAGGGGCTTGGGAGGGGGAAGTGACATCCTGGAGGGCTGAGCAGGAGCGACAGACAAAAAGGAAGAGCAGGCAGTGTTTTTTTGCCCCCCAGGAAGGGAACCAGCCCGCAGGAGACCAGGCAACACTTCTTGCTTCTTTCACTGCCCTTTGCCCAGGTTTCCTGCCGTGCATTTTCTGTTCCTTGCTCCTTTTAAAAGACCAGTAGATGCAGGCGAAAGAAGGACAGAGAGATGGAGGGGTGTGTATGTGGGGGGAGTATAAGGATGCAGCTGATCCTGAGAGGGCTTTGCATGCGATTAAAGACATAAAGCAGCATTGTAAAAATGTGTTTCTGATAGAAAACCTCCAGCTATTGTATATATTCCTGCGAGTATCCCTGTCTCAATGAACGTCTGCAGCAGTGCACTCTTGGGAGGTGCCACCCATCTCCTGCCTTCCCTACTGAGCAAGACTGAACCTCGTTTGCAGTGTGGGGGTGGGAGGGAAGGCTCAGACTTACCAGCCCTCTAAACCAAGGTTGCAGCAAACTTGGGATGGATGAGGTGGTGGATGAAACACACGTAGGCAGAACATGCGATTTTCAGTTGGTGTATTCTCACCCTTCCAGCCCACTGCATGCCCATGGCACATTTCGTCCTCCCAAAGATGCAGTTTTACTGTCCAAGAGACTTAAGATCATGAAGAAGCATGAAATGGGGCTTCCTTGTGACTCAGATCAAGCAGAGAAGCAATATCAAGGAGTAGGAAGTCATGGAAAGCCGTGCTGTGGCAGGAGGGAAGAGAATAGGGCGCTGTGTGCCAAGGGAGGGTCGGGGCTGAGCCTCGCCCAGCTGCCTTTGCAGGAGCAGTTCCCCATCTCCCCATCGCCTCCAGCTCGTACAGCAGCAATGGAGAGTAGCCTGGAAAGGCAGGAGAAAAAGAATTAGGAATCCTTCAATTAATGAATGAGTCTTGTTCGCTTTCTTCGTTATTTCCTTCTTTATTCTCAGCAAAAGCCGATCCGTGCTGAGGGGAGAGCAGCTGCAGTCGTCTGCGGCTGATGCCCAGGGGGCTTATCCCCCTCGGGAATTTGCTTGGTTTGTTTAAACAAACAACCAAATCCTCGGGATGAAAAGAAACCGGGCTCGCTGCCCCGAGCCTGGCTGCCCTCTCTCTATCCTCCCTGTCACCTCAGGCGTTTTGTGCTGGCCCCGGGGGTTGTTTTCGGTGCCGGAGCCGCGGGATGGGCGGCACATGCTCAGTGCCGGCTCAGCTGCGGTGCCGGCCCTGCTGCCGGGCAGCCCTTGCAGGGGCAGAGCCCTCGCACCTCCTCCCCGCAGCATCTGCACAAGGCTTTGTGCTTTTGTGCACCGCGGCCCGGGGGCCTGGCTGGGCTCTGCAGGGCTTCGGAACTCCCCCCACAGGTTGTAGCATCTGGGTTGAATAAAGAGAACTGAGATTATGAAATGATGCAGAAGGTGACATCCCCACCGGCTTTCTCCGGCGTTGGCGTGTCTGAGAAGGTGGAGCCAAGAGGAAACACCAGGTTGTCATTCCTGGCCTCATGACTGGGCATGGTAAATGGGCCTTGGCAGATCCCAAGACTTCCCTGTCCTGCACTGAAATGTGAGAGCTGGGGGACTTCATGTAGCTCTGGGTTATCCCCTGATCCCTTTTCTGGGTGGCACTGATGGACACCATATGGTGTTGCCCTGTCCTGACATTTCTACTGCCCACGCTGGAGAGTCGGAGTCCTTTCTATCAAGCTCTCCATCTCTCTGTGTTCTCAAGAAATTACTATTGTCCTTTTTCTTGGCTGTTGAAGAAGTATGTGTGGCCTTAAAAAAATATGGTTCTTTCATTGGGAATTCAGTTTTATATGATAAAAGAACCTATTACTGTATTCTTTTTTTTTTTCACCAGTGCATCCAAACAAGGGATCTAAATAATTAGCAAGTACTTGTTCTTTCTAAATCATAAATAACATCTTGTTTAATGGCACCATGCAGACTCCAGGAAGATACTTCAGGTATCTCAAATGATCCCTTTCTTGAAATCTGTCATTGTTGGTTCAGATCTGGTGAAGGCACTGTTTTATCAGATGAACACATTTTCTTTCTTTTGAGTAGAATCTGAGATTTACTGGTCTGATGTGGCAACCAGAAGGCTGCAGGTAAGCCCATTGTGACAGCAGTGTGGGCAGAAGAGGGATGAACAGGGCTGATGGTTCTTCATGACAATCCTTGGAGGGACCTGAGACTCACTCAAACTTCTATACCCCTAAATTAACTGGAAACAACATGCCTGGCTAATCCCTCCCAGTTGTCCTACTGACATGGGCTTTACTCCTCCAGATGTGAGTTATGTTTTAAAAATTAAAGTCTTCCCTCCAGATGTGAGTTAAAAATGTGCTATGATTTAGAAAATACAAAAGAGCCAGAGAGCAACCAAAGACCATATGCATGTTCTGTGGCACTTTGGCACCTCCCAAATGGTGAAGAGCTGCTCAGTGTATTTCCAAATAATCCTTTTATTCTTTCAAGGTACCTCTACATGATTATTGCCCTACTAGAGAATCTTATCCCCTCTGAACTTGTTTATACAAATAGTACCACTATATAATGGGGAAATACAATAATCTGCAGTTAACAGAAAGGAAACCCAGATCCAAAGAAACCAAATGACTCTCTGTGGTCACACAGCATGTCTGTACCTGACACATCATGGCACTGGGCTGTCTTTGACTGTCTCAGGAACTGCTGCCTCATCAGCTCCACAGCTCTCTTGCAGCTCTTTGTCTTACCTAAACCTGACTATAAAACCTGTGTTTGCCCCAAATCCACAAACACTCTGGGTCAGCTGCTTCCATTTGGTTCCTTCCTCTGCTTTATCAAGCAACACAGAACACACTTCTCTCCTTCCAACATTAATCCCCCAGCCAGGGCTCTCCTGCACAGCTTGGACCCTTCTCTGTTGCTGAGCCCATACAAGAGGAGATTTCCCTGGTCATTTTCCTGGGAGCAGCCCACATATTCCAGTGCTACAGCTCAAGTGATTTTCTGATGTGCACAGCACAGGTTGTTGTGACATTCATGAGCTGCCAATAAACCTGGGGGGAAGGAGGTGGGTGATTGGAAACCATTCCTGGGCAATAGTTTAGCAGATGTCTGACAGAAGGCAGAGTAAACCTCACATCTGCCTGTTCTCATGGATGATTCCACATGAGCCCATGGTAACTTCTGTGCCTGGATCTCATGGTGTCCCTATACCATCAGTGTGGGCTACAACTACTGAGATGACAAAAAAACCTCCAAACCCCTCAAAAAACCCAACCAACCATCCAAACAGAAAACCAAACAAAAAGCCCACTAGTGTTTTCTGGTTCTGTAAGATCTGCTGCTGACTTGTTTGGGGAAGCTGGGGAGCAAGAATGTGGAAGTCAAGTTGAAGGTCTGGCTAATTTTTTTTATGATAGGATTCATAGCAGGGGAGAATATCTAGAGCCTGCTGTAGTCTCAAGGCTTGTTGAAGACTCTGGTTGATTTTGTTGTATGTGTGGCTTTGTAGTCTGTGCTGGAGGTCTCAGTTCTCTGTCTCTTCTGTACCTTCCATTTAAGCTTTGACTGCATTTATAATTGGCCTGTTCTTATTTTTTTTCATGAGATAATATTCATTATGGAAGCAATTCTTGCTTCTCCAAAGTTATCTTCATAAACCAAATTATTTTCTTGTAATAACCTTCCTCTGACCTTGCTATCAGACAGTCTCATCCATTTAAATTTCACATAAATTAGCCTTGCTCTGCCTCTGGTTCACTGTGACTGATGCCATGTCGGTGTTGTGCTGAGATGGTCTAGCTCTGTTTTGCTGGATGTCATTAAACACCACCCCAAAACCAGGCTGTAGTTTAGCTTTATGTATTTAGGAAACAGAGAACAAAACTTTTTAATGAATAATAGGTTTCAAGCCTCAGCATCCAGGCACATCATGAGCAGGAAAATGAATCCCACTGCTCCTGCACCACACCATTCCCAGCTGTTCCTTCATCTCTGGCACCACTAGCACTTGGGGAGCAGCTGGATAATGTCTCTGGGGGTTGACTTGGAGATAAACACTTTACATGGATCAATGGTGTGCACAGCACTGTGCAAAGCAGTGGAGATATGGAAATGCAGGATATTCCCTACAGCACAAGAGGGAGCACAGGAAAGGAGTCACTAGAGAGAGCTGGGAGCACCCTGAACCTCCTGGTGTCTTGGTGAAAGCCCAGGACATCTCCCTTCTTCTCTTTGCAACAGGGAGAATGTGATTTTTCCCAGGCAATATATTCTATTGTAATATAATAGTAATAGGGAGAGTAAAGTAAGATGAAAAATTTTAATAAAGATTGATTGGCTCATGGGGTGTGGGGTGGAATACAACCGAAGCAGAATCAGCCTGTGCTGATTACAGGGCACAAATGTTCAGAAAAGTTGAGGAACTGACTGGACCTTTATGGATTGTAGCTTAATCGCTGCTCAAATTCCTCTAAAGCCAACAGAATGTGAGTTCACTCCACTTTACAGGATGGGATGCTGATATATTTTCTCTGACTTCTACAGTTTATTCATTTTTTGGTTTACACAACTCAATTATTTGCAGTGTTTCACCCCAGTTCTGATATGACAGCAGTGAAATGTTATGACACAGCGATGAAAACCATACCAGAGTGAATGAATTTGCTGCTGATCCTTCTATTGCAGTGTTTGCCTTAAAAGAGAAGTAAAATGTCAGTAATTCGTACCTGAGTGAGCAGCCTGTCCTAATCCTGTGCCCACCAGCTAGGCGGAGTTCTTGCTGCTCCTCTGAGACTGAAGCAATGCTTTGGTATCCTGCAAGTCCCTGAGGACCTGACTGAGATTAATTTCTACAGAAATGAAATATTTGCTCAGTGCAAGCTGAATTTATTTTTACTAAGTTAATAGAATTAAAAATGCTAATAGATGCTCAAGTAAAAAGTTCAGCATTCCCTGTCTAATTGTTCTTAAAATATGCACATTTGTGCACTAGATCCATCCTTTCTTGGCAGGAGCCCCTTGGCCATGTCATATTCTGGCCAGCCGCATGTCTTTTCCTAGTTCAAGGGTTTTGACCACTGGTGAAAGTATGTCCTCAAAACCTTAAATCTATTGCAAATGGGAGTGCAGATACTTCTGAAACAAGTTCTAGGGCTGAGGTTGGCAATCTTTTACCCCTGAGTTTTAAGCAGCTGTGATTGAGCTAAAGTCTTGTTTCAGGAGATCTCAGGTTTGATCTTCACTGACACAAGTTCCTAAATAGCAATCCAGAGGTTATGGGTCTTTCTTCTGGTTACTGAATCAGAGGACGTACCTCTCCTCACAAGATGGCTTTTCTTGTCTTGGCCTGATAAAACAATTATTTGTCACAGAATGCGTCACCACCACTGTGATGCTTCTGTGTCCCACGGGTGTAACTGCTGGCTCTGCAGCACAGGTGTGGGGATTTCAGGGATCCATGTAGTTCTCAGGGCATGGATCAGGGGCTCCTCAGGACATGAATGGCATTGAGGGGTTGGACTGTGTTCAGAGAAGGGAACAGAGCTGAGGAAGGGCCTGGAGCACCAGGACTATATGAGAGAGCTGAGGGGGCTCAGCCTGGAGGAAAGGAGGCTCAAGGGGAACCTTCTCACTCTCACAACTCCCTGACAGGAGGATGCAGCTGGGTGGGGGTCAGCCTCCTCTCCCAATTAATAAGTGACAGGACAAAAGGACACGGCTCAAGTTGTGCCAGGGGAGGTTGAGATTGGACATTAGGAAAATGTTTCCACCAAAGTGGCTGTCAAGTCCTGGCACAGGCTGGCCAGGGAACAGGTGGAGTCACCATCCCTGGATGGATTTAAAAGCCATCTAGGTGGACACCTGGGGACATGGTTTAGTGGTGGGCTTGGCTGTGCTGGGGGAACACTTGGACCTGATGATCTTGCAGAGCTTTTCCAATCCGAACAAATCTGTGACGATTCTGTGCTGCTACGATTCTGTAGTTTCTTCAGGAGTCAGTCCTCGCCCCTCTTCATGCGCGGCCCCCGCGGAGGTGCTGAAGGGACAGCTCCCGGCCGGGGTCCGGCGGGGGTGCCGGTCCTGAAGGGACAGCCCTGGGCAGGGAGCACCGGCAGCTCCCGGGGGGCTCTGTCCGCTGCCCCCTTCCCGCTGCTTCCCCCGTTCCCTCCCTGGCAGAGGGGAGTGCCCGGCAGCGGGGACTGCTCGGGACCATCCCCCGCCGGTCCCCGGGGCCGCGGCAGCTCCAGCCCCGCTCCCCGGCCCCGTGTGCCGCTAATCGCATCTGACGGCTGGCGCCGGGGTGCAGCTGCAGGCTCCGGGGCGGGGGAAGGACGCAGAGCACTTCCAGCGCTCACCACAACCCTGCCGCAGCCCAGGGCCTTTTGTCCTCTTGCTCCTCTTCATTTTAATCGACAGAGAGGGACGGTCAATTTGCTCTACAGAAGGGAAAGCAGGACAGGGGAGATCCCGATGGAATGGAGGCAGCTGTGAAATCACCACGGCAAACCGCGTGAAAGGCAGGGAACGCAGCACGGAATCATCTGCACACAGTGCCAGTACTGAAGCCCAAGTCATGAAATACAAAGCACTGTGCTCTGTAACAAGTGCTGTCAGACAATTAAATTGAATTAAATGAGGGGGTCAGGGGTGTGGCACATCTGCCTCATGCCTTGGTTTCACCCAGGACCAGACATAATGGAGGAGCAACGACCTTGTTGACTGGTTTGTTTGTATTAAATGATAATGTCTAAATGATAATAAATGATAATGTCTCTCATCTATTCCCAGGGATCCTCCTCAGGGTTCTTGGCAGCACATTAGGAGATGCATTAGCTTCCTGCTCCATGCCACGGCTTTGGGCCTCTCAGAGGCTCTCCAGAGGTTTTTTTCATTAAGAACAAAATCAAAGATGTCTGGCTGCCACTGCTGGTGTAAACTATTCCTATTTGGTTTACATTTAACAGCAGGACTGGCTAGGAGGTTCATATCAGAAAAGGGAGCAAGCTAAAAGTGTTCAGTCAAGATCTGAGCTTCAGGGATGGTGGTTTAGCAAAAGAAGGGTGTTAATTAAGGTGAAGTTCTGTACCTAGGAGGAAAAATAAGTGCAAGCATGAAGCAGGCATAGGTTTTCCCACTCAAAACTGTGGGAAGGCAGAGGAGAATACCTGAAAGATATTCAGGGCACGTGTTACACAATGTTACTTTTTTCAGCATTGTTCTGCATCTAATGCCTCTTCAGATCACAAAGTTCTGGGGACTTCCCTGTCCTGTCTCAGGGGAGGGTCTTGCTCTGAAGGTGGCATTGGAAGCTGAGTTGCAGAGTTGCCCCTGGCTGGAGCACAAAATGAGCTCAGTACAGAGAGGACAAACCAAGGCCAGAAGCACCAGAATATCTGGAAAATCCAGAGGCAGAGTCAAGGCAGGACAGCAGAATGCCGGTGCCTGCAGCAGAGGCAGGAGGAAGGGCAGCACTAGGACGCTCAGGGCAGATTTGTCAGGACATGCAGCCATGAAGACACTGTCCCCATGTGGCTGGGTGTCACCCAAGGAGCCAGCCCAGGACAGAGCCTCACAGGACCCATGAGGCAGCAGCACCCACTGCTGAGCCTCAACTGCTGACCTGCCACATGGGAGTGATGCTGTGAGGGTTTCATTGATGTGATAAAGAATATGACAACCTGACAGAGCACCTCACTGACTTCAACTCCTTCTATTCTGAGGTTCTTTGTCAGGAGGGTGCAAACAGTTCACTGTCTTAAAAGTGCTGAACTCCAAAAACATAAGTGAAGATTGTCCCAGAAGCAGATAGCTACAATCTGTGTTGGGGCAGCACTTGTGATCACCAAGGATGCTGTGGTGCATCCTCCAGTCACAGGAACAATGAGCAAACTGGAGTGCTCACAGCAGCAGAGTTCAGAAGGATTGTGTTTCCTGTCCTTTACAGAAGGACAGTTACTGTGGTCACAGACTGTCCCAACCTCTGCCTGTGTGGGCCAAGGTGGTGGCAGAATCCATTCACATCCTCCCTGATCTGCTGCTGCAGGGCAGGAGTTACCTTGTGAAATGGGGGTCCAGCTCTTCCCCTGAACAATTTCATTACTCAAATGGCCCTTTGTTCTCCACATTCCTGGTCTCCTCTTGCCTCTTCACTCTCACCTCAGAAAGGCTGAATTGTGAAATATTCCCAACTCGCCAGGGCTTGAGCAATATTTCCAGGTGTCAGTGGGCATCATTTATCTCAGAGACTGGAAATTCCACTTCCAGTGGAGACAGGGTGGGGCAACTGTCCCAACATGTTTAACTGAACAGGCTGCAGCGTCCCATCTCCTTTGGAGGGAAAACCTTGCACAGAAACTTATACCCCTAGATGTGTTAAATCCCTACTCTGTGTGTTGCCATAACATTTGCCACACTGGCAGCTAATTTAGGCTGCTCTAGATCAGACACTCCTTGGGGACCTTTTGGCAAGCTATGGCAGCATGGAAACATCTCCATAGAGTCTGATAGCTGCAAATGGAGTACTTGCTTAATTTCTCCATGAAAAAAGAGGTGCTGTTGACATTAGAATCTCTCTTATTGCTATCTCATATTTTTCAGCCTACAAGGAGAAAATGAAGGAGCTGTCTCTGCTCTCTCTCATCTGCTCCTGTTTCCACACCCAGCCCCATCCCAACACCATCTACCAGTATGGAGGTAGGTAATCTGCTCCCACAGGAGCTCCAGCAGTGTTTGGATTATTCTCCCACAGGCAATGTGGGAGTTTGCCAGAGTCAGAGTCTCTCTGCTTCATGCTGGGGTGACATACAAGGTATTAACAGCAATGTGACCTTTCTGTAATTATGCCATGACTTTAGATTAATTGCATTTGCATGGAGGGGATGAAGGTGATCTCTAATCAAGAAATTCTGGAGATAAAATCAACCAGATCAGGATATGGGAAAATCCTTACTCCTGTGTGAGGAGCTCGATGACCTCAGGTCACTTTCCTGAATGGCACAGGTTCACAGAGTCACTGGTTTGTTTTTTTTTTTCCCACAAAGATATGGAGGTGAAGCAGCTGGATAAGAGGGCATCAGGCCAGAGCTTCGAAGTGATCCTGAAGTCCCCTTCAGATTTATCTCCTGAGAGCCCAATCCTTTCCTCCCCTCCCAAGAAGAAGGACCTGTCCCTGGAGGAGCTCCAGAGGAGGCTGGAGGCTGCAGAAGAGAGGAGGAAGGTAAGGAGACGTCCTGTAGAAACAGTGACTTTTCTGGTACTAATTGCACCAAACCCTAAAACTCAGCAGGAGTAATCTAAAACAGCTGAGAAGTGTTCTGACACTTGTTATTCCACTGTAAATTGTCAGCTAAGACATAGGAATCATGGAGTGAGGTTTTGCAGCATGATTTAGGCAGGGAATTCAACTCCATCATCATCATCATCATTGTGTAGATGTGGCACTTGGGGACATGGATTAGTGGTGGGCTGGCCAGTGCTGGGGGAACTGTCGGTCTCAATGATCTCAGAGGGCTTTTCCAACCTAGACAATTCTATGATAGCAGGAAAAAGACATCAAAAATATCTTCCAAGAAAGAAGATTGTGTTATGGGATGGAGAGGGGTGGCAGAGTGGTTTGAGCAGGGGAGGGAGTCAGAAAGGCTCTCTGGGGAGATGAAGGCTGGATCAGCCCCTCGGGTGGCCTCACGCCCGTCCCTCGGCAGACCCAGGAGGCGCAGGTGCTGAAGCAGCTGGCAGAGAAGCGGGAACATGAGCGGGAGGTGCTGCACAAGGCACTGGAGGAGAACAACAACTTCAGCCGCCTGGCCGAGGAGAAGCTCAACTACAAGATGGAGCTGAGCAGGGAGATCCGTGAGGCACATCTTGCTGCCTTGAGGGAGCGGCTCCGCGAGAAGGTGAGTGTGACCCCTGGGACAGGGCTGGGGGGGCTGATCCTTATGGAAAAATGGGGTCTGGTCCCAGTGTGAAGGGTGCAAGGGACAGGGTGTTTTCTTGGTGCTGAGGAGGAGCTCTGCTCCAGAGCAGCATGAGGAGAGGGGTTATGTCCTTCAAGGTCAGTCGAGAACAAAGCCTGGATAATCCTGATAAGTGAAAGTCCAAAGCCGCAGCATCAGGTCCACTGAGGGCTGCATGGCTGAAGGGTTTTGCACTCCAGGAGTGCATTCACTGAAGGTTCCATCACCTCCAGGCTCCCACAGATGATCCTTCACTCCTTGCAGGTGTAACCCCCTACCCTAGGGGTGTTTTGAATGGGAAACTGGTCCTTTTTTTATGTCTGATGCAAACCCTGTGTGCAGGAGGAAAATATTGATCACAAGAGCAGGGCATGTTAGCCCAGTGTCATTTCTCCTGTCTTTGCAGGAACTGCACGCAGCCGAAGTCCGCAGGAACAAGGAACAGCGGGAGGAAATCTCTGGATAAAGGGCTTTTCTACACATCTAGCACCTGATTCCTGTTAACAAACCAACCAATCGACCAACCAACACATTTTATTTTGTTTGTCTAGATGCGACATTCGGTTCTCCATCCTCCCTCCCCGGTGTTTGTCCCCCAGCTACACGCTTCTCTCTGCATCCCTAATTGTCAGTGCTTGTGGGGATTCACAGATCATAGGGACCTCTAAGCAGAATAGCAACTAGTTCACATCAAATAGAGAATCAATCAGTCAATTGGTCAATCAAACAGCTTCTTTGGAGGGTTTTGTCCTTTTTTAAAAAAAATATTTCTTAAACTGATGTTAAAAAAAAAACCCGAACGAAGATATTAATAAATTCAACCAGCAGTGTCACAGAGATACGGATCTCTTATCTGGGGCTTTTCCTCCTCTTGGTGTTTGCTCTGAGCCAAATATCAGTTTCAGAAAAATGGGAAGTAAGTGGTAATTTCTGTATGTGAAGTAAAATAGGGAGCACCCCTCTGTTTGCCCATGGTAGGAGAGAGGAAGGAGAGGGATGGATGGCTCAGGAGTTGCAGTGTGCAGAAACCCCATCTTTTGGCTGCCTCCAGAGCCAGCCCAGATAGGCAATGTCCACAGTCCTCATCTGTGGGTGATTTTTGAGAACCCATGTGGAAGTAGCTGAGGGGCTCCACCCAAAGCTTGGTGCCAGGTGCCACATCACAGCAAGTCCCTGTCACAGTGGGCACTGCCTGATGCCCTGGTTGGCCACTGAGCTGCCCTCTCCCTGGCTGAGCGGGGACTGAGAGGACTTGGCTGCTCTGCCCGGGGGAGCTGTGGGTGGCGATTGCATTGCCAGCTCTGTGGGAGCCCTGGGAGAGACCCTCAGTCCTCTGTGGGCTCCCCAGTGCTCCCACAATATAGGATTCCACTCTGTTAGGAAAACAAATCCAACAGAGAAGGTGCCTGGTTGTGAAATAGCTTTTTAGTGAACAGAGGAATCCTTCCCTCTTTTCAGTGATGGATGTGGCTTTTTGGGGCCATCACAGGGCAGATTGCTGGACACCAGATCCTGGGACTCTTTTCTGATCACCACAGAATTCCCAGCTGGATGTGGGAGCGATCCCTCCATGGCCATGGCTTGATGTCAGGGGACTCTGCTCCTAAAAGGAAGGGCTACCTTACTCCGAAACCCCTCCTCCTGGGCTGGGGGAGGACAGGGCTGTTAGAAAGCTCCTGTGCTGTCAGCGAAAAAAGAAAATTAGATTTAGGGCAAAAAAGGAAACTGAGGGTTGAATTTCTTAACAGTAGCTAATGATCAGTTTATAGTAGCAGCTGTCTTAGATAAGCATCTGTGTAGAGCGTGGCATCACCGCCAGCATCACCTCATCCATATAGTGACGAGAAATTTTAAAAAGTTTAAAAAAAAATTTAAAAAGTAATTTAAATGAAATGTTTGTGTGTAAGAAATGGTTGAAACTGTCAAATGTCTGTGTCCCACGTTGGTGGGATCTGAGAAGGTATCTGCGAGATATTAACCCTGTCCTACTCTCTGTGGTGCTGAGTGTTTGCTTGGTGTGTAATTCTGACCTGGAGCTTGTTGTAAATACTGTTTTTAGTACTATGATTATTATGATTATTATTATCAGAAATGTTGTACTCATGAGCAAGAGTCGAAAACAAGAAAAATGGCCATTTTCACTCTCTCCTGGGGGCTCAGAAGGAGTCAGAGGCTGGGCCAGGTGAAGGCAGGGTGCCAGTGGGATGCTGGACCAGAGAGCAGCTGGAAAATGATGGAATTGGGAGCTGGAGGCAGCCGAGTCCTGCGGGCAGGGCGGTGAGAGCGGGGACGGCTGCTCCTCATGCTGGGAGGAGAAGGAAGGGCTGAGAGGAAGAATAGAGGTGATGCTTCAATTCTAGTACATATAATTTATTGTTGATCTAAACCTCCCTATGTGGAGGTTCCAGGTGGTTCTCTGCAACCCCGTGGAAGCTGAAGGATCTGTCAGGTTTAGTGTGTGCTGGAAGAGGGCTGTAACAGGTTGTGCCGGTCAGAGCCGTCCTCCCAAACAGCTCCTGAGTCTCCAGGCTCAATTCCTGCCTGGATCTTCCCTCTCAGTCCCTTGTGCTGCCCTGCACCCTTCTCTTCCCTCTCCCTGAAGCCCAGATGGGTCTCAAGAGGGGATTTATTCTTGCAATAGCTTTTCCTGGCAAAAATTCCCATGGCAAGTGGAGAATGGCCTGGCAGATGGTGCTCATGCAGGTGTGAGCACTGGGAAAGTAATTTTTCTCCCCTCCATCAGGTTGGTGCAGTGAGGGATGGTGGATATGGTAGGAAAATGTGTTATGCAGGAGAAGCTCCTGCACCAGAAGAGCAGGGACATGCAGGGAGAGCTGTGCATTGGTAATGTCAGGGAGCTGCTGCCGAGACACGTTGTGCCAAGGAAACAGCCTCACCTGTGGGGCCAGAGGCTTTACGTGTCCCAGAGCCATGTTTGCCTGGTGCAGCTGGATGGAGTAGGGATGTTCAGGAGCTTGTCCAGTGCCACTGGGCACTATCAGGGAAATGTGTGACTGCTTTGGCTGCACGGTGTCGGCTGGATGAGGGGTGTCCACCCACTGCTCCAAACCCATCGTGGCCAGGAGCTCATGCAGCACTGTGCCCAACCTGCAGCACGTGGCACAGGCCAGGAATCATGGTTGTTCCATGCCTTTCCATATCCTTTCATGCTATTGGCTATGTGCAGCTGCATTCTTCATGTCTCAGATGAGACTAATTAAGTATCCTCATTAACATCCTTACTGCCCCAGCTTATGTCATTCCTGGAGCATTCCCATGTACTGTGCATGTGGACAGAGCATGCAATGCCCCCAGTTCTTGGGGTCACCTTCCTTATTGTGGGGCTTGCAGTCTCCACTGATCCCTGAAGGGTTTATGAATTGAGTTCTGAACCAACAGTTTTCAGACCCATTTTTGCAGCAGCATATGGACATGGGAATGTGCCTTGTAGGGGGAGCATCCTCAGGGCACGCACGGCATCCCTGCATGGACCTCAAGTGTGGCAGTGGTGTGAGGGAGGAAAGTCAGGAGGGTGACATCATTATATGCATGCATAGGCCTTCCAGGAGCCCTCCTGGAGAAGAACCTTTGATTTGGACAAGAATGAGGAGCTGAAGCTAAATGAGCTCCCAGCTGGCACCAACAGCCAGGCAATGGGTGAAGCTGTAAGAAAGCTGGAACAACCAGCCTTGCAGCCCAAATTACAGCTCTGTGCCCTTGTTATTCCATACAGTAGAGCTCAGCTCTGCCTGTAAATAGGCACTTCCAAGGATGCTGGCCCCTCCGACTGCTTTTGGACTGAGCCTATGCCTTGTCTTATTATTTTGGAGTCATTAAAAAATCTTGCTCTAACCCAGTTGTGGGGTTCCCTTTGAGCTGACCTTCCAGGGCCGGTGGGAGCTGAGGAGTTGCATGCATCCTACCTCGGGGGTAGGCCGGTATTGCTGCTCCCTTTCAAATGTAAACTTCAGCTTGCTTGCTTTAGCTTAGCCCAGCGTAACTCTCTGGCCCTGGCTCTGCAATCCTGTCTCATGGGGTTCGTTATACCCCTCCCATGGCATTCCTGTCCTCCTTGCAGTGGCTGTGCACCCGGCTGTGCACACGCACACAGAAACACGTCCGTGGAAACAATATATGCACATACACTCTGATACCACTTGAAATGAGTCAGGGAATGGCTGTTTACGGTGCTAGAGATTTCTTACTCTCCATGCTAGGGATGAGATGACATAGTAAGACCAATAAACTCCACCTCTGTAGTCAGTTGTCTTTAAGTAAAGCAGCAGAGGGGCACTGGCCCATGCCTACAGGTGGGTGCTCCGTGGTCCCCAGGGTGCAGGGACACAGGGGACAGTTGGGCATCCCTGCCCTGGCATCCCCCATGCCTCACTTCCCCACACCCTTTGACAAGGGGACATAGAGGCTCCCTCCCCACGGGGACCGTGGGATAACCGATGCCTCCACATCTCTAAAGTGCTCTGAAATGGAAAGTACCAAAGTATAGAGTCGGGTTACACAGCTGTGCACCCCGGGAGGAACACCCCGGCCCGTGGCTGCAGGAGAGGGTTGGGAGATGACTGTGTGGGCACAGGGCTGAGCTGACATCCCAGGGCTCAGTACCCTGGCTGCCCTCCGGGCAGGATGTGCTCCTCCTGCCACAGCCAGGGTCACCATCCCTTGTGCTGGGTGGGGAACTGGCACAGTGTCATGGAAAGACTTTCCATCCCTAACAGAGCCTTGTCCGGTTCCCTTTGGTCTGCCACGTGCATTTCATTGTCAACTTGAGGTTGTTGTTGTGCAAAAGAAGTGATCATGAAAAAAAATAAAGGAAAAAAAAAGAAATAAAGTTGGTATGAAACCATATGTGTCCATCTCTCTCCAGAAATGGGTTGTTTTAGTTCCAAGGCTTCTCTTTGTATTGTGAGAATACTAATAAACAGCATTAAACAGAAAATTGACCTAAAGATTTAACAAAATAGATCCTAATCCTCTGAATCCTCAGTGACTTTTTCACACAGCAAAAGAGGCAGAAATTGACAGTTTATCACCATTCTGAGAGGGACAAAGTAATAAATGGTTGAATGAGAGTTCTGCTGCCACCCCCTGTGGCTGGGAGTGAGGGTGTGCAGAGTCTTTACACTGGAAAATCGAAAAAGATATAAAACAGCTACAAATACAACAACTGCAGTTCTAGAAACCACATGAGCTTCTTTATTAAAAACTCCAATGCTTCCTTCATGGGCTTTTCCTGAGAAAGGATCCAGCCTGGGATGGACAGACTGGGAGGGAGCAGGGCTGTAGTCCTCAGGGAGATGGACCCCAGCCCATGAGACCCTGCATGGCCAACGTTCCAAAACCCCATCCCTTGAGCCAGGTACACAAAAATGTCCAAAAGCTGTAACTGAAAACAGGGAAGTTTGTAATCCACAAGGACACATGGGGGAGGGTGCCTGGCTGTGCTGCTGGGGAAAGGTTTCCCCACTTGCCTTTTGGGGAGAGCTTTTGCAATGACAAGCGGTGCCCAATGTCACTGGCCACTGTCCTCCCTGTCCCTGAGGGGGTATTGAAATAGCAGCATCCTCCTGGGCTGTCCCACATCTTGTGATTCCATCAAAATAACCAGTGTGGGAGACTTTCCACAGAGCTCAGCAGCACTCAGTGCACAAGGAGAGGGAGGCAGGGGGGTAAATTTTAATTCCCAGGGAAGTGTTCTGTAAGGGCGGGGAGAACAGTGCCAGAACAACGCTGGGGCCATCACAGTGGTGGCAGTGGCAAGCAGCCCATGCCTGATGCTTTTCCCACATGTCCTCAGGATGCTGCTGCCCGCACAAACAGGAATTCTATTTTTGCAGCTTGACCTTCCTGATTCTGGAGATAACGACCTCGCTGCAAACGCAGCATTGCTCACTTCTCCTCTGAGATTTGATACAGTCCACTAACCCAGGCTCTTCTAAAACATGGATGTAGCAAAGTAAACCTCCGCGTTTGTCTTAGGAAAACAGGCCAAGTTCTTGGTGCCAGACAATTCGAGATATATTGATGAAACCAAGCATGGTCACCTCCTAACTAGTTAATTCAAGACACGTCCTTCATTTGTGCAGGATCTGAAGGAGAAAACCACAGAGGTATGGGATCTGTTGGGGCAGGGTGGGGCAGGAGGAGTGGAAGGAATTGTGGAGAGGCTCTCAGCACCTTCCAGCCCCACCCACTGTGCAGCCCTACAGGGCTGAGTGCTGAAGACAAAATACTGAAGGCTTTAACCACACTCTACCACCCCCAAAAAAAATCATAGAATCAAGGAATTATTTGGTTCCAACCCCCTCCCATGGGCAGGGACACCTTCCACTCTCCCAGGTTGCTCCAAGCCCTCTCCAGCCTGGCCTTGAGCACCTCCAGGGATGGGACAGACACAGCTTCTCTGTGCAGCCTCTGCCAGGGCCTCCCCAGCCTCACTAGGAAGAACTTCTTGCCAATATCCTGCCCTCTGTCAGTGCCCCTTGTCCTGCCCCTCCATGTCACGTCAAGAGTTCCTCATGCAAAAAATCAAACTCAAGTCAAGAAAGCAAAATACCTATGTAATTGTTGAAGGGATCCCTACAAAGTGCTTGAGCTGTGCCTGAGTAAGGGAAGGGATCAGAGACTCTGTCAAGGTAAATGCAAAGGTTCACCTGAGCAGGCAAAACCCAGAAATTTTGCAGAGTGATTTGGTTTGAAAAATAACAACTCACCCTGTTTCAGCAACCTCACTGGGACCATGGCTGGAGTGATTCTGCCCACTGATAAAGGGGCAGAGGAGGGAGCAGATTGGGTGCCAAGAGGTGAAATCATCCCACTCTCTATAATAAAAGGAGGTCAGGGACCTTCCTTTGTTCTGGGATCTGACAGCAAAAGCAAGGTTTTGCTTTCCAAGAGGCCACTGACTGCTGGCAAAATGAGTAGGGCAGCATTACTGGGGGTTTGCTGCCTTCTTACCACCTTGATAAGGCCACTATTCTTGGGCACTGTAGGGAGATGGTTTTAATAGGAAAAGGGATCTTTTATCTGTCCTGTCCAACCCCACTGGGATCCTGAGGATGCAGCTGCCAGGGAAGACAACAGCAGTAGAGAGATAGACATGGTTCCATGGGAAAGGGAGTCACCATTTCCAGTGGGTGATTCAACCACGCTGGTTACAGCTGGTTAAAGAAGGAAAAGAAATAAAATTCCTTGTGCAATATCACTTTAATGGTATTAGCTTGGGTCAACTGGAGAGGGGGAACATGAGGGAAATAGAGGTGGCAGCTGGTTATCAGGCAGGGCTGGTTTGCATGGGGATTAAAAAAAAAAAAAGAAAAAGGAAGACCATTGGGGGAAAAGCATTAAAAAGACCCACCACAAATGTATCAGACAGGATCATTAGAAATTTGTGTAAAAAATACTAAACAGACTAAATGCCACCTGAACACCTGCCAGGAAAAGCCACCCACCCAGTAACTGTGAAAAGCTGACAGAATGGAAACACAGTAAGTGCTTCCAAAAGGGATTTGCAACTTTTGGGGCCTCTGGCCTCACTCATCCCTTCCCAGAATGTGTTACCCACCTACTCAGAGAAGAAGTGCAATGTGGTAAAATCATGCTAAAAGTCCTCCCTGAGAAAATCTCGAGTGCCTCCCAAACCCTGGGCCTCACAGGCACAGAAACAGCAGAAATTACCCAAATCCTGTGACAGCTTCTCATGGCTGGGGAAACACAGAGAGCAGAGTCACAGCTCGAGACATAGTGCTGACAAGGACCAGCAGCACCTCGGGGATGGCTCAAACAGGGAAACAGACCCTGAATCAAACTGGTCAAGGGCACCTTTTGGTGGCATGCTGGAAATGGCCCTGGGGAGACCTTAGAGGCCCTTCCAGTGCCTAAAGGGGCTCCAAGAGAGATGGAGAGGGACTTTGGACGAGGGTATGGAGTGACAGAGTAAGGGGAATGGCTTCACACTGGCAGAGGGCAGGTTCAGATGGGATATTGGAAAGAAACTTTTCCCTGTGAGGGTGGTGAGGCCCTGCACAGGTTTTCCAGAGAAGCTGTGGATGCCCCATCACTGGAAGTGCTCAAGTAAGTGCTCAGCCATGAACAGCTCAGGGCTTTCACAAAACCCTGGAGAGCCAGGGGGGAT
>JANPWX010000258.1:754124-774698 GCA_024734555.1 Trochalopteron elliotii | reverse complement strand
TGTTTAACCCCCCTGAAGCCATCTTCCCATGCATCCCTCTTCTCTACATCCACACTTCATTCCCCTCTCTGTGCACAGCCTTGCCGGCTGCCCACAGTGTAATCTCTCTTGTCTCTGCCCTCTTGATGCTGCACCCCAGAGATCTCTTTCCTCTCCCAGTTGTGCTATGCTTTTATTCTTTTTATATTTTTTTCCCCTCACTTCACCCCAAATCTTTCCCACAGCCCTTGACACACTCTCAGCACCCTGTGAGGTGCAGCAGGAGGGACATGCATGGGCACCCTGAGCCCTGGTAGAGCTGGGGTGCCCCCTGTCCACTTCCACAGCCCCACTGCTGGTGTGGTTTTATTCACTTTTTAGATTACTTATGTTTTTAGCCCACTTTTTCTCTGTTCAGTGCTGGTTCCTGCCCAGAGGCATCTGAGCACTGCGTGTGGAGTTCAGTCCCGTGATGCTGGGCAGGATGTCTGGAGCATCCTGAAACCAGGTCCCAGCTTAGGGGCATTGTGAGTGATGTTAATACTATGGGAGGGGTTTTACCCCAAAATGAAGGACAAGGATAGGGATAGAGTGACAGCAAAAATTGGAGTGGTTGAGCTGGACGCAGCTGAGCATCCTTGCTGCTCTGAAAACTGAAGTGCTTCCGCTGGTGGCTTTTTGCTGGGCTGGCAGAGAGGGGCCATTCCACCTTGGATAAACCGTGTGGGCTCTGTGGAGGTAAAGAGTACCTCGTGGTGTCCCTGTGGATCAGGCAGATGTTTTTACAGGGCATGAACTTGGTTGTGAAGTCACACTGGACAACTGTGGCCTGAGGAAGTGGTGGGAGCCAGGTGGCATCTCTGCTTGGAGTACTCCATGGGGGTCTGAGCCTGGAGCAGCCAGACCTGGACAAGGTGTTCCCTTACCTGTCTCTGTGTGGACTGCACCAGTGCTATAGATGCTGTAGGAGATCCTTTGTAGGCATTGACTTCTCCATGCCTGGGCATGGGCTGATCTCCAGCATTGTGGGCAGCAGGGCAAGGGAGGGGATTCTCCCCCTCTGCTCTCCTCAGGTGAGACGCCACCTGCAGTGCTGCATCCAGGTCTGGAGCCCCCAGCATCAGAAGGATGTGGAGCTGCTGGAGTGAGTCCAGAGGAGGTCATAGAAATGCTCTGAGGGCTGGAGCGCTTCTGCTCTAGAGACAGGCTGAGAGAGCTGGAGAAGAGAAAAGAAAGCTCTGAGAATACCTGAGAGTCCCTTTCAGTTCCTAAAGGGGCTCCAAGAGAGCTGGAGAGGGAATGCTGTCTTACATCTATTGCTGATTTATTAGAAATGCACACTTTGAAATAGTTTCCAGATGTCACTGTTTCTGCAGGCTTGATGTGCTTTTTTAATTTGATTTTTTTGTGTGTGACTTTGGAGGAGGGAAGAATCCCTGTTCTGCTGTGGAGGAGACAGTGACAAGCTCCTCCAACAGTGTGAAATCGTGAGATAGTTTGAAATACATTTGGAAACACACCTTCAAACTGAGTATCTTCATAGAGTTTATGGTGGATGCCAGGAACATTTATTTTTTGGACCGCTTTCACACTCTGCCCTTCACCTCCTGCACCCCAGTCCCACCCATGCCCATCATTCTCACCCAGCCTGCTGAGTGTCTGTTGGGTTGAGCTTCCCCTCATCCTTCCTCCTGGGATGGAGCACTTGGAGATTTGCTCATCCCATTCTCCTTAGGAGCGTGACGTCCCTGCAGTCCCTTCTCTCCTTGCTCCCACCACACCCAGGATCCTTCCATGACCACATTCAGCAGGGAGAGAGACCTTTTGACTCTGGGCTTCTCCCCGTTTCTCCAGCAGCAGCTGGTGACTGACGGCTCTCCTGCCACGATGGCCACGCCGGACGTCAGCGTCCACATGGAGGAGGTGGTGGTGGTGACCACGCCGGACGGCGCCGTGGACGGCGCTGCCATGGAGGAGGTGAAGACAGTGCTGGTCACCACCAACCTGTCCCAGCACGGGTAAGAGATGTGATTTATTAAGAATATGGATATTGATCTAATACTGATATCCAGCTGTGACAGACAAAGGCTGTCTAACAGTTTAAAGTTAGGAAGTGTATGTTTATTACGACGCCGGGCAGCGTGCGGGGAGAGCTCCCAAATACACCCCCACAATTTACAGATGATCACAGGGTCTTTTTATGTCCAGGAGTATTGAATACCCAAAACACAAATGCGTGTTCATAACTCTGGTACATCCCATTCCCTGCTTTGTGTGGTAATTAGCCAAAAAGCTATTAAGCATGAGGAGGTTGTTCTTTGAAATGGGTCGGTGGTCCTTTTTGTGGGGCGGGGTCTCAAAATGATGAAGTAAGAGGGGTCTTCCTCGCTTTGACTTTTTAACTTTTTAGTGTTACGTGACAACTGAATCCTGTTTTTCCAGGACTGTTTGATTTATGATTGTATTGTATTCTTGGAGTCTATTGATTAGTCAGAATGCATAAACAGGCCTCATGATTTATCAGTTCCTTAAATCTGGCTTCTGTTAATAGAGGGAAGTTTATCTATCTTACCTCAGCAATATCTAGTTTAACTAAAGTCTTTAATTCTTAAAAATTAATGTCTCAGATGGGATTGGTGCATGCTGAGGAGACGTGCTGGAAATCCTCCCGCGCCTGGTTGTGGGTTGGGATTTGATCCCCCGCTGCTTCCTCCTGCATCCCTCCTCATTGTGGGGACCTCATGGCCAGTGGTGGCCATGGAGTGTCCAGTTCTTTGCTAGGGCTTCCTATACCCAGGGTTTTGCAGCTCTGTGCAGAACAGGCTCCTCTCTTTCTGTCTTTTGAGCAGGGGAAAAAAGACCAATCTCAAATACCTCTTTCTGAGTGGATTTGGATGTTGGAGTGGACACAAATCCAGTTGGAACAGGATACCACTAGCTAAATCAGTGTTTTTCTATTTATTTCATGAGGGCTGTGCTGAACTCCAAGAGACAAGTCTGTCCTCCCCACGTTGAGGGTGGTGCAGCTGAGCTCCCCTTCCTGAAGGCTGAGGAGGTTTGGGATTGGCTGGTTTTTGGCTGAGCTCTGCAGGACCCTCCACTGCCAGCAATAGGAGTGAGGGAGGTGTCCTTACAAGAATGTTGCCCTGAATGGGGAACCACTGCTCAAAAAACCAGAGTGAAGGTCTGATTTTTGAAGTGCTGCTGCTGTTTTGCCCAGTTTCTGCCTTTTCTGTTGGCATTTCAGATTCAGGGCTGCTGTTTTTTCAGGTCTGGTCTGTTCAGTGGCAGGTAGGCCATGGCCAAAGAGCCTGGCTGGTACCTTGAAGGCCCAGGTATCAATGGACTCTTCACTTTATTTCTCTATGTATTTTTGGGTAGGACAGAGCCCAGAGCTATTTGTGAGTTTTGTTCTTTCAGTGGGCGGAAAATCCAAGTTCACACCTGGAGCTGCATCCAGGCAGGTTTGTCAGAAATTAAGTGGGTGTTGAATGGCTGTTTATTGCTCTCCACAAGATGTTTGTCTCCTTTCTCAAACGTGTCTTTGTGTCAGTGCCCTGGGGCTTTGGGCAGTGCAGAAGGTGACAGCTCAGTCCAGGTGCCTCCCTTTGTGCTGCTCCAATTAAGATAAAGCCCATTAATAAATTAATTTTTGGTCAAGAATGGGCAGGGACAGGCAGAGGCAAGAGCTGTTGGTGCTGGGATGGGCAGGATCTGCCCTGTTCTTCTCCACACCCTGAGTCTGTGAGTGTTCCCAAGAACATTTTCAATTCCCAGAAGAGCAGTGATGGTGGGGAAGAAGGGCTCTACTCCTCTTGTTTTCTGTCCCATGAATGCTCCCTCAGTGTAGAAGCAGCCAGATGTGACACCTTGGGATGTGGCTGCTCTTGGGGAAGAATGCACCTTGGGGATGGTAATGGGTTAATGGAAAGGATTTGAATTTTGGGGTCACAGAGTAAAACCTGCCTGACTCCCCTCACCGAGCAGGGCAGTGGGGCTGGTGGTGGGTGGCAGCACGAGCCACACACAGTCTCTGTGGCCTTGCACAGTTTCCCCCACCAGGCTCTGCTCCCTCTGGGACAATGCCACAGTGGCACTGGCTCCTCCCTTTCCCTCTGGTTTGCCTCTGCAGCTCCAGCTGGTGTCAGGAGTGCAGCTGCAGGCACTGGCTGGGATCCCTTGGTGTTGGCTCGGTCACCACTCACATGGGGAGTTTTCAACTTGCCTTGTGTGACAGTTAAACCAAACTCAGCTTGAGGGTTGGTGCCTTTTTCTAGTGCTCATCTGGGTATGGGTTTGCTATTAAAACAATCCTTTATACAACCAGTTGTTAAGTGCTTAATTAGTTCATGTGTTCTTAAGGAAAAGGCTGAGGGAAATGGGAAAATAATAATGAGCAAGAAGCTTTTCTATTTGGTCTGCAAGAGGAGGGGGATCTGTGCTGAGTGCTCTGATGAGGTTCTTGTATTTCTGATCAGCACAGGATTCTGAGGGAGACTCTCCTCTCCCAGGTTTCCAGGCAAGGCAGGAGCAGAAAAGAAAGGAGACACCAGCCCACTGAGTTATCTGCACGTCCTTTCTTCTCTTTCTCCCATCTGGTTTATGGATCCTCCTGGGGAGGAAGATGAGAACCATCCTCCCCTGCCTTCGTCATGGCAACTGGCAAAGGCAGGGCCAGCTGGGGGGCTGCACTGCTGGGCCTTGGAAGGTGTTTGTGTTTTCCCTTGCATCTGCCTCAGTCTGTTTCCCTGGAATGGGATGGGAGAAACAGCATGGAGGCACTCAGTCTTTTGTGGTTTTCTCTCCCCCACACATCCATGGCAGATGCAGACTTCAGTTGCCTGAATTTTTCATACAAGCTGGGAGTTGGTTTGTTTTCCTCTGGAGGTTTAAGGCATGGACTGGGTTATCCCTCCCCATCCTTGTGCCTTTCAGTCGTTTTTTTGGAGCGGTGGAGTCCTGGAGGAAGCTCTGGAAGGTGCTGACTTTTCTGCTGGGGGGTTTCTTCTGGATAAGTTGGTGGAGGTTCTTGATCTGGAGGCGAGTCAGGGCTGTGGGGTGCTGAGCTTTACATGCCAGAGGGGTCTGCTTCCTCTGGCACCCTGCTGAAGTGCCACTGCTGGTCTTTCACCTGGAGAAATGCAAGAACCCAGCAGCAAACTGATGAAAAACCTCAGGTTAGAATTCTTCTGTCAGACTGCCCCATATGTAATAATCACCTGTGTGCAAATGGCTTAGCTCAGAGTTTGCCTTTTTGACTCCTTTCACATTGCCCTCCCCATGCTCTGCCAGGGCTCTGGGCTGGTGGCCACTGTGAGCTGCAGAGGCAGAGTTGTGTCCATCTTCTTTCTGTCACAGCAGGAGCTGTCTCCCCTGTCTCTGGAGCAGCATCTCCAAGCCACTCACCTGGTGAGGCTGAGCTGCCACCCACACCATTCCTTATCTCTTATGTTCCCCACAGGAACCTGCTCTGCAGCTGCTGAGGGGAGGGATGCTTTGAAGCTGCAGTTCCACCCTGGAGCTGTGTGTTAGGAGCCCAGCATGGAAAAACCAGTTGCTCCTGAATTTCCTTGTCCCTGTGGCATAGGGGGTGAGAAATATGGTTGCCAGTGAGTCACTAGGACTGTCTTTTAATTCATCTGTGGTACCAAACTGAGGGAGGTTTATTTTCTCTGTGGAGCTTTCCTAGGGAGTTTATATGCCAAAGTATGTGAAAAGCTAATTGTATTTCTCCCCCTGCCCCTGCAGGTCAAGCTTTCTGCAGCAATTAGTCAGCTTCAGTAACACCACCAAACATACATCTAAAAAAATCTATCTTGGATTAGGTATTAGGAAGAAATTGTTCCCTGTGAGGGTGGTGAGGCTCAGGTGAGAGAAGCTGTGTCTGCCCCATCCCTGGAATTGTTCAAGGGCAGGATGGACAGGGCTTGGAGCAACCTGGGATAGTGGAAGGTGTCCCTGCCCATGGGAGGGGCTTGGAACAAGATTGGTTTTAAGGGCCCTTTCAGCCCAAACCATTCTGTGTTTCTGTGAAAACCCGTTAGGGATGGTCCCTGCTGAGTGCTGGCTGTGATGTGCAGGTGGGATCCATAAGGGCACCAGTGTGGGCTCCTTCCCTTTGGCACCTCACCTCCAAAGCTGAGGGGGTGAGGAGCATGTCCCACATCCCAGCCAGAAGTGCCTGTTCTCTCTGAGTGTGGGAAGCTCCTTGGAGAGGCTTGGGCCTCTGTATTGCTGTAGCAGAGCTGGGATGGCAGAACAGTGAGTGAGTAGGTGCTGTGCAGGACCCTCTGTGTGACTCCATGGGCAAAGCACTCAGAGAAGGTGGAGATCTCAGTGTGGGGCAATGGAAGCAGTTGGATAGCCAGCTATTAATGAATGTCATGGATATATCAAATTTTAAGAGGCTCAGAGATTGTATTGCAAGTGTCTGTGGCTCATGTTATGTTATCTCTGCTCACAGATCTGCTCTTGGGGTTTGTCCAGCTCCTTTATAGTGTCTCTGTGGCTCCTTGAGATCCTGCTCCCTGGAGCAGCCTGCATACCAGGGGATTCAGCTATTGCCCAGACAGCAGCAGCATGTTTCACACATGTTTTTCCTGGGGAAATCTCAGGCAAAGCTTCCAAAGGCTGGCAGTGACTTCTGAGCAAGGGGCTGTGCTGACAGCATCTCTCCATGCCAGCTCTCCAGCATGGGGCTGGGCTGGAGGCAGATCCCCAGGAATGGGATTAAAGGGGAGGCAAGAGAGAGCTGGCCAGGCTGCTGACAGGGGCTTGCCTGCTGTGGGGTTCTTCATCTCCACATGAAAAAATAGAGCTGAGGCTCCCAAACCCAGGGCTGACTCTTAGCTCTGGTGGGAAAATGTGATCCAAGGGACTTCTGAGGCAATGTCTCCACAGGGCATGGGGTGTGGGGGTGGCACTGCCACATGGCTTAAGAATGCCTCTGCCTCTCTTCCCAGTGGTGACATCAACGAAGACACTCTGGAGACTGAAAATGCAGCTGCTGCAGCTGCTGCTGCCTTCACAGCCTCCACAGACCTGAAGGAAGCAGTTCTAGGTAGGTCAGCTCTTTCCATAGCCCCTTGGTGCCAGCTCCACCACCCCAGAGTGCCACAGCCCTGCGCTGGTGTCAAATGGGACAGGCCAGGCACTGTTGTGCAGAGCTGCTGGGGCTCCGGGGTGTTCTTGTGTGAGCCGTGGGGATGCTGTCCCAGGGGTGCCAGGGATGCTGTCCCAGCATCCAGGGGGCCACGGTGACCAGCAGGGAGCTGGCAGTGGCTGGCTGGGCTGCTGCTGCCCTCTCCTGGTCCAGGATGAGTCCCTGTGTCCAGCCTTGCTCCTGCCATTCCAGCTTGCCACAGGGATGTCAGTTTTGCAGCTACTTGCTGGCTTTTGTTGCAAGAAATAGTGAGTTTAGGGAGCAAAGATTGATCTGCTGAGCTGGAGTTGAGTTAAAACCAATTTTACTTTAAAACCAAGGGTGACTCCACCCAGATAACATCAGGTTTTTTTATCAAGAATGGATGACTTCTCATATTCCCTGTGCTCTGCTGCAGCTGGATTGGCATAAATCTGCCTGGGCTGTTTTGCCTGAGAAGTTTGGGTGTTTGGTTACTTTCATAGCAAAGTGCAAGTGAGTGGTGGCCACAAACCCCAGCACACCCCACCATGCATCACTACTTTTTTTTTTATTTCTGAGTTTCAAAACCATCATTGCATGTGTGGCTCAGGCACGTGAATCAGGAGCTGTGGCTCATGTTTCTCTTTGATCTATCCCTTCCTCTGATCCCTGTGAGAAGTGAAGATGGCTGAAGATGAGGACAGTTTGGAGGCAGAGATTGTCTACCCCATCACCTGCGGGGACAGCAAAGCCAATCTCATCTGGAGGAAGTTTGTGTGCCCTGGGATCAATGTGAAGTGTGTGCAGGTGAGAACAGAGCCCAACACTGGATTTGTGCTTTCCCCTTGCCTACATTGTGAGGTCACCTGGCTTGTCCTGGTTGTGATGAGCTTTGATCAGCTACTTTACATCAGAACCATGTCATGGTAGGAAAGGATGACATTTTCCTGGTGCTGGGTACCTGATACTTGTCCTGACTAAATTGTGTAGTTCTGGCTGGAAAGATTGTGCCTCAATTTAATGTGTTATTGAAAATTTGAGAAATTTGGACACTTGCAGTGTCTGCTCAGTTGGAAAGTTGATAGTTTGAGGAATGTATTGATTGGGGACCTACTGAAGAGTTGCCTGCTGTGTCCTGGATAACTCATGGTTAAAATTTGCATGAATTCAGGAACATGCCGTGAGTGAGTCATTGCTGGCATTTGTACACAGTCTAAACAATACCCTGCTGAGGGAGAGTCTCCTTAGCCTCTCAAAGGATAGTCCTACCCCTTCCCAGCAGAGATGGTCTCCTCTATCCATGAGGCAGAGGATAGATGCTGCTGCCTCCTAAAATCTGTCCTCTCTGCACTGAAGCCCGTGTCCTTGTTCAGAGATGGAATTTCTCATGCAGTAACAGTGAGTTGCTCTATGTTGGTCAACATGGCCGTGGGAAAGAGGAGGCCTGGATTTGGGAAATCCTTTGAGATGGGCTGTAAGGCAGCTCTTGAGAGGACTGCCTAGGTCCTGGTTGGACTCAAGGATCTTGGAGGTCTTCTCCACCCTTAGTGATTCTATAATACTATGATCCTGCAAGTTGCTGTTAGGTTAGCGTGTGGGTTCAGGCACATCTGGGTGTGTAGGGCAATAAAAGAAAGTGAAGAGTTGGCACAATGTGTGCCAGCTCCCTGAAGCTGGTTTGCTGCAGCAGTGGGTGTGCACTGCCAGAGAGGCCAGAGGTTCCCTGATACCAATGGTTGTGTTTGGGAGCAGGAGGTCAAAGACCAGATGGGCTTCTTCCCTCTCCTATGGGGCATAAATTGCCCCTGGACCCAAATGTTAGCAGTGCAGCCCAGCTTTCACTGAGTCCATTGTTGTGGGAGTGTGAGCAGCTCCCTGCTGTTAATGATACTTTCCCCAATCTATGGATGTTTTCCCAGCTGTCCTGCTTGAGCTGGGCACTCCTTGAACCCTTAGGTTGGAGCAGATGTTAACTAACCATCTGTGACAAAAATGTTTGGCTTTAATCTTTCTAACTTGGGCAGTGTTCTCTGGGGTGGGGAGTGCCTGGCAGCTGTCTGTTTTGGTGGTGTTCAGTGGCACGTGGAGGCTGGGCACTGGGAAATGCCACCAGGCTCCAGCTGAACCCTGCTCACAGGGCACCCTTGGCTTGTTTATGGCTTGTGGCACTGATGTTGCACCTTTTGCAGTTTCACGATCACCTAATCAGCCCCAAGGAGTTTGTCCACCTGGCAGGGAAGTCAACCTTGAAGGATTGGAAGCGAGCGATCCGGATGAACGGGATCATGCTCCGGTTAGTCCCTTCCTTTGTATCTCTGCACACTTCTTTCTGGGGGATTGTGGTGGGGTGGAACAGAACCTTTGGAATGGCAGTTTTGTTGCTGAGGGAGGAAATCAACCACTAAGTGTTTGTCTTAATGACAGCCTGGTCTCAAATGTGGTCAGTCCGATGGCTTTGTTCTGTCCTTGTGCCTAGGGAATTATTTGGGGCAAGAAATATTTCTCTAGTCTTTTCAGGGCTTGGACCAGACTGAGTTTCCAGCTGGTGTTAGGGACATTGGAAATTTTAATGGTTGTTGATGGTTGAGCCATGCCGTCTGTGGATTCTCAGCACGACCCACCAAATGAAATAAGTCTGGTCATCACCAATGCTCTGGTTGCAGCACTCCTGCTTGACATCTCTTCTAAATAAGTTCTTGGCAAAAAAAAAAAAAAAAAAAAGCTTCTTTATTGCAAGCATTTCTCTTCTCTAGTATTAACGGCAGTAATTCAATTCCTCTATGGTCCTCCTGAACAACAGCCCAAGACTGTGATTTAATTAAAGTCTTTCTCTGCCTTTGGGCAGGATAAAAAAGAATCACCTCTTTCCCCAGGAATTGTCAGTGGTTTTGTGCTCTTTTCACAGGGTGACATTGCCTTTCCCTGTATTCTTCTGCTTCAATGCAGGCATCTCCCATATTCCGTTTAAGCAGCTTTTGCTCCACATAAATTTTGCATAATAGGTTTAGACTTTGTCAAGGCAGGGTTTTGAGAGGGGAAAAAAGACTTGAGGGGAATGTCTGAAGGCAAACCCAGCAGCCCATGGGAGCAAATCTTGGTAAGCTGAGGTGATTGTTGGCCAGCAAGGCCTGGGAGTGTTTTGGAGATAACATTCTTGGATTGGAAGATCCCATGTTCCAGTGTTGCCACTCCCCTTGAATGAGATGAGAGACCTGATTTTAGTTTATAAATAGGGTTATGTCCTGTCTCCTTTTGAGCTGTAGAGTCAAAAAGGCAAGAAAGAAGCTCCCTGTGGTCTCACCCTGAACTGAGATTCCAGCTGGCCCTTTGGCTGGAAGTTGCAGCTTCAGTGGGGATGTGGGGATGGTGGGACCAGATAGGGGCTCTCTTTTCCCCTTCCTCCCTCAAAAAATTAGTTAATCAGTCCCAGTAAGGGCTCCTGTTGGCTCTGCCTGCTCTCCTGGCGTTTTGGGGCTCAGAAGTTTGGGGTGATGGCCACCAGGAGCTGCATCTCAGAGCTCTTAGCTGTTGCTGATGTGCCTGTCCTTGTGCTTGCTCCCTGTCTTTCAGGAAGATTATGGACTCAGGAGAGCTGGATTTCTACCAGCACACAAAGGTCTGTTCCAACACCTGCCGGAGCACCAAAATTGACCTGACTGGAGCCAGGGTATCCCTGACCAGCCAGACATCAACAGAGTACATCCCTCTGACTCCTGCCTCTGCTGATGGTACGTGCAGCCATTCCTCACCCTCAGCAGGGGCTTTGACACATCAGAGCACACGAATGCCATGTAACCAGGGTCCCTGTGGCTTCCCCATCTCTGGAAGTGTCCAGGGCCAGGTTGGACAGCACTTGGAGCAATCTGGTCTAGTGGAAGGTGTCCCTGCCCATGCCAGGGGGTTGGAATGAGATGAGCTTTGAGGTCCCTTCCAACGCAAACCATTCTCTGATTTTATGAATTTGACCTATAATTACAGGCAACTGTTTCATTGGAAAGCACTCTAATTTTGAAATACTTCTATATTTAACTACTTTTGCCCTTGAACATTAAGAACAGCCCCCAAAGTGCCCCACACCCCAAGCTTCTGGTGGTGCCTCTGAGACAGGATAAGCCTCTTGGCTGGCTCTGCAGAACACCCATCTACCACATCCTGGTTTTGTGGTGGGGAAGTTGATGCTGATGCACAGCGCAGCCCACTCCAAGCCTCCCTGTTCAACATGAGCTCATTAATGGGAGATGTTTGCCAGCTGCTGGGCTGTGCTGAAATAACCAGAGCCCTGAAAGCTGCAGAGTAAGGGGGCAGAGGGACTGGATTTAATGGCTGCAACTGAGCATTCCAAAGGCTCTGCACAGCTCCATGGGGCTCTGGCCAGATTCCCATCCATCCCGCTCCTGCGCACAGCATGAATGACGCCTGTTCCCCGGCTCTATGGTAACAAAACTGCTGAGATTTGGCAGAGCTGGAGGGAAGGAGGAATCCCCCCTGCATCCCTGTGCAATGGAGGGGGGCTGCTCTTCCCTTGGAGCCTTTAGATACCCTCCAGATAAATGGTGGCTGGGTAAAAAAGCCAAAAAAATCAGACTCTAAATCTGTTTGACTTTTGCCCTGAGCAGCACTGATGTGTTTGCAGGGGGAAACAGAAGGGAAATGCTGCTCTCAAGCGTGTGTTCTTGTGCTGCAAAGGTTGCAGGAGCAATCCCTGGGGATTGCACTCCAATGTAGGAAAATAAGTACAGCTTGCACCACAACCACTTGGGCATCTCTGCTCAGCATTGAGGTCTGCATTCAAACAGATGTGATCCTGTGCAATATAAAGGAGAAGTCACAGAATTGCGGCAAGGGAGTGCTTCCCTTGGAAACAGCCTGTGAAAATACAGGGAAGAATCAGGACCTGGGAATTTTTTTCTCTTCTTTTTTGCTATTGGTTGCAGTGAACGGATCCCCAGCTACAATAACCATAGAAACATGCGAGGATGCCACTGATTGGAGCACCAGCATTGGAGGTATGACTTGGGATCCCGCAGGGCTTGCTGGGTGGAGGAGATGTGGGGAAAGAGGGAAGCAGCAGGGTAAGGAGCAGGAAGGACCCTCTTACCAGAGCAGCCTTGCATGAGCCCCCACTGGAATTATTCCTTCACTGCTTATGGAATAGCACTGTGTTAAATCCCATCGGTGTGCAGGCTGGCTGTGCAGCCTTGGGATGAAGTTGTTTCCACGCGCCAACATATCAAAGCCAGGGCCAAATGTGGCTCAGGGGAAAAAAGTTCTTATCAGAGGGGTCATGAAATAATTCTCCTTGGTGCTACTGTCTGTAGCAGTGTCCTGTTGGTGTGGGACAGGGGTGGGGAGTGTGTATCCTCCTTTGGGTCCATGCTCTGGGTGGGCTTTGCCCCAGCCCTGTGACCTCAGGGGTCTCTCCCAGCCTGGCAGGACTGCATCCCTGCAGGGCTGCCCACAGGGAACCCATAGCAGATTACCATTAAACCCTGCCGAGGATTTTGAGGTTCTCCTTTGCTTCCTCTTTCTCCAGATGACACCTTTGCTTTTTGGCAAGGTCTGAAGGACAGTGGTCTCTTGGAAGAAGTGATCCATGAGTTCCACCAGGAGCTGGTGGAGACCATGAAGGGCTTGCAGCAGCGAGCACAGGATCCCCCGCTGCAGCTTGGGGGTAAGGACCTGGACATGGGTGGTCTGTCATCTTGGGAGAGGGGCTTGTGGATTTTTTTATCCTTAGGGATATCTGGATGGCACAATAGGGACATAGTTCATCATAAATTATCTCATTTCTGGCTGATTGATGAGGCTGCACTTGGGGATAATTCAGGTGACCTCAGTTCTCCAATTCCCCGTGCCTGAAACTTCCTCTCTGCTGGCTCTGGGTCTGGACAAATGCTTGGCTTGGGAACTGAGGTGGAATTTAGGCCATTGGAATAACGATGCAGCAAGCAGCTACTGTGCCAGCAGATTTCTTATCACCCCTGCTAGGCAGGAGAGGACTGTTTATATGCCAGTGACCTCTTGCCCTTTCTCATGGCTTCTGCCTTCTCCTCTTCCCCAGCCTTTTGCATTACCCTCCCACAGATTTTGGCTGTCTCAGCTGGATGTGTTTGTTGTCATGTGGCTTTTGCCAAGCCACAAATAGTTTGCGCAGGGAATTTTGCTTTCTCAAAGATTCTGTGTCTTGTTTTTAAGATGCTGTTTTACTAAACAACGTAGTCCAGAACTTTGGGATGCTGGATCTGGTCAAGAAGGTCCTGGCCAGCCACAAGTGCCAGATGGATCGTTCGAGGGAGCAGTACACACGGGATTTGGCAGGTATGCCCTGGACACACTGGTGTGGCACTGGGCATCGCTGCCAGCACCTTTTCTTTTGGGCTGAGAAAGTGGGGCTTGTGTTAAGGGTGGTGTTTGTTACACCAGCCACACCAGGCATTGCCACAGGCCTCTGGGAAGCTTGTCCAGGGTCCAGGCTGAGCCAAACCTCTTCTCTCCCCAGCTCTGGAGCAGCAGTGTGACGAGCACCGCAAGCGAGCGAAGGAGCTGAAGCACAAATCGCAGCATCTCAACAACGTCCTAATGACCCTCACACCCGTCTCCGTTCCCACACCTCTGAAACGCCCCAGGCTGACCAGGGCCACCTCCGGACCAGCTGCCATCACCTCCCAAGTCCTGTCCCAGCCAGCGCAGCTCGCTGTCACCCCCGGCGTGCCGGTGTCCCAGGTTGCCAATCTCCCTCTTGGCAAAGTGGTCTCGGCCCTCCCTCCTTCGGTGCTGGGGAAGAGCCCAGCCCAGCCCCCTGCTGCCAGCTCCCCGGCCTCCCCTCTGCTGGGGGGGTACACGGTGCTGGCCTCTGCCGGCTCCACCTTCCCCGGCACGGTGGAGATCCACCCGGACGCTTCCAACCTGACGGTGCTGAGCACGGCTGCCGTCCAGGATGGCAGCACAGTGGTGAAGGTGATGAGCCCCTTCCAGCTCCTGACTCTTCCAGGACTTGGCACGACCATCCAGAATGTGACACAAATAGCTCCCAGTGGGAGCACAGTCGTGACTGTCCCATCCAGTGCCACCGAGGCTGCCGGGGATGAGCACGCTGCCGCCGCCATCGAGGTGACCGCAGTGGCTGACGAGGCAGAGCAGAAGTGAGAGGGGGGACTTGCCTGGAGGGACGCTGGCCGTGCCACTCTGGGGGGAACTGCCTCTTCTCTGGCTGTGCTGTGGGACGAGGAGTGGTGTCATGAGGGGCATGGGCTAACAAGAATCAGAGCGGCTCGTGTTGGGAGCAAGGAGGTTCAGGTCAGAGGGAAGGAGGGGGGAGGAAGGATGCCTGGAGAAGGGAAAGGCAGAAATGCTCTGCCTTGTTTGGAGGAGGGAAGAAAAAAAGAGCTTATTTTTTTATAAAGCTTTCCTCCCCTGTTCTCTTGGAATAGTTTTTCTGCTCTGGGTCATCAGCCCAGCCTCGTTGGCAGGCACAGCTGGAGCAGCATCCATCAGAGGTGTGGGCAGGAGCAGGGAGAAGGCAGTAGCAAAAAGAAGCTGCTGAGGGGCCTGGTGTGCAGGGAGCTGGCTGCTCCCCATTCCTAGGGGCTGCAGGAGTGGAGAGGGATGCCAAGAGCAGGAATTCCATGGATGTGTACAATCATTGACACCAGGAAGGGCTCTGGCAGCATGAACACAGGCCCTGGGACGTTGAGTTTTGTGTGTGACACTGGCTTTGGGTGGCAGAAACGAGTGGGAGCTGTTGCAACAATGGGCATGGTGGTTGCCCAGGTCTGCTGGGGAAGGACCAGGAAGAGAGGAACCCAGAAGGCTGAGAAGAGCTGTGACTTCTGAGGATTTAGGGTCTTTTTCTAGTTTTCTCAAAAAAAAAAGAAATCCGTTCTTGGGATTTTTTTTAAGCCAACGGCGATTTTTAAGCAAAGCCCTGGTTGGGAAGCTTGTTCTGCATGGCAGGGCCGTGCTGCAGAGTGTGCAGAGCTGAGCCCCACAGCTGTGCTCCAAG
The DNA here is from genome assembly GCA_024734555.1 of Trochalopteron elliotii. Classification (NCBI taxonomy): domain Eukaryota; kingdom Metazoa; phylum Chordata; class Aves; order Passeriformes; family Leiothrichidae; genus Trochalopteron; species Trochalopteron elliotii. Next base: position 759,594 of record JANPWX010000258.1, on the reverse strand, counting down.
GAGCTCACACTTCCTCACAAGGGGGGACCCTGCTGTCCCCAGCATCCCGCAGGAGCTGGACGTTGCCACCCCCTCCCTGCTGGGATCAAGCAGCTGTTCTGTAATGGGGTGGTCGACCCCCCAGTTCTCCTTCAGCCACCCCACTCTCACCAGGTTCCATCCCAGGGCCTGTGTGTCTCACGCTGTCTCTGCCTGGAAGGAGTCAGGTGCTTGGAGTGTTGGGGTTTCTCCAAACCTCATCTGGCAACAGCAGCAACGACAGGTCACTTTATTGAGTAATAAATATTTTTTTGAAAGAATGTTGGTGGTTTATTGTGTTTTCTGTGTCCAGGTATGACAGCTGGGATTGTGAAATGGGGCTAAGGCAGGACACACTTTATTAAGTATAAATGTATGTGTCCTCTATGTTCCCTCTGGCTGCGGGTGTGCAAGGAGCCTGAAATGCAGCTCCAAAGTCTGGTTGTCCATGGCACAGCTGGGGTGGCCTGGCTGCACCCAGTGCTGATAATCACTGGTTAGAAGAGTTGACACGTAATCAGGAAGAAAAGTGATCTATTCCTCTGAAGCATTAGATTTTGTTTCGTTTTGGTCAAGACTCAGCTGAGGCCGCAGTTGAGGAGGAGTCTTGCCTTATCAGAGGTTTTTCCCTCCCAGCTGGCTGCTGTGACGATATCACTGTCATATCTCTGTACTTGGGACAGCAGTAGGGTGTCAGACCGAGGACATATAAAGGGTTGTGATCAGCCTGAGCTGCCTTTTGCCTCTCCAGCGTGAGCAGCAGTGCTGAGCCACACCTCAAGTGTGTTTTCAGCCTGAATTCCACCCTTCCTGTGCTGCAATGGTGAGTGAATGTCCCTCTGCAACACAGGGACACCTTTCCCCAGCAGTGCCAGGGCTGGAACGTTGTGGTGCCTTTGCCCAGCCCTGGGGAGCTGTGGGCTGAGTATACTACTACAGTCATCTCTGCTTTGGCTAAACTGGTCCAGGTTATCCAGGGGCTGTGGGAGAGGGAATGTTCGGGTGAAAAGGGGGCAGCTGGAGGGACCTCCTGGCTCCTCTTTAAAGGTAGCTGAGAGGGCATCAGGTGGAGTGTGGGGTGGGACAGGATTTGTGTCAGCTCTATCTTGGTGTGGTGCAGCAGTGGGCAGCAAAGGCTGGGACAGCAGAGCAAGCCGGAGGCAGCAGCTCTTCTCTGGCTCTGTGCACCTTTACCTGCCCTGGAAGACTATAGATCACCTCACCGGCAAAGAATCCCAGCGTGGGTGTACTTTGTCCTGCAAAATAGCTCTTCCTTGGGACGTCAACAACTCCCCAAGCAATAAAAGCTTAGCAGGCAGATTTGGGCTGGTGCAATTCTTCCCTCCCTTTGCAGCAGCTCTCGGGACAGCCACTGAGGGATGTGCCGGTGGGGCAGCCCTGGCTCCCTCCAGAGAACGTCTGGGACGTTCAGGGATGACGCGGTGACGTGCTCCACTCCTGGGGTGGCTTCCCCGCCCGGCCGAGGGCAGGTAGGGGCTTGCAGAGTCAGCAGCTCGCGGTAGGATAAGAGCTGAGAAGGAAAAGCAAAGAAAGGAAGTTGTCTGCAGGGAGTTGTGTGCAGAGATTATTAGTGTCTGCATGAGTCGCCTCGGGTCGGATGCGGCCGTGGGCGCTTGGGCAACATTCCCTGGCCGGGGGGAAGTCCCATGTGAGTGTGGCTGTGGATCCTGGCCTTGCAGCACTGGTTTCAGCGGGGGGTGATAAAGCATTGCTCATGGAGAGCTCATCCCACCTGTGGATCAGCTCTCCCTCCCCACGGCGCTGAGACCTGGGGCTTGGGAACCCCCAAGCCCTCTGCAGGGGGCTGCACCCATCACTGTGGGCTCCCAAGGCTGCAGTGGGTGTCGTGCACCCCACAGCTGGGACATTGCTGTGGATACCAGTGTGTCAGCCTGCTCTGTGAGCCTGGGGTCCCTGGGCAGGGCTGGGGCTCTCGGCACCCATTCTACCAGCCTGGTGCTGCTGGCACTGCCTTCCTGGGGCCCCCTTGGGTGCTCAGGCTGACATCTGCTCCCCTTTCCTCTCGTGGGGAGCCCAGGGCTGCTCTGCACACAGCCGGGTGTAGAGGACTCGCACCCAGAGACAAAATTACGTAAGGGCTGCGGATGATTCATGCCATGCCCCTGTTTTTCCCTGAGACTGTGTGGTGATGGAGACTCAGCCACTTGCACTTTCTCCTCCAGGTATCCACGGGAGCAGACTGCAATGTCTGGGAAAGAGCACAGGCTCCCACTACCCGACAGCACCGCGAGCAGAGCCTTGCCACGGTCCTGCCGGGCAGAGTTGCCAGGGAGTGGGGACTGTGAGAAATCACCAATTCCTCATTCTCTGCGTCTCCCTGGGCAGGTTAGGGCTGTTACCGGGACAGGAGATGCTCCAGCATCCTCTCGGGAAGGCTGTCGCAGCTCCCAGCAACTTCGGACAAGCGGGGGGTTTGCAGCACACAAAGGGCACCGTGTCTGGCGCTGGGGCGGGGAGCAGCAGCGATGGTTTCCTGGGGAAATCGCTCTGTGACTGTCGGCCGTGTCGCCGCAGGAATGGAAACCGAAACTCAGGGCTTTCGGCTCGGTGTTTGTTTGTCTAAAATCGGCAGATCCTGGGTTTCGGCTCTCCCCCGCCCTAATGCCGTGGATGTGGTGACGCAGCTTTGCCTCCTCCCTGCTCCAACGGTGGCTTCCTGCGCTCTGCCGCCAGCGATGGAGGGACGGCAGAGCCGGCTGCTCCCTGGGCTGCTCCGCTGCTCCTTGTTGTGTGTTGGGCAGGGCCGGAAGTTTTATGTAATACAGTGAAAGCTGTTTGCTTCTACAGCTGGAGGGAAAATATCCCACCTGTAAAATCAGTGAAACCTCCAGATATCCCACCTGTAAAACCAGAGTGAAGCCTCAGCGCCAAGGCTGCTCCCCCTGGGTGAGCCCATCCTGGCTCCTCAGGAGAGTAGTGACAGGTATTTTGTTTATTTTCCACTGCTGCCCGATGCTGTCACAGAAACCTTTGCTGTGGTTTAGAGTCAAAGCTGCAGAGAGGATGATTTCTGCCCTAGGCAGTAGCAAATGGGGATGGACTCCATCACTACAGACCACTCTGATACCAGAGCTGGGCTTCACTTGGTCACTCCTTCCCAGGCAGGGATGGGGCCCTGGTGCTGCACAAGTCATAACAGTTCCCATGGAAGCTGCAAGGACAAAGCTGGGAAGCCTTTTCCTGGATGGGAACACTGAGCACAGGGGCTCCATGGGGTCAGATCCTGCTGTGAGGCTGAGCCACCCACTGCTCCTTGCTGACAGAGCACGGAGTACAGCAGGGCCTGACAGCCATGGCCCTGTGCAGGTGACGAGCCTGCCATGGGTCCAGCAGTGACCAGGGTGTTGTTGCACAGACCTTTTTGCTTTGCTGCCCAGGAATGCCTGGTTTCCACAGCCACCCAGTGCTCTGCTGGGATCCATCCAGTGCCCTCGACTCTGGTGGGGTCCATTCAGCCCCCAGGGGCCTAGGCTGCCCCACTCCTCTCCTTGGCTCCTCTCCTTGGTGGGAAAACCTTTTTCTTGGCTCCCTAGGGTGCTGCTGGATGTGAGCAAGGTGAGAGCTCCCTCCGAGGCACCCAATGGCTGCGATTGCACAAAGCAGGAAGGTCAAAAACATGGTTTCTCTTCCTCTTTCCACTGGTTTTGACAAATGTGTCAGAAAACAGTCTCTACCCCCGCTTCCTCCTTGCTTCAGTGCCGCCGTGCCCCATAGGCTGGCTCTGTGTTTCCTCCTCCCATTTGCTTGGAGGAAAAACTTTTCTTTTGTTGCTAAGGCTGACTTTGTGTTGAGGTGGCACCACCAAGAACAACATGCCCATCAGTCGATGGAAGGATTGAACATCATCCCCATCAGCAGGGACACTTTGCCTCTGGTGCCTGTGATTTTTTACAGCCACTTGTATCTGGAGGTGTGTTAGTTTCCCCTGGTTGTTCCCAGGGCTTGCAGCTGGCTTCCAGCATGAAGATAATTCCATTAAGTGGGAATGCTGGGCCTTGACCGCAGTGCTGTGCACAGCAGCTGCTTTTACAGATCAGGACTTTCTGAAGACTTGTGTCCAGGCTGGTGAGATGCGGCTGCCTGTTGTGGATTCCTGGGGCTGGGGCCCTTAGAGAAGCTTCCTGGGATTTTGCCTGGGTGCGTGTGTTGGGGTCATATCGGGTGTGAGGGTTCGTTGGTTCTGTGTGTATTATCCACAAATTTGGCCCATCACCAAACTGCACAGGGGAGGGCACGGCCTCTGCTGAGATGTGGCGATGAGATGTTGTGGGACGGGTTTGGTGAGGAGCAAAGGGGCTGAGAAAGGGCTCCACAGCCCGTGTGCTGAGGAACCCGCACTCCTCGAGTGCTGAGCATCAGCTGATGGTGCTTGTGTGGTAACATATGCCCACAAACTGGGGTGCAGCATCTTGCCCCCCGGCTGTTGGTGCTGCCCCACGAAACACGATGCAAATGAGACTCGGCTGCTGTCGGGGGTGGATTTGGGGTTTGAGTTTGTTTTTGGCTCGAGGCTGAGCTCTGCAGCGGGTGCATCGCGCCAGGAGAACAGAACGGAAAACGAAAGTGATGATGAACAGAAAAGAGAGCAGCGCTCTGCCCCTCTACCTCCGCCCCCCCCCGAGCCCGTTAAAAACGAGGCTGCCGGGGAGCCGGGTTGAGGACCGGGGCTACTTCTCAATATTCACTTAAAACTCCGGTGCTGCCGCTCCCGTCTCTGGACCGAATCTGAGCGCGGGGAATCCGGACCTGCTGCGGGTGAGCAGCGCCCCCGGGAGCGGCCTCTCTGCACTTGGGGGAGACAGGACCGGGAGGAGACGGCCCCCGATGAGCGGGGATGCGGGGGCGGGACGGGACCGGGGTGTGAGGCTGGTACCCCCAGGAGCGCGCGTCCTGCCAGCTGCACGATGCGGGTGGTGCTGCCCGCCGGTGCCGCTATCGGTACCGGTACCGGCTCCTGCTGTCCTGGATGCTGGTGCCCGCTCCCCTTGGTGCCCCTTCCCCCTGGTGCGGGTCCCCCCACCCCACTGCCTGTCCCTCTTGTCCGGTGCCGGCTCCCCCCTCCTGGCGGCGGTCCCGGTGCCCGCCAGGGCTCTCGTCGGTGCCGGTGCCGATCCCCCCTGCCCGGTGTCCGCCCGATGCCTGTGCCGGCTCCTGCTCCCCCCGGTGCCGGCGGGCGGGGCGGGGCGGGGCCGCAGTGATGCAATTTCCGCGAAGTCCGGCCCCGGTTTGAATGCAGGGAGGCCCTAGAAGCGAAACTGCCGCCGGCGGCAAGTCCCCGGCTCCCCGCAGGTCCCCCCACCCCGGCGGCGGCGGCGGCGGCGGTGAGAGCGGCGGGGGGCGTTCTGGGGGTGGGGGAGCTCCGGGGATGGGCGGTCAGAGGAGCGCGCTGGGGGGATCCCGACTGCGCCTA
>JANPWX010000258.1:700430-753777 GCA_024734555.1 Trochalopteron elliotii | reverse complement strand
GAGCGCCCTGGGGGGCTGCAGGACCGAGGGTGCCCCCGGTAGCCCCGCAGCGAGCCGTGGGGTGCTGCAGGGCGTGCGGGATGCTGCAGGGCGTGCGGGGCGCGCATCCCGCTCAGCCCCCGCCCTGGCTCGCCGCGTCCCTGCCTGGGCTGGGATGCGTTCGGGAGAGGAGGATCATTGGCCAGAGTGCAGGTTTTGAGGTGCAAAGCCCTGTCTGGAGGGTGGGGAGAACTCCGGAGGTGCACAGTGCTGCCTTCGGTGAGCGATCTCCGGACCGCGATGTTTTAACCCTGCTGCCGCCTCTGAACTTGGGGAGTGGCATCAGGGAGCTCCCGGTGAACTTCTTAGAGTTGGATAAAAGCAAATGCAACATCTTGGAGTCCACGTGTCTCGGGACTCTGCACAAACTGGAGGGTCTGTGCCTGCACACACACTCGGGAAGTGGTGTCGTGGCTGTCACGCAGCAGCCAGGGTGGTAGTGCCAGCTCTTGAGTGGGATGTGGAGTGAGCTGTCTGGTTGAAAAAGGCTGTGAAAGGGGGGCGCCAAGAACTTTGGAGACTGTTTTTGCACTGGAGGGAGATTCCAGAGGGATGCGGTTTCGGTACAGCCAGGAGGACTGCGGGGGGGGGGGGGGGGGGGGGGGGGCACTGGCCAGCATCTGTCAGGCAGCCCCTCTTCCACTGTTTCCAAACCCTCCCGGCCAGCCCGGCTGCTCTGATCGCTGGTGGGGTCCTGGAGATGCTGTGAAGGTTTTGCACTGTTGCTCTGAGTGCTGCTTGTAGCCATAGAAAAACTTCCAAGGGCCAGTGCTTGGCTAGGTCTGGTAACCGGGATGTGGGGCTGCAGCCACCATGGTCCCTTGTCCCCATCCCTCTCCCAACACTCTGATCTACGTCACTTGCTCTGATCGAGGGGCACTTGGCTTACTCCAGCGTAGCGCGTTGCCTAATATTCTGTCAATAATTAATGAAGTCAAGAGCTCAGACAAGGGCCCCCTTCCTCCTGGTGGGATAGGGTGGGTGTAGAGCATCAGGATGCAGGGATACGATGAGCATTTCTCTACCATAGCCGTGCTTCCCCTCGCCATTTCCAGGCAAATGTGATTATGTCTGGCTGCAGTGCTGCCCTGCAAGGCGCCTGCCAGGGACGATGCTTGGACACAGCGTGGCCCGGCCCTGACCCAAAGCATCTTCCTGAGCGTGGAGGAAATGCCATCAGCAAGGCCATGGTGTGCTCTGTTTGGGTTTGGTTTGTGGCAAAGCTGGACCAGAGCTGGGCAGAGGTTGCATGGGGCTGTTTTGGTGCCTGGGGAAGAGGCAAACTCCCCCAGGTGGGGCTGGGGGTACAATAAACCAGCCTCTATCTGTTCTGGTGATTTGTCACCCACCAGCAGGATGTGAGTGGCTTTAAATGTCAGGCTGAGATTCTCAGGATCAGTGTAAAAAAGGTTGTTTCTCTTGAAATATACAAAATTCAGCTTGTAAATCATTGTCTGTGGCTTGCTGGTAAATACTGCTTCCCATCCACTCTTACCTTCTCTGAAGCATTTGGATTTTGCCCTGTTGACATCAGTTTTGTTCCCAGTGGGACAGCTGTCTTGGGGCACACCTCCCTGAGCTTCCTCATTTCTTGTGTCTTCCCTCCACCCAAGGCTGGATTGCAAAAGCTCCCTTAGCTCTTTTTTTTTTTTTTTTTTTTTTTTTTTCCTCCTGGTGAGTGCTGTAGAGAGGAAAAACCTTTAATTTGGCGTCAGCACTAGTGCTGTGCAGAGACTTCGAGCGGGGTTTGCACTTCCCCTTCCTCTTCCCTCCCACCTCCAGACCCAGAGCATGTTCTGGCAGTTTGCTCAAAATCAAACGCCTTCTTAAAAACATAAACAGCAGGGGAAATGACCCCTTTAAAGGTGGAATATTCCCTCTTAGCTTTTTCCAGCTGGGATGCCCTGCCTAGGCATGAATTCCAGTGGCACCCTGGCTGTCCTGCACGGTCTTTATGGGCAGTTCTTAAGCATTTAAGTGGGTGGGTCGGTGCCGGCGGTGCTGCAGGACCGGGTCTCCCATGAGCTCTGCGGCTGTGAACGTCCCGGGACCGGGAAGTTCGGCTCCCTCTGCACGGAGCCGAGTGCCAGCGATCAGATTTCTTTCTCTCTCGTGTGCCTAACTGAGGTATACTGGAGTTTTCACCAGTTACACTGTTGCACAGATGTCGCACAAACCCTGGGCTCAAGTGCCTTTCCCAGGAGGGCTCGGCCGGAGGCGGAGACTTCCAGAGGAAGGAAGGTGGAACTGCTATCGGAGGGATACCAAAGTATTCCCGAAACTGCAGATGTCAGTTCCACCGGGAACGTGCTGCCCTCGCCAGCTTCAAAGGAGCTGAAAGGCTCTTGGCGGCTGAGCGTGACCTGTGTCCCGCTCCGGGCGTTCCCGCTGTGGAGATTCGGGAAGAGCCTGGCCACCGCCGCCCTCCGTGTCCCCCCTGCCCTGTGCCAAGGTCCCGGGGCAAGCTGAACCTGCGGTCGCGAGGGACACTCCCTCTGCCCTGCGGTCCCGCTTAGCTCCAGTCCGTCCCTGATCTCCTGGGGAAAGCCGAGTGGGAATGCTCTCTTCGAGCAAACAGTCTCCCAAGGCTCAAACAGGATGGATTTTAACCCCCCAAAACCCTGCACGGGTTTTTCTCTCCTGCAGTCCAGCGCTCTGAGCAGGCTGTGTCTCCCCAGACTTCTGCCTGGTTCCCAGTGTCCGGGGGTTTTTCTGGTACTCACAGCCTAAAGCAGTTTGACAGGACCAGCTCCACAGGGTCTGCAGCCCCCACCAGCACCTTGCTGCCTTTGCTGTCTTGCTGGGAATAGAGGAGCATCCCTTGATGCCCTTGGGTGTGAGACAGATTGTTGCACTCCCCCTTCTCTCTATATAGGTGCTTATTTTCAAATTTTTCCAAATGATTTAATTTCAGTGCAAAGCATTTTATCTGCATCAGGCAGCAATCAGGCAGTGCCAGAACCTCAGCTGTGGCTCCAATTTTTCTTTTTTGAGGTAGAACCAGAACAAACAAAAAGCTCTTGACCCCTGGACTGCAGAAAGTTTTATTCCAATGACCATGGCCTTGTTACAGCCAGAGGATAGGAATACCCTGGCTGTCTGCTGGCCCCAGCCAGCTCGGGGTCACTGCTCTTCTGTCAGTGCCAGCCTGCACTGAGTGCTTCAAGTAAAGGTTTGGAAGTGAAGTGACAAGAGCTAAGTCTGGGTGATTTAGCTCTGGATGCAGAGCTCGTGGCAAGGCACAGTGGTGTGGCACAGTGACCCCAATCAAGGCAGTGCTGGTGTGGGAGTCTGCCACGGCATCCCACAGCTTCCCGAAATGGAAACCTGCAGCTCTGCCCAGCGCCAGGCTTGCTGCCAGGCCTTGAGAGATAAACCGAGCGGGTGTTTATCCACCCAGCACGTGTCTGACCTGATGCACACAGAGAAGGAGGATTAGATGACTCCTTCATGGCTCAGCAGCAGGTGGATGCTGTGACACTGGGATGGGAGGTGAGGAGCTCTTTAAGGGTAGGCTGGGAATGTGGGTGATGCTCCAGCCATTTCCAGCTTGGTGTTTGTTGTCTGGAGCTCCAGCTGGAGCAGCAGCCTCAGCACTCTCTGCCCACTTTGCACAGCACGCTGTTTATCCCAGAAGAGAGGAAAGGATTCTTAATTAAAAACGCAAAAACAATGCAAGGTTTGCCTTCCTACTCCATTGTCCACTGGACCTCAGATGCAAATCCTGCACTTCCCTGCTATTGCCAGAGCACCAGTCTGTGGTGGCTGCTGGCCAGGAGACCGAGTTGGGTACTCGGCACGAGGCCGGTGGCTTTTCTTGGCAGCACACCCTACCCACAGATGTGCCCGGGCATGTTCCCTTCACCCTGACCATGTAGCCTGGCCACAAAATCCTGCGGCATCATTCCTAGGGATGCTCCTGGCCTCTGGTTACCCAGGAAACTGATGGCAAATGCCGGAGCTGGTGGCTGGAGAGGGCAGTGAGCTGTGAGTTGCCTTCCTCGCCACCAGGGCCAAGCTCTCCCAGCCGGATGTTTACTGAGCTGTCAGCTGGAGAGATGCCTGCAGGCCCCTGTTCCAGCATGCCCATCTCCCGGCCTTGGGTGCTGCATCCCAGGAGCAAAGAGGGTGGTTGCTTCATTAATTAGTTCCAATTAATCTTTTGTGCTACGGGGCAGATGGGCTGAGGGACTGGAGCTTGGTTCCTCCTGCTTGGCGTGGGGCTGCCTGGCCAACTCAGGGAAGAAAACAGGACAAAGAGAAAGTTGGCAGGAGGGACCCAAGGTGGGGCAAGTGCTGGGAGCAGGAAGAGGAAGTTGGATCATGTGGCTGTGGGCCAAGGGAGATCAGTAGCTGCTGTGGGGACTGTGCTGGGCCCTCTGGATCAGTCACTGCTTTGCCACTTTGGACGGTAAATGCTGGTGGTCTATGGGGACATCGGGGACCAGGCTGAGCCCTGCTGGGAACCAGCAGCACTCAGCAGTCTGATTCCTGTGCAAAACACTCTCCTGGAACCTGGGCTGGTGGGGGAACAGAGCTGAGGGAAAGGGTGCCAAGGCCGAGGTTGCCTGGGTGAGGTTCCTGGCTGTGCCAGTGCCTCTGTGTGTGCCCAGCCAGGGGTTGTCTGATGTTCCTGCTAAGTCACTTGTTCCTTGTTCCTTTGTCAGGCTTTATGAGCTTGCACCAATGACCGGCAGGTATGCAGTGAGCAAGGACAAGGCCACTCACTCCATGGCACCTCCTCCCTACGGCATCACCTTCTGAGATCTTCCTGCCATTAATTTTGCTCCACTTAAGCTGCCAAAGATGCCAACGGCCAACGGCCCAAAGGTGCCACTGGGCAGCCTCCAGCAGCAGCTGGAGCTGCTCCTGGTCTGCTCCAAGTGCAGTGTGAAAGAGAACGAGATCACCTATCACCCGCGGGAGGTGGAGCACAAGTGCATGCACGAGATTCTGCTGGCACGCTGCCGCAGGCGCAAGAGCACGGCATGGAGGAAGGTGTCCCGGCGGCCTGGATTCCCCAACCCAGCACGCTACGCTGTCTGCAGGTACTACGTGATGGGCATGGGCTGCAGCAGGCACAAGAACCAGTGCACCTTCGCCTGGAGCGCGGAGGAGGCCATGGTCTGGAACTTTGAGAGGGAGCACCAGCTGGAGCGGCGATGGCTGAAGGCAGCAGTGCTGCGGGCACAGCTGGGGGACCACTCTGCTGCCACCCCCCAAACCACTGCCAGTGCTGCCAGTGAGATCATCAGCGAGTTTGGGGGGTACTTCCAGGAGATCTGCAAGCATTGCTTTTTCGGCTGCCCCCAGCGCATCACAGTGGGTGGCTGCGGGTGGCTCTGTGAGTCCCACCACAGCTGGGACTCGCTCCTGGTGCACGTAATTCTGGACAGCCAGAAGAAGCAGCAGTACACGGCCATCCGGCCCTGCCCCGAGTTCATCGAGACCCTCAACTACTGCCGGTTTGTGTCCCGGGGCCGGCCCTGCAGGCACGGCCCGCAGCGCTGCCAGTACGCCCACAGTGACGTGGAGATGGCCATCTGGGAGGCTGAGAGGGAGCAGGGATTGCTGCGCTCCGACCTGCTGCCGTCTGCGGGCACTGGCAGCACCAACCTCAAGCCAGCAGCACCCGCACCCGTGCAGTTCTACTGCTCCATCTGCCTGGTGACCTGCAACTCACAGGAGAGCTTTGAGAACCACTGCTCCTCCATCGAGCATGTGCAGATGATCTCGGCTGACAGCTCTGTGCAGTGGGTGCACCGCGCGCCGCCGCTCGGGCTGACCAAGTTCTCACTGTGTAGCAGGTAAGGCATCCAACAGGGAAGAGGGCAGGGGCAGCAGGGAGCTGCCAGCTCCCTGAGGATCCCCCTGCCACCACCAGGCACGGATGGCACCTGGAACACCTCTCTCCTGACAGAGCGGAGGTGTGTGAAATGGGGAACAGCTGCACCAAGGCTCATTCCAAAGAGGAGCTGCAGGAGTGGATCCAGAGGGTGAAAGTTTCCATGAAGAAAAAGAAGCAAGCCCTGAAGGATGGGCTCTTGTCCTACCAGGACCGGCTCCTTGATGAGTATAAGATGTGCTCCAACGAGGTGTTAATTGTGAGTGGTGGGCACAGGGCGGAGCGCTTTGGTGTGAGAGCTTGGGAATGGAGCCCACTGCTCACCTTCTTAATGGAGGTGCAAAAAGGGATGTGGCGTCCTCCTCCTTCATCTCTTTGGAGACAGCAACCTGAGAGCCTGCTTGGGGTACCCGAGCTATGCTGTGGGTCTTCTGGCTTCTCAAGGCTGCAGTGTGGGGATGTGGAGCAGCGGTGGGTGAGGGTGGAATATGAGGATGTACCCTTGATCCCTCTTGGGAGGATGTAGCATAAAGGCAAGGATGAAGATGGCACTGTGGAGGGCTCTGAGGTGTGTCCCTGGGATGCTGCCTTCAGTCCCTCTCTCATGACTCCCCACAGATGGCTGAGCATGTCGAGGGTGTCCAAGTTGTGTGTGAGCAGCCTCTGCATGTACAGCTGGAGGACAGGAAGAAGAAATACCAATGGCGGTTCAAGGTCCACTCTCAGGTAAGCTCAGTCCTTTGGAGGGTTTTGTTTGGTTGGGTTTTTTTTTAGTCATTATTTCTGCAAGGGGCAGAAGGATGGGGATTTGGGCATGTTTAAATGAGGACTCATGTTGGGTATTCAGGAGCTGCTCAGATGGTGCCTGCACTGGGGCTGTGTGCAGGGGGTGCAGCCACTGTGTCTGTGTCAAGAGGCTGTGTCTCCTGTTGTGTGCAGTGATCCTGGGGCAGACCTGGTTGCTCTCAACACCTCCCCTGTATCATCACAAACAACAACATGCTTCAGCTGCTTTCCTGCCCAGGATGTTGTGGATGTTGGGGGCAAAAGTCTACTTCTCCAAAGTAGATTTCCCATTTACTGCACACTTGTTGATATTAAACTGAAACCTGAGGTTCTCTGAGACCTTAAAGTAATTGCTGCGGGATTTCATGAGGAATGAGCTGTGGTGAGACTGACATAGTGTTTGGTTCCTCTAGCAGCTTTTTCTAGGAAATGCTGCTGGAGCACCTCACCAGCTGCTGGGCTCTTCCCGTGAGCTGCCCTCACTGTGTCCCTGTCTTCTCCTCAATGGCAGATGCATCTGCAGCATGTGGCCCTGCTGAAGCGGAAGCCTGGAGTCAACTTCTACTTCTCAGGGAATGGGCTTTCCCAGGGCCTGCAGTACATTTGTGGGGAGCACGTGGCCACTGTGTCCTCCTCGCCCCGCACCGCGCTGGTGGAGGTCAGCGTGGAGTGCTGCATCCTGGGCATCTTCGAGCAGTGGGTGGTCTTTGACTTCGGCAAGCGCCCCGTCCTCATGCGGAAGATCAAGGTGAAGGTGGGCCGGCGGGAGACCCCCCAGCATGTCCCCAGCACCAGGGAGAGCAGACGCCCCGTCAACTTTGTGCGCTGGGATCGGGGTAACCGGATCATCGTTCCCAGCATACCAAAGACTGCTGAAGATGTGGATCTGCTGGCAAAGTACAAACCTCCTGCTCTGGCACTGGATTACCAAAGTGAGAGTAGTGCAGTCATTCCCATCACCCGGCTCAACTATCGGGAGAGGATGCACAGCTTCCTCTTCCGTGAGGAAGAAGCTGAGCAGGCTCTGATTGCCAAGTAAGTGCCAGGTGTGAACCCTTTTGGGGCTCCCCTTCACTGGGAACCACAAATCTGTTGCTGACCCTTGGGGCTATGCTGCTTGCGGAGTCTTCTGTCCATTCTGGGTTGGGTCTTGTGGTGCCTTCCCAGAAAATGGGGAACCTGCCAAGAAGGATGGCTTGCTGGGTCTCATCTTGTGGCCGTGTATTAGCTAGAGCATGGTTTCTGCCCATTTGTGCTTGGGGGGTTGGCAGACCCTGTCTGGGTGTAGGTGGCAATCCCCTTTCCATGGGGGAGGGCTCAGGAACTGACAGATTTTTCTCTGCTCTTCATTTGGGTGTTTCCTCCTTTCAGACTCAACCTGTGTGTGCTCATCTCGCTGACCCCCATGCTGCAGAGCCTCTCCATGGGGGCGAAGTTTGCTCAGTCTGGGGAGCTGTTTGCTGAAGTGCCTACCCCTTACAACCTCTCACCCGACACAGACGAGGGGTACCTGCTGAGCAGGTCTGTGCCCACCGCCTTCCTGGCCCTTGACCCACCTGTGGACAATAGGGTTTTTGAAGTTTTTGTAGAGCATAAAGCCACCACAGAGAAGACCATCTGGCTACGGATACCAAGCAGATGCTGCTCAGAGCTGAACTTCACGGCAAACACCTCCCACAAGGTGGAGATCCAGTTCCAAATAGACCAGCTGCTGTTCCGGCAGTGGCACCAGGCTGTGGACTGCCTGTTGGATGAGAAGCTGGTCGTGCCAGATGTTGCCAGTTGCTCCATCCCCTGCTCTCTTGGGTCCCCACAGAGAGGGAATAGCAAGCAGAAACAAGCCATCTCCTTCATCACGGGCCAGCCGACCACCAGCCGGCAGGTCCCACCTCTGCTCATCTATGGGCCTTTCGGCACAGGGAAGACATTCACCTTGGCCATGGCCACCCTGGAGATCCTCAGGCAGCCCAACACACGGGTGCTGATCTGCACTCACACAAACAGGTTAGCAGGGAAGAGGCAATGAGAACCGTGGGCAAGCTGATGCGTTGCTCTCTGGAGGGGGTGAAGGGGAGCCAGGGTGTAAGAGCCAGAGCCGAGCTGCCCTTTTCTTGGTGTGCACTTCAATTGCTTGTTTAAATAAATTAGTTTTTATTGAATTTGTCTTAAACTGCTCTAGTTCCTGCTAGGAGGAAGCCTAGCATGGGTGGAAGTCTATGTAGAAAAGCCAGTGCAGACTCACAGAATCCCTGAGTGGTTTGGGTTGGAAAGGACATTACAGATTGTCTTGTTCCAAACCCTTCCCCTAGACCAGGTTGCTTCAAGCCCTGTCCATCCTGGCCTTGAACACTTAACATATTCCTGCCCCATCATAAAATGGGAATGTGGCTGGAGAGATGGTTTTCTCCAGCCTTTACTGTGTACTGCAAGAAGTAGAAAACTGCTGCCTGACCATGCTGGGATAATATTGTGCTCTAGTAGCCCTTGAAGACTGTTTGGCTCTATGTACATGCCAATCTGTTGACTTTTCCAGGGAGAGTTTGGGGAAGAGGAAATGCAGATCTGGTCTGTATGCCATTGGATCTGCCTTCAGAGAAACCAGGCCAAGACTGTTAAAATTAGAGCAGTTACACTGAAAAGAGTGTCCACATCTGATCCTGCAGGCTGTTACTGCCTCAGTTTTTAATGCATAATAGATGGTGACTGCTAATCTTAGCCTGTTCCAGGCTGTTTGCTTGCACGGAAGATTCTCCTGTAGGTCTTGTCTCACCTGGGGATGGGGATGCTTTGCTGTCGAGGAGAGCTCTTTGTCACTTGGCCCTGGACAGCATCAGGGCCACAGGTTTTGTTGGGCACATCACATTTTTCCATAAGAATGTCAAGAGATGTCATAGTCTCAAATACCAGTTCCTATTTTAAATCATACTATTGAAAGAGGCTGGGAATCGGTGGCTGCGTAGGCACTGGTTCCTTTGTGCAGTTGTGAATGTCTGCTGTGACAAGTGTGGTGTCACCAGAGCCAGGAGAGAAACTGGATGTGTGTTGCAGAATGATGAGAGATAACTTTGTCTCACAGAATTTAGGAACAGCACCAGCAATTCCTTGATGCCTTTCCCTTTTGTCCCCCTCCAGCGCTGCTGACATTTACATCCGGGAGTATTTCCACAACTTTGTGACCACGGGGCATCCATGGGCTGTTCCCCTGCGGATCATCTTCAGCGACCGGCCCGTCAACACGACGGACCCCATCATCCAGATGTACTGCTGCCTCTCGCCAGACCAGCGCTCCTTCCGCCAGCCCACACAGGCCGAGATCGACAAGCACCGCATCATTATCACCACATCCATGCAATCCAAGGACTTGAAGGTTCCCCGAGGCTACTTCACCCACATCATGATCGACGAGGCTGCGCAGATGCTGGAGTGCGAAGCTTTGGTTCCGCTCTCCTACGCCACTTTTGAGACCCGCATTGTCCTGGCTGGGGACCACATGCAGATAACCCCAAAGCTGTTCAGTGTTGGGAGTGGGCAATCTGCTGATCACACCCTCTTGAACCGGCTCTTTCAGTTCTACCAGAGGGAGAGGCATGAGGTGGCCATGAAGAGCAGGATCATCTTCAATGAGAATTATCGTTCCACTGCCGGCATTATTGAGTTCGTCTCCAAGCACTTCTACATCGGCAATGGCAATGCTATCCAAGCCAGTGGGAACATCCCACCCCATCCCGAAATTTATCCCCTTGTGTTCTGTTATGTGTCTGGTGTGGCTGAAAGGGATATCTCCATGATTTCTTGGCAAAACATCTCCGAGATAACACAAGTGATTGAGAAAGTGAAGGAGATCTACCAGAGGTGGCCAGACGAGTGGGGTGTCCGGGATCTGAAGAAGATCTGTGTGGTCTCCCATGGGATGCAGGTGCGTAGAGGAATCCTGCATTCCACCTGAGGGGGCTATGCCTGCACTGCTGGCTAAACACTCCCTAAGAAAGACCTTTTAATCTATTAATCATTATTTGTGCTAGTAAAAATAAGAAATCTGGGGTCTCATGTGACTTCAGTGTTTTTTTGAGGCACTCTCTATTTAGGTAGCATGTCCTGGGTGGTTGGAGCAGAGATGGTGGGATGTCTCAGTTAAACACTTCTATCAGCATCTTCTAGGCAGGTTAATGACAGGGCAGTGGGAGCTCTGGCAGAAGTCAGCCCAGATGTGTGGCTGCTTTCAAGTGATTTGGGGAATCTGCAGCTGGGCAGGATGAGGGACCCTGGTGTTTGGTGGGTGGCATTTCTGAGCTGAGTTCAGTTCTGCCTCTTTCTTACCAGGTTTCTACAACAAGACAAGAGCTGAGGAAAAAGCAGCTACAAGATGTGGTGGTGGAAAACTATGAAAATTTGCCAGGTTTGTGTCTTGTGCAACAGTCCCTCATGCCTGGCTGCATTTGGGGTCTTCTATGTGCAAGTCATACACAGCTTTTGCAGTCATACTGGTGGACAGGGGGGTCCATAGCAATTACAGCCACTGTATAACAGGCAGGGGGAAGAGACACTGGGGCATTAGCAGAGGAGTTTCCAACATCTTTACATTTTCCTCCTTGTTAAAATGCAAAATATTAGCTATTGTTGTGGAAAAATACCTCTCTGGGAGGTGCTGCCAGGCAGAGCTCCCCTGCCCTCTTTGTGTCTCTGCCACCACCCCAGTCCATGTAACACCAATTAGGAGGGAGTGCCTGGAACTCATTTGGCAGATTTCCATCCCCTTCTGGTTGGTAGACCTTTGATTTTGTCTTTTTCTGAGTGAATAAGATTTCACACTGAATTAAATCTGCACCCAACTGTCAACTCATTTCAAATATATGGACGTTACTTTGTGGGAGGGTAAAAACCCTGTAAGTGCCATCTCAGAGACTTGTGTATGTGTGAATCATGTGAACCCCTAAGTACCAGGGAGGGAGGCAAGTGACAGAAGGGAATTGAAATCAGGATGGGTACCAATCACAGAACAGCTCACTAGAGGAGGAGTCTCCTGCTCTGGATGACAACAGAGGGATAAGGCTGGTTTTGTCCTCAAGGACTTAATTTATGACTCATCTGTGTTTTTATTATCTTTTTTTTATTGCGCAACTGGGACTCCTCGTGGTGAGAATAACTGACCCCAGGGGGTGTTTATGATCTCCACACCCTTTCTTTGCAGCCTCTTCCCAGCTCTGACATCACTAAGATGCCTCTTGTTGGTTGTTATTTGTTGTGTGATCAGCAGAGCTCTTCCCGAGGGGAGAGGGATCCTTGCAAATGATCACTGCTCTTGTTCTTGTAAGACCCTCAGTTCCTCCAGAGAATTTGAGATTCACACCAAACTCTTCCTGTGTTTGCAAGGAGGGGCTGCTGGTGGCACTGGCACGCTGGGCTACTCTGTGAGTGCTCATGGCTGCACTGCTCCAGTGCTCTGCCTTTGTCCCGTCTCCAAGCTGTCCTTCCTTCCCTGGTGTGTGGGTGGTGGTGCCTTGTGATGTCCATCCTGGTTCATGCACAGAGGATCTCACAATCCCCAAAAGCTGCTTTACCCACATCAAGTGACCCCCATGTTTCAGTCAAGTGAGGTTATATCAGTGGCCTTGTGTAACAGTATAGACAGGTGGCAGCCAGGCAGGGTCTTCCCTGTTGGGTTCTCCTGAGTGACTTTTCCCTTGTTCCCTCTGGTGCAGGGCGTGAGTTTCGAGTCATAATCATCAGCACAGTCCACACCACTGAGAGCCTGCGTGTCTCAGCCTCCCACCACCTTGAGTTCTTCAACGAGGCCAGAGTGCTCAACACCATCATGACCCGGGCTCAGTCGCTGGTGGTTGTGGTGGGGGATGCTGTGGCCTTGTGCTCCCATGGCCAGTGCAGCAAAGTGTGGAAACGGTTCATCCAGCAGTGCATTGATAAGGGGAGCATCTTCCCAGAGAACCTGACAATGGCTCAGATCAAACAGGCTGCGTGTGACAAGGAGAGATGGAGCAGGAGCCTGGAGGGGGATGAGGAGGACAGTGACACAGACTCCTTGAGCTCTGAGGACGAGAGCTTGAATGCTGATGATCCCATCCTCCAGGAACTCTTGGATGAGAGCAAGAACATGCTGGTGACAGTATCTGACGAAGGGCTACTGAATGTGAAGTCTGAGGCATCAAACCAGAGGAAAGACAAGTGGGAGTATGTCAGCTTCTCTTCTCAGATAATGCACCAGTACCTGCATATGCACCCCCAAAGGTACAAGAGGTGTGAGCTGATCAAAGAGGGGTTCGACAGAGCTTCTGCCTTCACCCTTAATGACTCCCCTGCTATGAACATCCAGATCAAAGGCAGAGTTAACTGTGGGACAGCCTTCACTGGGGATGAGGTGCTGGTGGAAATCCTGCAGAACAGCACAGGTGACAGCAGCAGCCACCGCCCACAGGGGAGGGTGGTGGGCATCCTGAAGCGGGCTGAGAGAGAGCCAACCTTCATCTGCATGATGGATGAGTTTGATCCCCGTGTGATGATACCCATCGATCCCACTGTCACCAAAATATTCGTCCCAGGGCTGAAGGAGAAACCCAATGTCATTCCCATCCGGAAGCTTGTCAATGGGAAGTACAGAGTGGTCAGCTGTGAGAAGATCAGCCAGGAGACAAGGAGGTGCCAGTTCTTCTGCGTCCAGGTCATCTCCTGGCGAGAAGGGTTTTACTACCCTTTGGGGATAATAACAGAGATCCTGCAGGCAGCATTGACTTTGGAAGAAGGCTTAAAGATCCTCGCCTTGGAGTATGGTTTGGAGAACAAATACCCAGCTGCTGTCACCAGAGAGTCAGCCAAATACACCTCCAACAGCAACATAAACCTCACCAAGGAAACTCTGAAGGACTGTCGGAATTACATGACCTTCACTATTGACCCTCAAGGTGCCAGGGATTTGGATGATGCTATCAGCATTAGGGATCTTGGCCGTCACTATGAGATTGGGATCCACATTGCAGATGTGGCTGCCATAATTCCCAAAGGCAGTGCCTTGGACCTGGAAGCAAAGAAGCGGGGTGTCACCTACTATGCTCCCAAGCAGGAGCCTCTGTGCATGTTCCCACCCAAAATCAGCCAAGATGTCTGCAGCCTCCTGCCTCAGAAAGATCGACGGGTGATCTCCTTGTTTGTCACTGTGGAGAAGGAGACTGATAAGATGTTAAAGGGAATTTTCACCATCTCTGTGATCCGCTCGGACAGGCAGCTGTCCTATGAAGAGGCAGAGCTCTGCATTAAGAACTGCTACAAGGGAGCAGCAAGGGCCCTTCGTTATGATACTCTGGAGGACTGCATAGCTGTGGCCTATCACTTCTCCAGGATCCATCGGAAGTGTCGGCTGCAGGAGGACTGTTTCTATGACCGGCTGGATGAGGAAAGTTCCCCAGGTAACAGGGGGTCCCATCAGATGATAGAGGAGTTAATGATCATGTTCAATAGTTTCGTGGCTGAGTTCCTCACCAACCATGAGGAGACCAGAAATGTCACTCCTCTCCGGTGTCAGTGTGAGCCAAGTCTTGCACAGCTGTCACATATGAAAAACAAGTACAGCCACATCGTTCCTTTGTCCATTCATCTCTTGCATCACCTGGGAGAAATACCTCCTGGACAAGACTCCCCTAAAAATGTGGAGTTCAGTCTTCTGGGCCCCATCTGGAAGCATCTGCAGTCGGCTGCTAAAGCCCGTGACTTCCAGAAGATGCTCGACCTCGTTGTCACTGATGACATCCACCCAAAGCTGGCCCAAGTGACCCTGGAGTTCAGGAGACTGCTCAGCCGCTCCTACTTCTGTCGCTCCAACTCCACTGTCCAGTCGAAGGCAGGCCATTACTCCCTTCATGTTGACTCCTACACCTGGGCCTCCTCTCCCATCCGCCGGTACGTGGATGTCGTGGTCCAGCGGCACCTCCACTCTGTGCTCCGCAGGAAGGCTGTCATCTATTCTGCGGATGACATTGAGTTTCTCTGTCATGACTTCAACAGGAAGAATAGCCAGGCAATGGCATATGAGAAGAGAGCCCAATCCCTGCAGATGGCTAGTCAGCTGAAGGACCAAGTCTTGCAGAAGATTGCCTTTGTGGTGGATGTCGAAGAGATGAGCAGGTTTTTTAAAGCCCTGTTTCCCCTGAACCAGGAGAGTCTTCCAGATCCGCAGAGAATTAACTACAGGTCCCTTCAGCTGATAGAGCAGCCTGTGTTCATCAAGCAGCGGAACAGCATCAGGATGACCTGGAAGAGGAGGATGTACTCTGCAGAGACAAAGGAGCAGAGCCTGCGGGAAGGAGCCCTCCGCGACAAGAGTGTCACCCTCCTCAATACCCGGACGTGGCAAGAGGTGCTCACGGCCATCAGGAACGAGGAGTTTGACAGGGCCGCATCCCTCCTGCAGCAGAGCAAGGAGCTCTACCACCGGCACATCGGCTGGGTGAGGAAGAGCTCCTGCTCCCACTACATGGAGCTGTCTCTGGAGTTGAGCGCCGGCGACGCGCTGTGGTTCCAGCTCACCACCGACATCAGCCGCGGCTTCCTGGTGCCCTTCGTGCAGCTGTGGTGTGTGGCACCGGGCTTTGATGTCTGCCTGCAGCACACGGAGAAGCCAATCGACTGCTTCTCGGCCTACGCCACGCTACAGTCCAAGGACAAGTACAAAAGCACGACGGAGTACAACAAGGTGTGGATGCCCATGAGTGCCATGGAGTCTGCGTCGTGTGCCGTGGCCGAGAACGACTCCATTGTCCTCCATGATATTAAAATAAAGTGGGCAAAGCAAAGGACAAGCAAAGGACAGCTGCAAGGGAGCTTTGTGCTGAAAAAGAAGTGGTTGGAGGACTGCTCCATTGAAGTGGACTTCTTCCACTGTTACCTGTGCATTCGTTTAGGTGGGCTGAAACTTCCCAAGAGTCCCCAGAGCGATGAGGAGCACCTTAGCCATGGCCTCCAGAACCTGTCTTTGCTTGACAATGGCAAATCAGAAAATAAACTTGTGGTTGATCCTGATACCTACACCTGGGTGGCTCACGGGGTCACGGAGGAGTTCAACGATGACGAGAAGTCAGACAGGTCTAGTCAGCAGACTATAAACTTTTACATCCACTATATGTCTATGGAGACTATCCCTGTGGAGATCTCACAGAATTCCGCCAGGTTCACAGTGGAACTCATTCCAAAGATGCTGCCAGACATGTAAGTGGGCTCAGCAGTGTGCTCTGGTTAACGTGGCTTCCCACAGGACCCCTCTGCTGCACCCCCATGGGCTTTCCTCATTGCTGTGGCTGATCCCCTGAAAAACCTGCCCTTATCCTTACTCTGACTGGCCATACTGTTGGGCTGTGGCTCTTTGGGAGGTGTGGCAGCACTCCTCGGGCCTGTTCTCCAGAGGGTCTCCTGCTTTTCTGGTTGTCCCTGAGAATGGGGAGATAGGGAAAGGTGCTGAAATTTCCCTGAGCACCTGCTTCTTGTGTTACTGAGTTGCTGCAATATGTGTTATAAAATGCCAAGTGAAGCCCTGGAGTGGGCTTTGCTTAGCAGAAGAGCTTCCTGATTTCCAAATCATTCCCCTTTGTTGTTGCTGCAAAGCAAATTCTGCTCTTTTTAAATCAGAGCTGATGTCTAGTATGCCCTTCCTTGTACATAGCACAGGCTGCTGTGCACCCTCAATGCTGTGGCATTCTCAGGGCAGAATGTGCTTCCTTTTGCATTGTGAATTTTAGGAAACATTGGAAGCTAATCCAGTAAAAGGGGGTGGGCCATAACAAAACAGAGTTGGGACAGGAGTTGTGTTCCTTGTTCCTTGTTCTCAACATCTTTGCAGCCTCAGCTCTTCAATCAGTTGAGAAATGGTCCCAGATGTAGAGGAGCAGAATAAATTTAAGTTATTTGTGGTTTAAGCTCTTTGTGGAAGGAATTAATGCAACAACAAAGCCAAGAGAAAGAATAAGTAAGACAGTTGTGCAAAGCTGTATTAAAACTTTTGCTATTTTATGCTACATTCCATTCATTCTTATATTTCCTTGTCTGTCAGACGGAAAGAAAAAGCAATTTGGAAGCTCAAGTATGCCTCTGACCTTGCTAGAAGCATTGCCCTTGGCCACGAACCTCCTCAAAAATGTAAGTGCAAATATTAACCTTTCTTTCCTTGTGGCTACTTGCTTCTGGCCAGGCATGTGCCCTGGCAGGTTCTGTGGGCCCTTGCCATAGGGGTGATGCTCCCACACCAGGAGGTTCCCCTGACAAGAGGATGAGAGGAGGTGCTGTGTAATTTGGGATGCCCTGCTGGTGCCTGGCATGGCTGAGATTGTCATTCCCAGGACTCACAGAGATGGTTCATGGGCAGAGTATCTTGGCAAGGGACAAGGATTATTTCCACATGGTCTTGTAATGGACCACCATCACTAGGTACTTGCTGAATCACTTCTGTGCTGTCCTTAGTAACCTTCTTTAAATTTGTTTTCTTGGCTCTTTGCTGTAACAGTGACAACATCCAGACTCCTGCAGCAAAAATGCTTTGATATTCCTGGCATCCCTGGCAACCGGAAACTTAACAACACTCAGAACCAGGCTGTTCTGGATGCTCTGAGAAAATCCTTCATGCTCATTCAAGGCCCACCAGGTAAGGGAAGACAGCAAAATGCACCTGAATGGCAGGTGAGAGCTGATCTGCTGCTTTCCATAGGACCCTCGGTGAGCCAGGAGAAGGGAGCGTGGGCTGGCAACACCTATAGCTATGCAAGGAAGTCCCCTCCATTCTTGATTTTACTTCATGGCTGATCAGCTGGATGCTGATCCCAGAGCATGAGTGTTGTGGTTAAAATGTTCTCAGCATATTCCTTTTTTTTCTAGGCACAGGGAAAACCGTTGTTGGAACTCACATTGTCTACTGGTTCCATAAACTGAATGAGGAGAGTGTTGAGAAGGACAAAACGCCATACCTGGAAGAAGAAAAGGACAAGAAGAGAAAGTGCATCTTGTACTGTGGCCCATCCAACAAGTCTGTTGATGTTGTAGCTGGTAATTGTCATCTTTTAAGCCCCTGAAGTGGTTTGTACTGGTGGGAGGGAGAACACCTGGTGTGGAGGGGCAGAAAGTGGGGCTGGTCCTTACAGAAGGCCCTGCACAGGGCAAGGACCAGTGGAGATGGGATGATGAGTGAGGGGCAGGGAGAGACAGGCCTGAGCATTACCAGTGCCTGGTGCTGTCTGAGCAGACCTGCCCTCCTTCTACAGAGATGCTGCTGAAGCTGAAGGACCTGAAACCACTGAGGGTTTATGGGGAAGCCATTGAGGCGATGGAATTCCCATACCCAGGGAGCAACCGGAACATCTCCCGTAAATCCCTACGGGATGCAAAGCCAAAACATGAGCTCAGGTAGGATGGAGTGGCCCTGCAGGTTCCTAGGATGCTGGGGAGAGGTGGCTTCTGCATCAGTAATGCTGAACAAACCAGAGCAGATAGTTTCAATCCACCACTGCAGAGCAGCACTATTAACCTGCTATCTAATTAATCTGTAATTAATTTTTTCAAGTGAATGTGTACACTCTAATGTAGCACCTAGTCAGGAAATCCAGGTTGTTGAAAAGTCCCTAGATGTTTTCATCTCCTTTTGGAACAGCCCTGAACATCTCTGACTTCATCCCTGTTTGCAGCTGCTAAAGGGAAGCAGTTATATTTTATGTCCTCGAGGTTGAATTATTTGGTCTACAAAGATGGGAAGGTTTGGCTGTGAGTTTTTTAGCTAATGGGGTTTCTCCACATAGGCAGGTGTTGTGGTCTGCTTCACTGTAGAAGAAATCACTCAGGTCTCAGTGTTGAGAGAAAATATTTATATATTGACTCTTTATTCAGTGAAATAATCCTGCATCATCGCATCCGGCGGGCACCCAGCCCCTTCTGGCAGGACATCTGTCGCTTTGATGCTCGGGTGAGGAACGGAGAGGAGATCACAGAAGAAGAAACAAAGGAGTGAGTAGGAAGAGACCCTGGTGAGAGATGGCTGACTTTGGCTGTGTGCCACCTCTGAAGCACAGATTAATAAACTGTGTGTTCAGAATAGTGATAAAAAGTGATGAGCTCGAGGTTACAGATACAGCACAGAGCCTCAGAATCACTTCTGCACTGGTGCTGTTGTCCATCTGGACCAAAATTCCTCTTCTGCCTGTGTGACCTTTGAATCCTTCATCCAGACTCCCTTGCCCTGTTGAGTTCAGGACAAAGTACATTTCCTACAGTGTCCATCCAAAGCCCTTTTCTGGGAGCACCAGCTCATCCTGGGGAGGGAGGTGAAGCCATAATCATTTGGGAAAGCACAGCCTCTGCCTGGTTCCCATGTGAGGAATCTGGAGGTGTTTCCCTTTTGCATAACCTGGTGTTTTCTGCATCCACACTAGGTACAAAGGTTGGTTGTCACAAGGTCGTTCGTATCAGCTGGCGCGTCACGATGTCATCCTGTGCACCTGCTCTGTCTCATCTGCCAGCTCCCTAGAGCACCTCAATGTCAAGCAAATAATCATCGACGAGTGTGCCATGTCCACAGAACCTGAGACCCTCATCCCCTTGGTCTGCCACCACCATGCTGAGAAGGTTTGTCCCTGCCAAGGATGTGTCTCTGGGGCAGCTGCTCAGGGCTGTCAAACCTTTTCCATCCTTTACCATGCTGCTCTTACAAGACCCGTTAGGATTTTAAGGTTTGTGCTTCTTTATGGGGTGGGTATCACCAGGTTGGACAGAACTTGGGGCAGCCTGGGATTATGGAAGGTGTCCCTGCCCATGGCAGGGGGTTGGACCTTTAAGGTTCTTTCCAACCCAAACCATTCTGTGATTCTAGAATTCTATGGTTCTTTGTTTTCCTCCCATCAGATGAAAATGCTATCTAGGACAGGATCTTTATGTCATGTCCAATGTGGTCTTTGGCTGAGGTTGCCGTAAGCGTAACATATAAGAAGCACCGAACGTCTGTGTGCAAACAGCCTGTCAAAGAGCTGATGGCCTTTGCAGTGCCACCACCTTGCAGCTGAGGTGTCTCCTCTTCCTTCCAGGTTGTTTTGCTGGGGGATCACAAACAGCTGCGGCCGGTGGTTAACAATGATCTCTGCAAGAGTCTTGGCATGGAGATGTCTCTCTTTGAGCGCTACCAGAGACAGGCCCGGATGCTGGACACGCAGTACCGCATGGTGAGGCCCTCCCGTGGATTGTCTTCTCTCCATCACAGAAAATCAAGGCTTACCTTAAGCATCAGATAGCCTCCATTAGTGCTTCCCCTTCCTAGACACAGGATTATATCTAGGAATATGCTGGCACCAGTTCCAGCAGAATGGCATTGTGGGTGAAGCCTGCCCAAAAAGATGCTGCAGGCTGAGAAGTTCCTTGGGTTTTGTTCACCTCAGTTTTCCCGCTTTTCTCTGCCAGCACAAGAGCATCTGTGAGTTCCCATCCCAGGAGTTCTATGGAAGGAGGCTGAGAACGTGTCCTCAGCTTACTCGGAAACCCAGTGCTCTCCACTACAGAGAAAACAACTGCTGCCCCATCATCTTTGGGCATGTGGAAGGGAAGGAGCACTCCCTCATGGTTTCTACTGAGGAAGGAAACGAGAACTCCAAAGCCAACCTGGAAGAAGTGGCGCAAGTGGTGAGCAGGGTCCTGGGGAATTGCTGGGGGTGCAGAAGGAAGGGCATTGTGCTGGGATTGTGGAGTGATGATAAAAATATAAAGATCAGCAGTGTCTGCCTGGTGCCTCCCGGGTCTGGAGCACACTAGGACGACCCTGGACAGAGGCAGGTGTAGGGGTGATCCCAAGGCAGGCACCATCACTGGCCTGGGGAGGGATGCTGGGGGGCTCTTCCCTCCAGCTCCACTCCCAGGTGAGCAGGACGCTGGTGTCCCCAGGTGAGGATAGCCAAGCAGCTGACACTAGATGGCACCATCCGGCCGGACAGCATCGCCATCCTGAGCCCCTACAGCGCCCAGGTGTCCGAGATCAACAAGAGCCTACAGAGGGAGGGCATCCGCGGGGTGACGGTCTGCACCATCATGAAAAGTCAAGGTGAGGGCACAGGAGGGGGAGGGTTGGGTCTGTCCCTTCCTGCCTTCCTGAGGAGCTGCTCACAGATACAGTCTTCGAGCAAACCCTACCTCGGGGTCATTTGAGCCAAAGAAGACCAGATTTCTGGGTGATTTGTGATTATAATAAATCCTTTGGAAGCCTCTGGAGTGCTTGGGCAGGGTGAGGCTGTTGAAGGCAGGAAGGTGGAGGATCTCTAGTGGAAGATTTCTAGTGAAAGGTTCCCTGTCCATGTCAGGGAAGTTGGAACACAGAATGTCCCTTCCAAACAAAACCATTCTGTGATTCTGTATCTGAGAATGGTGTTAAGAGAACTGCCAGAAGACATTTATTCTCTTTGGAAAGCAATGACCAGGAGTCCAAAGGCCTCCAAAGCTGGAGAAACCCAGAGCATGGCAGTAGAGAAATGAGTGTCCTGTGGGGTAGAGAAATGGCCAGATGCTTCCTTCTAAGAAAATCTGGTTTGTTTCCACTTTCTAGGAAGTGAATGGAGATATGTGATCCTGTCAACTGTACGCTCCTGCCCCCGGTCTGAGATCGACAGGAAACCCACAAAGAGCTGGCAGAAGAAATACCTGGGGTTTGTTACCGACCCAAACCAGGTCAATGTTGGCATCACAAGAGCTCAGGAAGGACTCTGCATCATAGGTGGGTATCCTTGGACCATGCACAAGCCTTTAGGGGAGTAGGATTCTCAGATAAAGTGGTAGTGATGCAAATTAGTACAAGTGGTCTTGTTTGATTCTTCTGCCCTTTAGTCTGGGGTTTTGAAACTGGGCAATCTGGGCAAAGCAGGGCTCATTCTCAGCTTGAATACAGCAAGTATAGTTAGTTTTTCTCACCTTTTGTTTTGGACCTTCTACTTTCATGCTAGAGCTCTGTCCTAACAAAAATCTGGCTGCTCATTTTGCTCCGGATCATGCCGATGCAGGCTGTGATATGTAGGGAAGCTGCTCACAGATATGACAGAATGGAAAATGGAGCTGGGATTTCAGATATGTCCCTGCAAGTGACCCAGACCCCTTAGCTAGAGGTTCTAGACAAAAATATATCTGATATGGGTGATATCAGCCAAGCCTCTTCTAGCCACTAACCTGCTGTCCCCATCACGATGCCCACAGGGAACCGGTACCTCCTGGAGTGCAACCCTTTGTGGGGGAGACTGATCCAGCATTACTACCACCACAACAGCTACACTACAGCCCAGGAAATTCGTGTCAGGAGGACCTCAGCCATCCGCCGGTGAGGATGGGCCCTCTCTGCCTGAACTGTGTTATGTGTGCCTTGGGAAGGACCAAATCTTTCCATTATTCAATGACCTACGGAGCCAAACGCAGCGGGGATCTGGGAGCTTCCCGCACCGTGACAACTCAGCTTCAGCGTCTGCTTCAGCACCTTGAGGTGTTTTTAATCAATGCAGTCTTGGGCAGGAACTTTCAGTTCTAGCAAACCAAAAAGGCATTGGAGATAGATGATGGGCATGTGACTTTACTGATGATGATACTATTTTTGTAACTGTAAGTTGCTCAGCAGAGCCCTCATCCTACCTGCCTCTGCAGCTGCAATTTGCGGGGACCAAATATTTACTCCAGCTGTCGGGGTTGCACTTTGGGGATCAAATGCTCAGTCCATTCATCGGGGTGGAATGACTGCATGCAGTGGAGCAGTGCAGCAAGATGCTGTTTGCCATGGAGGACCAAAGCTTCTGAGTACTGCCTCTCATTTTAAATCCAAGGACAGGAGATTTTTAAGACTTCCCATTTTTTACTTTTTTTTTTTTTTAAGTGAAGGAGGAGAGCAACGAGAGATGCATGCACCACTCTTTGTCTATGTTGTTCTCTGAGCATATAAATATCACAGTGGCAAGGCCAAGGTGATTTTGTAAATAGATTTACGTGTTCTTTGTACAAAGGAGGTTGTCCTCACCAGCATAAAGGCAATGAAAAGTGAGGACCTCTCCTACCAGGAAACATTGGGATTTGTCAGCCCATTTTAAACTGTTCAGAATTTTATTTGAAATCTCCTGTTGATCCCTCCCCCCACTCCCTTTCCTACCCCACTTTTTTAAAAGCTGCTTTTAATTTATTAACTTTTAACTCTGTGAATTTGTTTCACAGCCTTATGGCCTGAGTTTTTAAGAGCAGTGAAGGAGTGTATGTGTATAATGTATTTTTGTATTTTCTGTAGCCAAATTTCTGTGAGCTGGAAGCTGTGGTTCACCAGAGAGGCTGCTTTAATCCAGTGACATGTGGTTGGTAGAAATGTATTGTGGTGAATGGTGCCCTTTGAGAATCATGGAGCTGCTTTTGGAAGTATGACAGTTTTGAGGGAGGGTGTCTTTTATCTCATTTCAATTCTGAATGTATTAAGTGCCTGCCTCGGCTCTCCCCAAACCACATGCTTGGCTGTCCTTAGGTGTTCATGTGGGATGGAGCTGAGATGCAATCACACAAGTTTTCCTTGTGGCATGGATCCCTGTGATGGCACAGCACTATGGCAGGAGGAATTTTGTCCTGTTTGCAACTGAAATCCAGTGTGGCTCTTCCCTGTGTGGAGAAATGGCAATAGGAAAGCATTGTGTCTGGAAAAGTCTCTATTTAATGCTGTGTTTCTTGTCATGACTCTGTGTTAGACTTGATTCCAGAACCTATGGAGAGGTTTCATTGTTCTCTTCCTAGTTTAAACTACCTTCCTGCAGTCTGCCTTTGGGGAGTTTGAGCTGTATGCCAAAGACCACGTAGGCTTGCTCTTGTCCTGCTGAAGCATAATAGTGGGCATATGGCTGGCAATTCCATGAAGGATAAAAACCCATAGGAAGTATCCCCTGCTGGTTCTAAAGATGCTTGGTAAAAGCTGGTAAGGGGTAAAATTCATCGTTCCTCTTTGAAATCATCCTGCCTGTGATCTTAAAAGATTCTGCACCAGCCTGATTAGCAACTATTATTGCAATTCCAAAATAAGGTTGTCTGGGGATCATTCTGTGGACTACTGAAATGCAATCATCTAGCTCCGAGATGCTATGGAGAATTGCAAAAAGGTTGGAATTGTTGGAAAAACTACTTTAGCATGGTGCCAGCTTCATTTAACAAAGCCACCTTGGTTCCTTTAGAACCAGTGGGTCTCATTTTCATGATCTCTTGTAAATGAAGAGTTTCTCCCCTGGGTTTTTTCATACATATAACACAAAGAAGGAGACTCATCCCAGATGTAGTGGCTTAGTCACTTGGAGGGGGTTTGGCCAGGAGAGAGTCCTCATAAAGCAACTCTTTTTACCCTTAGTGGGAAAAAATTGTTTATTTCTACCCCATGGAGGTAGAATGAAATGTTTTGCTTAGTCACCTCAGTGTTGGAAGACAATATACATGTTATTTTTTTTCCTCTGAGGATGTATTTTATTACTGCTGATTAGGAAATGCACCCAAGAAGCAGTTACAGCCAGGCTGGGCCCTTGGGTTGCTGGTGCTGTCATCAGGTTCCTGGAAAGCTGGTAATGCAATAGTCAGGGATAGCAGAAAGTGCAATTAAACTTTTTATAGACTGTAGTGACAGCTGAGTATCGTGTTATTGTCCTTATGCTCATGGAGAGAATCATAGAAATGAGTACAGGAAAAAATGTTCAAATTAGCCTGGTTTCATTTGCATGCAGAGTTCTGAATTTACTTTTGGAAGAATCTTATGTTCGAGGAATATTCTTAAAATACCAAACTTTTGGTAATCCCAGTAGGAACACCCTGGCAGTGTGATGCTCAGGGCATCTGTCCAGTCACAGGCTCTGTGTTCTGCACAGTCAAAGACAAAAGCACATGGCTGCAGGACACAAATGTCAGTTCATCCAACAGCATTAACTTAATTTCCTCGGCCCTAGCTAGAGCTTGAGCACAAATTGAACAAGGGGAACCTGTGCAGGCAGCCAGTGGTGAGCCCAGCATCAGGCTGGCTGAACTGTTTTTGAGGATTTGGACAGATCTGTGTAGGACAATCATTTTACTGCAATAAATTGTTGGAGTTTTTAAAAATAGAAATGAAATGTCAAGTGTCATGAAGTCTGAATTAAGGAACTTGAAATGGGGCAGGTTTTTATCTTTTGTATGTCTGTGACTGGCAGCAAACCTCAAATGACCTTTTGGATACAAATATTTTTATCTGCTTCGACTGTTCATAAGAATGAATCTCAACATTCCTTTTTTGATATTTAAGCCATAATTGTAAAAATGATTTGAATTTATTTAAATAATAAATTTTATTACTAAAAGGTCTGTTTATGTGATCATTTGACTAGAATCTGTGTGGGGACAGCTCTGTTTGGACTGAACCAAATGGTAAAAAAGAAAATTAACATTAACTGCAGGTTTTTGGCAGAAAAATAATTTTTTACATATTGCTGTTCCTTCTCTGTTTGTTGGGAGGCTTGGGAGTTATTTATTGTTGGTTTTTGGTTGTTTTTTGTTTTTTTTTTTTTTTTAATTAAGTGATCTTTTCATGCACTATAGAGGGGTGAAGTCATGCTTAGGTATCTATATGGCACAAAGTGTAGAGGGTGAGAGAAACCAGTGATGGACATAAGTCTGGGTGGGTGATTTGAAGAGCTTAAGAGTTCAGTTCAGGTATTTTGGAGGAAGGACAGTAAAAACCCAAAACATCATTGGAAGAAGCTGACACTGAGCATCCTTCAGTGGATGGAAAGCACTGGATGGTAAAGATCCTTCTGTCTCCTGTGCTCTGCTTTGGAGGTGTCCTGCAAGATTTCCTGGTTCTGGCTGCTCCCACCTGTTGCCTCTGGCAGTGGGACAAAAGTGTTGAGTCCCAGATGCTGCCTAAAGATGTTATTTTTTTGCGAGAAATTTCGAATGGGCCACTGCTAACCGGGAAAGATTTTGGGAAGGCACCTGTACAACTGCCGTCGAAAACAGGACGAGTTTGATTTTAAGCAAACTGTTTAAACAATTTATTTTTAATTACTCTTACTCATCCTTTTCATTAAACCATTAAACTGAGGGAGTTGGTCTCGCGAGCCGCCTCATCAGGCTGCGGTTGGGGCCTTCCTTGGCGTCTTCAGCAGGGTGAGTTTTTGTCTTCAATATAATGCAGTCGTACCACTGCGAGTAGACGAGCGTGTGAGTGTCGGATCTCCTCACCTTGAACTCGTACAACCTGCCAGGCAGCAGGTGGTTGATTACACACGGGTTGGAGATGACTTCCTGGGTCCGACCGTATCCTGGCTCTGTCTGACTGTCATCTGTCACCAGCTTGATCTCCAGCTGCCATCGTTCCAGGTGCGACTCTTGACTTTCAGTGAACCACTTGAGCTGGGCCCAGGTCTGGCATGCAAACGACTCTATCCGATCAAAAATCGGCGGCTTCTTCGTATAGAGGGAAAAACTAATGGGAGGGTGTAGGGCACCTCCAAGATGTATCTGTGACACCAAACTGTGCTTGACATGGAGCTTCCTTGGCTCTTCCAAGGAAATGAGCTTGTTGAAAAACATGGAAAGCTTGAGCACTCTCTTTATATTCAAGTCCCACTGGGAGAGGAAAGTTTCCACGTCACAGATCTGTACGTAACGGCTCAGCTCCTCCCGACCTCGTTCCAACTGCTCCAACAGCTCAGTTAAAAGTGCCAGCTGGATTTCAGTCTGGTTTTTTCCCACCTTCTTGATCTTTTGTAGTTGGCAGGGGTTTGCTATTTGCAAGATGTCAGCAAAAATCATCATATTGTTCTGGTCTCTCACACACACATGTCTGGGCTCAAACTTCAGGTAAAAGTAACACTTCTTCAGAAGATGGACTTTGTTCCAGTGGTACTGGAGGTGGTGGGGGTTCAGGTCAGAGCGCAGGAAATCCAGAACAAGGTTTTTGTTTCTCAGGTACTGCTCCATGCTGGCATTGTCGTCCTGTTCTTCTCTGGGTACGGTACTGTCCGAAGTGGTTTCAGTCTCATGTAAAATCTCAGCCATGTTTCCAAAGCTTGGGTGCTGTGTAGGAAAGCAACAATAATAACTCTAAGAACCAAAGGAAAAGGAGCTGTGAGGGAGTACAATCATGGCTGTGACTCTTCTTTCTTAATTAAAGCTTAGCTCATAAAGAACTGTCAGACTAGATGCAGTTCCAGAGGAATTCTCCCTTATACTTGTATGGTTTCTAATGTTCTATATCCTCCACTTATGTGTTCCAACTGGTCTCCTTCTACCCGCCCTTGAGAGGTTCTACCTCTACTTAACAGATTCACTGACAGGAACTATTCTCTGATACACTCTGCCAAAATTTCTCCCTATCTTATTATCTTGTTTCATTCTAATTAGCTGCCTTTGTACTCCTGTAAGCAATTTCTTTCCATTCTTCTGCCTCTCTGGAGATGCCTATTTTTTCTCTTTGTAATCTGCCAGGCTGTTGAGGTTTGAGGCCCATCTTCTTAGTCAGTTCCTACAGCTACATAATCACATTGGTGATTCGAATTAACCCTCTGCCCTCACATGAGCTGGAATGCAGCAAGCAGAACAACACAATCCACTGAGTGCCACTTTACAACAGCTTCCAAGAGGAATGACAGCATTTTCCATGCACTTCTATCTTCACCAGTGGATTGACAGTCATAACCTGACAATGTTTTCTGTGATGGGCTGCTTTCCCTATCTTTGGGTTTAGTTTGCATCATCTCAGACCATGAGGTCTACTTGCTTTTCTGCAATGTACAGCAAGAGAGTGACGCATATGTAAAGCACCTGTAAACAGGTAAGAGTTTGCTGTGGGGAGTTTTTAGGCAGTGGTTCTTGCAGCACCACTTCTGCTGGCTTAATCTTAGCTGTTTACAGGGGCCTGGAGTGACAGGACAAGGGGGAATGGCTTAGAACTGACAGAGGGTAGGGTTAGATTGGATAATAGGAAGAAATTCTTACTTGTGAGGGTGATGGAGCTCTGGAACGGATAGTCCAGAGAAGCTGTGGCTGCCCCATCCCTGGAGGTGTTCAAGGCCAGGTTGGATAGGGCTTGGAGCAACCTGGTCTAGTGGAAGGTGCCCCTGCCCATGGCGGGGCATTGGAATGAAATGAGCCTCAAGGTCCTTTCCAACTCAAACCATTCTGGGATGATTTTACACTTCATTTACTGGCAAAGATGTACCCTGGCTGATGGTGCCATCTGTGCCAAGGTGGAAAGTGTTTCTCTGTTGTGTTTTAGCTGAAGTGCCCATGGCTCACACAGCTTATGTATCACAAACAGCAATTAGCTAAATAAATGCCTGTGTCCCTGTTGTCAGTGATACTGTAATGAGAACCCAGATGGATATTTAGGTGGTTTTCACAAGCTGAATACACTTGATTTGAAAACAATATAAATACAGTATTCTGAAACTAAGATGTAATCGGGATATCTTAATTCTTACATGCCCTGTAGAAGCTAGATGGTGAGATCTACTTAACAAAGGCTCTTTTTTTGGCTTCATTTTCCCTAAATTCATAACAGAGCTAATAACACTTCCTCATAGGAATTCCAAGTGTTTGTAAACCTTTCAGCTGTCTGGCCCTGAGCTCCACCACAGTTTATAGTAGTCACTCATTTGCAACTTTATCTTCCAAGAGAGCTGCCAACTAAAGAAAAACAAGCTGTATTTCCTTTTCATTTTTTTCCTTTTCACAAAAACCCCGACCTAAATCAAAGCAGTGCCAGCTCCCGGCATCGTGTATGAAGCAGCAGGACCAGCACATGTGCCAGGTGACATTCCCCACTCTTGGAGGGATTTGGCTCTGCCGAGCAATGTGTTTGCCCACAGACCGAGCTGTCATTGTGCTTATTTTCCCTCGCTTTTCCCCATATTTTTACATCCCCCCCTTTTTTTCCCTCCTGCCAGGGAGGGCTGGCTGTATTCCCTGCAGTGCTGCTCTGTTTGCAGCCGGGGGAGGGCTGCATCACCCAAGGACGGGGCTCTGTGTTCACCCAGGCCGAGGTTTGGAGGAGAGGTCGCAGGGGCACCCAGGGGCTGCCCCCTAGGGCTCCGGCCCACCTTGTCAGACGCCGGGAGCTGTGTCCATGTGCTATTCAGACCCCGGGAGCTGTGTCCACGTATTCCGGCCCCGGCGCGGCCCGGCCCGGCCCGGCCCCGCAGGACGCGGCCGTTGCCACGGTGACCCCTCGGCCTGGGGAGCTCCGGCCGAGCCAGGACAACCCCTGGGATGGTTCGTGTCCTCCACTCCGTAATTCACAGAATCCTTTGAGTTGGAAAGACCTTAAAGCTCATCCCGTTCCACGCCCTACTAGCCGTGGGTAGTAAATCCCAGTAATCTCCTTCCCAGCCGCTTTCCCCCCGCCCCCGGTCCCCGGTACCTTCGGAGGCTTCGGGCTCTGTGACACCGGGAGTCGTGGGGAGAGCAGCTCTGCTCTGCCCGTGCAACGAGACAACGAGACGTGTCTGCGGCGTCGGCAAAGCCGTGATACGGCGGTGAGACGGGGCAGCAGCACCACGGCACTCGGCACTCGGTGCCTGTCGCTGAGTCACAATGGGATGGTGGAAGCAGGGAAGGTGGAATGTGGCATGATGGAGCCATGAAATCACGGGTTCACAGAATGGCTTGGGCTGGAAGGTCACCTTGTTCCACCCCCTGCCATGGGCAGGGGCACCTTCCACTCTCCCAGGTTGCTCCAAGCCCTGGCCTTGGACGCTTCCAGGGATGGGGCAGCCACAGCAAATCTGGGCACCCTGTGCCAGAGCCTCACCACCCTCACAGGCAAGACTTCCTTCCTAATATCTGATCTAAATCTCAGATAAAACCCTCTGGGCTTTATGGCATTGCTGCAAATGAGGGCTTATTTGCTTTTTAGGGGAGAATCTTGCAAAGTCCATCTGAGGCCAGACACCAGCGCTTCACTCTCCACAGTGAGACTGAGGCTGTTTCACAGTGTCAAGAGTTTTGTCAAACACATAATCCTTATGAAAGAGCTGTGTTGAAACAGGATATAAAATGCTCCATTAAGTGCAGCAAACTTCCTTCTGGGAAGGAAAGGATTTTCCTGCTCTGCTTTCCTAGGGGACCTGGCTGCCCAGTCAGCTGTGTTACTGTGGAGAAGAGAGTGGCTTTTCTGGTTCATGGTGGCAAGCTCCATACCACAACTGGTGAACTTATCAGCAAACTGATCAAGCCTCTGGGGCTGAAGGTGCCTTCGTACCCCCTGCTATTAAATCTTTGGGTCAGGGCTTAGCCTTAATGCTGTCTGGTGTGCTCAGCTGGAGCATCTCCACTAAGCTTTTTTAATTGAATGACAGGCAGGATCCATAACACCAGCCCTGAGCTCCTGCTTGAACATCAAGGGAGGAGGCGATGTGTCATTTTAAGAAATCAATGCATCTTCTCAAGGCAGCCAGAGCTTACTGTTTCATTTCACAGCTGCCAAGAGATTATGCAACTGTCAGGTGTGATCCTCTAACAGACAAGGGAGATAACAAATAGGAGTGAAAGCAGGTTGGTAGCCTTGTTTGGGGAGGAGGGCCAGCAGAGATTAGTATTTGATAATTACATTACACAAAGTTTCTGAGGGAAATGAATGTTCGTGCTCATGTCACGGGTCTTGATCCTGTTGTTTGGACTGTGTGTGCTGGGAAATGGAGCTGTCCTTTCCAATCAGCCTTGCTGGTCTGAGGGTATGAGAAGAGACCTGTGGAGGTCCAGCTTACCTCACCTCCTGTTCCAGCTGGGGCCTGTGCCTGATGCCCAAGGAGGAATCACGGAATTGGAGAATCACAGGATGGCTTGGTCTGGAAGGGACATTAATGATCCTCTCTTTCCACCTGAGCACTTTCTATGAGCACAGCAAAGGTGCATGTTTGAAATGGGGTTTATGGCTGGAGTTGTGCAGAGACTTGCACTGAACTTGCATATACATCTATTGCCATAAATACTAACCCAAATCCCAACTTTAGCGTGAAAAAATGGAATCCCTTTGGCTGCCCCTATCCTGAGTTGCTGGCCAGACTCTTTTCTTGGTTTTAGGGATAGGACGATAAACCTGCTTAGAGTCTGTAGCTGAAATTTTAGTATTTTCCATCACTTTGCATCAGGGATCAATTCAACTATAGGATTTTATAGCATTCTATGAATCTCTTTGAATTAATACACATTCAAATGTGTTTGAAGCCTCCAACACCATGTAACCCTTTGCCCTCCTCATCAGCTGAGCGGTGTCTGTGACAGGGCTGACAGCCACTGTCACTGTTTGTCACTCTGCCTGTCCTGTCCACAGCATCAAAATAAAGAACTTGTTAGTCCTGTCTGAGATCAAGATATAAGCAGACAATTGATTTTCCTCCTTCTTCTCATTAGTGAGCTCTGACACTTAATAAAGCATATATTTCCACACTCAGGGTAAGCAAAACATCCAGATAGTGCCTGTCAGAGAAAGCTGGGAGCAGGGATTAATCTTTATGGAAAATCAATAGCTGGAACAGAAAAATTGGCAGAACCCAAATTAAAAGTCACTGGCAATTTCTGTCTTCATATTTCACACCTTCTGCATTTCTGAAAAAGAGATTTGCTGTAAAAGGCAACAACCACAGAAGCAGGGAGGAGGGTGGACTTTGTACCTGGTTCCTCTTCTGCTGCTTCCAGGTGGTACCTGGCAGGTGGAGGTGGGTACCAGGTTTGGAGCAGTTCTTTGGGCAGCACCTGGTTCAAGGTGATCCCTGTCCCAGGACAGAGGGCTGTGCAACACTGACCTTTCTGCTAGAGGTTGTGTCCCAGTGGCAGCACGGTCATTAAAGTCTCCCATCATCTCCTCCAGGGTGCCTGAGTTATCCCTGCAGTCCCAAATAGTACCCATCCTTCATGATATTCACCCAGCTGCGTGGAAGCAGGATTTTCAGAGCAACATAAAGGCTGCAGCCCCCATCATCACAAGGGTATGACTGATTTACTCACTGCTGGCTCCCAGTTTCACTGGTGCCTCAGATACCTGAAATAAATTATACATTCCAAATATATTCCAACTCTAAATCACAGCCACACATCAGTGAACTCGTGGTGTTCGTCAGACTCTGATTCAGAGGCTCACTTTGAGAAGGAAGAGGAATTGAAGTTTTCTAAGGAACCCGGGGGAAGGACGGAGGGAATTGCTCTTGCGGGATGCAAAAGCCCCAGCTGGACCAGGGCAGGAAAGAGTTAATTGAGTCCCCGAGGCAGCAATTATCTCCAGCTCATTACACCCACTAATGGCACCCGAGGAGGGAGCCCCAAAGCCTGGACGTGCCAGAATTTGTAGTGGCTGTTTGCATAGAGCAGGTCAATAAATTTGGGAGTTTGGAGGCTGGTTTGGGACAAAAATCTTCCCTGGTCTGAGCTTCGTGATCACGCAGGGCTGAGAGCCCCGTATTTCCTCAGGAGCAGTTGTCTCCTAGACCCTTCTTTCCTCCCCTGCTGATGGATGGACGGCCCGGACAAGTCTTGGCACCAAAGGGGACCCCTGGAGTGGACACCCCCTCCTTTCTCCAGCGGTGACATTAATTTAAGCACCCGACACGTGTGGACAGGAGAGTCTGAGCCGCAGGCTGCAGTGACGCTGCTTTATTGATGATCTCGCTCAGGGAGACGGAGCGGGATCAGGGGAGCTCCTTTATCTTGCTGGAAGCTCATCAAAAGCCCGTTCGGATCTCCTTGTGCTGTGCTGAGCTTTGCAAGACAGACGTCCTTGAGCTCAAGTTCAAGGCAGGTTGTCCTGTCCCAGATCCCACGAGACATCTCTTGCTGGCAGCCTCATCCCAGCAGCGAGTGTGCTTCCCCTTTTTCCAGGAAACTTCCCAAGGGGGTCACGTTTCCTTGGATGTGGGAGAGCAAAGACAGGAATTGGGAAGCTTGCTGAGCCTGGAGCTTTGTCCCCTGGTCACTGCTCGGGGCTGTGCCTGGCAGGGAGCACAGCCAGGATAATGCCGGGGTGCAGCACGCCTGGGGAGCTGGATGTGTGCCCTCCCTCCCCAGGGAGTGGGACATGGACACAGCTCAGGGCTGGAGCATTGATCCCGCTGGGAACGCGGTGACCGGCACAGCCGCAGAGCGGGGCAGGCGGAGCTGCCCTGCTGTGATTTATCGCCCGGCTGGGCTTGTGCTCCCTCCCATCTGTCTGGGCTTCCATCTCCCATGGATAAATCAGCCTGGGGCGTTTGATCCCACTACAGCCTACAAGCAAGGGGGACTGCAAACTGCAGGAGCAAGGCAGGGGCTTTTTTTTCTTGAATGCTACGGTGGTTTGAGGAACATTTGTCTGTGTGTGAAGGGCCAGGACTGAGGCACGTCTGTACTGCATGGAGGGATTGAGGCTCACAGAGAGATAATGACCTACTTGGGTTTGTGGGGAAGGGGAGGTGAATTCTGCACAGCCGGTTTTGTGCCCTCACTGATTCCCAGAAAGCTGTTCTGGGAGCATCTTTCACACGATCACAGACACTGGCCCTTCCTGGGTTGAACAGGAGCGACTGTGGGGCTGGATCTGTGCAGAGGGAGCAGAGTCAGAGCCTGGAGTGATGTTGGGCTTTGCTGCTGCTCACAGGAGTGCTCTCCCCAGGGCCTCATCCAGCCCCTACACTGGAGCAGGGGCTGTGGAACCCCATGGCTGTGGTCTAGGGGGGTTGATCCAGGGGTGCTGGAGGAGCTGCAGCACAGGACCAGAGCAGGGGGGTCCTCTGGGAATCCTGACAGCCCCTGGCTCCGGCAGCAGGACAGAAGGGTGAAGTCATGCCCGTGTCATCCCATCCATCTCTGCTGCTTGCATGCTGATCCCGGGGGAAGTGCAGGCTTTGGCAGCTCTAAGTGGGGTTGGAGGCGGATGCAATTCTGGAGAATAAGATTCCCTTGCAAAACCTGTACAATAAAAAAAAAAAATTAAAGTTCTTGGCTGAGAATCTTGTTTAGAGATCTTATCTCTGGCAGAGGAAATAGTTCTTAATTCCCTCCCTTGCTGCCTACCAGCAAGTTCTGGGTCCCAAGAGGGGCACAGGCCATCAGCTCTGTCAGGAAACAAGATGGGGAAGCAGCTTTTGTTCACGGAACTGAGACTGACCCGAAGTGGCTCTGGGTGAAGCTGCTGCTGCTGCTGCCACGTGCAGTCCCTACTGTTGAGGAGAGGCAGGTGGGGTGTGCGTGGGGTGGGCAGACTGCACAATGCATTTGAGACAGATTGCAGGCAAAAATTACATTTTTTGAAGCCTTGTGTGGAATTAGGAGGTGGTTTGGGTGATGCTGCTCCCCCTGCTCCATCCCCTGGATCCCCTGGGCAGGGCTGCCTGGGTTCTGCAAGAAGGAGGGATGTGGCTCACGGCCATTCCACACACACTGCACTGCTCCTGTGTGAGCTCATGAGCTGCTGGGATATTGTGTGCAATGGGATGAAAGGTATTTAAGCTTGGTGCCATCCACAGCCTTGTGGCAGAACACTGGGGCTGGGCTGTCTGAGGACCCTTGTGACTGTCCTGCCATTGAACAGGGGGACAGAGGGTGAGGAGGGTCCAGGCCTCTGCCTCACAGTGGGTCAGTGGGGAGAACAGAGTCCCTGCTCACTCGGCTTTTGTCCCTTGTGTTCATTGTCACCTCCACCCGCACGGAGAGCCTCCTCTGAGTCATCTCCCAGCTCAATGGAGTGTGTGGGCTTAGTGCAGCTTTAGCTGTTCATCCTCTGCTGTGCTGGAGCCTGACACGGGCAAGTGGAGCAATTCATCAGTGTGGGGATGAGGCAAATGAATGTCCTTTGCCGATACAATGGACCTTGCTCTCCTCCCACCAGCTCAAGCAGCAGCTGGTGTCACTCTGGCCCAGTGAGGGCTGCTGAAGTGGCTGCTGCTTGAGGAGATCAAGAGGTATTAAAAGAAATATGGACTTACATTTTGTGATGAATGACTTCAGCTGTAATACACAGCCTCTGTGGAGAGGAGGGTCTTGAGGTTTCTTTGT
The DNA here is from genome assembly GCA_024734555.1 of Trochalopteron elliotii. Lineage (NCBI taxonomy): Eukaryota > Metazoa > Chordata > Aves > Passeriformes > Leiothrichidae > Trochalopteron > Trochalopteron elliotii. The sequence continues at coordinate 719,108 of JANPWX010000258.1, read as the reverse complement.
AAGCAGAAAGAGGTTTCTGTGTAAGCAGAGAGAGGGAGAGCAAAGCCATGGCTGCAGCACCTCACCTCTACTCTGAGATTTAATCTCTCCAGGTGAGGTTGGTGCTGGCACTCAAGACTGTGACTGGCCTCACGGCCATGGTGGCTGCCAGGGCTGTCCTTGCCTTTCCCACCCTGGCCCTGCTGCCTGGCCGTGGCCTTTGCCATGTGCAGTTCTGCCCCAGCACATGCCCCACTCCTGGTCTCTGTGGAGCACAGGGCTGGTGGCTCCTGGGGGATTCTGTCAGCTGTCAAATGCTTGAAGCACATTTGTGGAGTTCAGAAAACCTCTTTGCATGCAAAATAACAGGTCTCCAGAGAGCAAATCCAGAGTGAAACATCTCTGTTGATGACTGACATGAAGTTCCTCATTAATGGTGCTTTTTAGCTGTGCTGTGCGGTCACCTGCCCTTGCCAGCTCCTCACCTGCAGCACACATGAGAGGTGAGCCAGGCTCCAACCCCAAACTCCTGCTGGGGTTGTTTCACCCCGTTTGCAAGGGCTGAGCTGGGAGTCAGGGGCCATGGGAGTCACAGAGCATATTTTGTGTCTGGTCACAAAGAAGAGTGAGGTGCCATGAGCCTGGAGGCAACACGATCCTTGTCACTTGTGTAGCTTAAACCAGGGGAAGTCACAAGAGCAGAAGTGTTCTTGGAGGTGCTGCAGTATTTGTGACCCAGATTCTGGGGGTGACTGCATTTGGTGGGGAACAGCAGTGTAGCACAGCAGTCACCAGGACAGGGACAGTCTCGGGGCTTCTCCCACACTGGGGGCCAGTGTGACTGGAGCTAATGCAGCCTCTTCCCTGCCTGCAGGTAGGATGCTCTGGGCAGGACTGGGAGGAGGTTTGAGCACCCCGGGCTGCCCCTCACAATGGGCGCCGCGCAGTCAGTGCCCGAGATCACCCAGCAGGAAGCGGGAGGAAACACAGCTTGGGGCCCCCTTGTCAGCCAGCGAGCGGAGCCTCTCTGGCCCCTCGGCATCGCTCCGGCTGTGGTCGACCGGCCTCCCTGCGGCCCCACTGGGCTGAAAACATCCATTTCAGGTGCCTGTCGGCAGCGATTAAGGAGCACAATGCTGACGGCCGTGCGGGGGGAGCCCACGGCCACGCGGTGCTGGGGCTGCCGCAGGGGGAGCGGGAGGGGAGGACTGGCTGCCCAGCACGTCCCAGCGCGGGCGCTGCGGCTGCCGCGGGTCGTGCGAGGCTGCGGGGCCGTTACGCAAGGGCTGGCGAGCGGCGGAGCACATCCTGTGTCCCACGCCGGCTCGGGGTGGCCCCAGGCTGCTGGACACCTGTGGACATCACCCACAGGAAAACCTCGTGGCTGCAGGATGCGGCTCAGCCTCGTGATGCTTTTCTCATTGTGGATGGCAGTTGGAGCACTGGAGGCTCCCCAGCTGCTGTGACCAGCTCGGTCATCTGGGATTTGGGGCAGAGGATCTGTGCAAAGGGAAAAACTGATTGTGGCTACTCAAGTGGCAGTTCTGCTGGGCATTTTCCTTGTGCAGTTTGCAGGCACCTCCAGAGTGGGCAGCCAGCTGGGTGAGGGGCTGCTCAACCTTTCTGGCTCCTGAACCATGGGGTTGCCAGCTTGTAGCCAGATGGGGAGGAAGGGGCAGGAAGGGGAGGTGTTTCTGTGTGGGCAGAGGCCAAGCTTGCCTGTCCCACTAATCACAATGTCCTACTTGGTGTCTGCATCAAGAATGGGGCTAATCCTAATCCAGGGCAAGCATAAAGGACCACAAGTGCCAGGCGCCAGAGAGCCACGTTCTGGTTGGCACTGGCCAGCGTGCCTTGGTTTAGTGCCCCAAGCCCCAAGGTCAGGCCAGCTAGCCCAGTTCCAGCTCAGGCTTAGCTGGACCTGCCCTCCAGGGTGGAGGCAGAAGTGCTTTAGGGCCTTGGGCTGCCCACTGCTACCAGCACAGCCAAGGACAAACACACAGAGCACACATTTCAAGTTGTGTGTGGCTTTTCAACCCCATCAAATAACTTTATTCACACAAACGTCCCTTAATTTACAAAGCCTCTGCCATTCATACATATCAGGGGATCCACAGTGTTCAAAGAACTTAAATAGAATGTTTCATACCAACCCAAGTAAATCAAGTACAAAAAATATTTATATAAAGTTGTTCACACATAGGTCCTAGATTACCAGCTTCTGTGCAAAAAAAAAAAAAAAAAAAAAAAAAAGAAAATACAGATTCATTTTCTAATATTATCTTTAGTTTGGAGTCTGGGTTTAAGCCTTCTGCTTTTGCTAGCTCAGCACAGGAGCTGTGGGGAGAGCCCTCAGCAGGGCTGGGGCAGGGTGCCCCTGTCCTGGGGCTCACCCAGAACCCCGCTGGTGTGGTAGTGAAGCATCTCACCCTGCAAAGCTGCTGTTTTCTGCTGGGTGAGTGAGCTGAAGGCCCATGCTGGCCTGGGCAGCTGCTGGGGACACCAGGCACTCCCGTCTGGCCCCTGTGAGCTCTTCCAGCAGCTTAGACACACCCTCAGGGCTAAAAGCATTTGGACAGGCTCCAGAGAAATGATCCGGCAGATCACAGCTGGAAGAGAGCAGCTCCCTGCACTTCCCTTCCAGCTACACCCACCTCAGACACCCTGCCCTGACGTGTGAGATGCTTCTGGACATGAAGGGCCCACATGCTGGATGTGCCTGTAACCAGCTGAGAAGCACAGGAGCCGCTGGCACAACTCTTCCCATGCCAGCATCACGAGCATTGGCTGCATCCTGGTGCAAAGGAAATGGGGGCTCTGCTTTCCCAATGCTGCCCTGGCTGATGGGATGGGGGCTGTGAGGAGTAGAGCACAGCACTGAGCTCCACTCACCCATCCCTTGCCAGCATTGCTGAAAAGGGGACCAGGAGCACCCTTGCCCCGGGCAGCTGTAGTGTGAGACTTGGGCAGCACAGGCCTGGGGTAAGGAAGGAAAGCAGCAGCATGTTTCCCTGTTCTCCTGACCTGCAGAAAGCCCAGGGAAACAAATCCCAGTTTGTGCCCTGCAGCATCTGTCCTGTGACACAGGCTTAAACCCAGACTCGTACTGCATACGGAGGAGACAGACACTGCACACAAGGGAGGATTTCCACAACGGTGGTAATGCTTGTTTTACATCTTATTGCTCCACAAAGGCTCTGGGAGCCTGTGATATGTAAAGGAGCTGGGTCCTGAGGAGTAAAGGAAGACCACAGGGGTAACTCTTATCTGTCACTAGCACTGCTGAACCTCAAACACAGCAGCAAGGGGATAAAGGGGAGCTAATCTAACCCCTCTAGGCTAGAGCCACCTCTGCTTTCCTCCCCATGGACCGAAGCTTGCTGGGAGATCCCCATGGCACCTGCATGACACCAGTGGTTTCGGCCTTGCTGCAGGCTGGTGCAGATAACACGTTTCCCAATCCTCCTGAGGCTTGGCTTGTTCCCCCCACCCACCCCACATCCCTCATGTAAACAGCAAAATCAGAAGTAAACAGTTTCATACAATCACTCCCCTGGCATGGGAACCATCTGGGGCCACACGAGCCCGAAGAGTTCTACAAGGGGGGCTTGGCTCCCCCCCACACTAACCAGCTACCCCCAGCACCTTGATGCTCAGCTTCACTGCAGCCAGGAAGAGACAGACAGCATGGCCCTGGGCTGGGAAATGGGCCACAGGCTCGGTGGTGCTTTCTTAAACTTGGGTTTTCCCAGTGGTGCATCCTAGTGCCAAACATCCACAGCAGAGTTTGGCCTGCAAGAGTTTGGCAGGTGATGCCCAACAGACCCACCTGGGAAGAGAAGCCTAAACATTCTCCATCCCACAGCATATGCAGGTTTGAGCTGTTCCCTGTTCCCACCTTGTTCTAGAGGAAGTGCTGGTCTGGGCCAAAGTAACGGAAGGAGAGATGTGGGGAGCTGTAAACACAAGGTTCCTGTATAGTCTGGGGAGTTGAGCACAAACAGCAGCAAAATCAGAGAGAAATGCTCTTAAAAGGACAAACTAATCAGGGAAACATCCACGTTGGCCAAAGGCTAGCAGCCCTAGGACTCCTCCTTGGAAGTGTTTGCTAAATTCTAAGTAAGGCACTACGGTCTAGCTCACTAACATCAAGCTGCTTGAAAAACACATCTGCAATGCAAAAGCTGAGGTGGAGACGTGTGGTTCAAAGATGGCCTGAAACAGCAGTGGACCAAGAGGGCTGACCCTCCCAGGGCCTGCTGGACTCACTCCTGTCCTGAGAAGAACAGGGCAATCCACTCACTGCCTTCCAGCTTTACCTCCTGCCCTCTTACTGCACCCCTTCAGGCCAGGGTTCGATTAGAACAGCTGTAACAGTCAGGAGCAAAGGCTCTGCCAGGTGGAGGAAGGATGGTCCAGTGATCAGGGCACTAACACTGCACTTGTGAGCTAAATGGTTCACTCTCCCCTTCCTGTGGGATGCAGCACAGGAAGCTGCAGGAATCCCACCCAGCTGCAGCCCATAGAAGCATCACTAGGGACAAACACAAGCACAAGTGTGAGAACAAGGGCTTGGCAGTGCATTTGTGCTGTCCATACCTTCACAAGTCACAGACAGCCAGTCTGGAGCTTCCTGGTCCTCCTAAGAAGGACCAGGCCTTCCTGCATCCACAGCTTTAGCTTTGTATCCTGGAAAAGATGGAAGAGAAGAAAGAAGCCCCTCCATCCTTTCCCTGCTCTGCCTGAGCCCACCTGAATTTCCTCCATTTCCGTTCATTCCTGTGAGGTCAGCATAGTACACTGAGGAGATACATGGAGGTGCTACCAGTGAGGAACCTTCCAGTGATGGCAAAGGAAAGTTGCAGGCAAGGAGCAATTTCCACAGCCAGGGATGAGGGGACCAGGAAGACCCTTTCCTGCTCATGGCCATGGCCAGCTCCAGACTGAGGACCCTGGCAGCTCAAGAGTGATGCTGGGTGAAACCAGCTCACTTCCCAGACCATTGCTGGGTGATTTCACCTGCTGAGAAACATTTTAGGTGGTTCAGAAGGTGCAGGGTAGAGAAGAGGTGGTGCTTTACATTGCATTTACAGTGAGCAAAGTCTAAAGACCATCAACACAGGGTAGCCTCAGAATAGGAGTTTTGCTTTAAATACAGGCAAGTAAATTGAGTATTAACTGCTCAGCCTGAGGTTCCAATCTCCTGACCTGAGCTGTACTGTAACACACCCTGAACAGCAGCATTGCCTTTTGCTTCCTGGAGATCACTAGCTAGCAGGGAAAAGTGTCCTGTGGGAGGCTAGAATCCAGCCCATGACCCATAAAGGCCAAACATCCTTCTCTCCACAGCATTGTTCCTATTGACTGAAGTTTGGCATTAAATGGATCAGAGCAGTGGACTGCTTTCTTGTAATCAGGTGATATCAACCTGAAAATGTACTCAGCTGCTCCCCAGTTCCCTCTGTATAGCAAGACAGTAACAAAGATGATCATGAAATCCAGCTTGGGAAGACCTGCTTTGCCAAATGGCTTTCCAGCTTGTTTATCCTACTCTATCCTAAAGTCAGCTGCTCACAAGCCTGGGCAGCACCACCTATTCAGGAGCTGCCTGGCTATGAAGTTATTTAGCTGCTTGCAACATGTGGTCCAAGAGACTCATTTTTCCTAAAGCACTGCACTCCCAATGCAAACCTAGCCACCACTTTGCTCCCATTTTTCCTAGGCAAAATCAACAGCTTTGAACTCAAAAACTGTGCACAGCTGGACTCAGAGCTGATGTGTGGCAGCACACCTCACCATCATGCTGATTCCCACTTCCTTACAGAACCACATTCCTGGAAACATCTACTGAGTCACACAGCAGCACAGGAGACACGGGAAGGGCTGGGCAAGGGCAGCTCTGCTCTCTGGATCTTGTTTCAAAGTCTCATGAATGTGACAGCTGCCAGCTTGTGTACTTCCACAGGCCCCTGTAGCCCCCTCCCACACCCCCACAACACCCCTTCCCAACACAAAAAAGCAACACCCAAATATTTCACATTGCCAGAGATCCTGCAGACCAGGGATCTTCTGTATCAGCATCTTCCCTTATCTTTGACTTCCTTGTCAATAATGGAGATTATGGGTCCCTGGTAAATAAATCTGCAAGAGAAAACAAGAGGGGAGAAAGAGAGGTCAGGTTTGTCAGTGGTTTGTCTCAGTTACTACATTGTGACTCCAGGAATTGGCTCCTGGATGGAAGGGGTGTAGGACACTACTCCTGCCATCTGCCCACTTATCCCAATTAGTCCAAAACAGGTGCTGCCACATCTACTATCCATTGCTTTTGCCATCAATCCAGACAGGAACTGGACTCAGTTTACAGTCAAGTTTTTTTCCCAGAGGGACTCAGACAGCAGTGTATGGAGCAAACTGCCAAGGACAGCACATATCCAGCCACTGCAGGGCAGGGGCTGAGCTGGAACAGGCTGGCTGGGGCTGAGCATCTCTCCACAACTCAGCCCCATCCCACACAGCTCCCCACTGTGACAGTCCTGCTGGAACAAGGACACGTGTTCCCACGGCAAAGCCTGGCCTTGAGAGTCCACGTGATGTGTCTGTGAGTGCTAGCTCCCTGTACTCCACCAGGAAAGGTGGAACAAGCTGCAACCCCTGAGATGCCTCTCACCACTCGCCCACTGCGTCAGCAGCAGCTCAGGCATCGCGAGTGGCTCTGCAAGAGGTGAGTAAAATCCACGTTGGTGCAACTGGAAGCAGAGCAGGAGAGGGTCACAGCTCAGCCCACAAGGATGCTCAGTGCCAGGGATTTTAGAGTAGAACAGGCAGGTATTTGCTGCACCAATCCCTGCTTTGGCCAAAGCCTCAACACACAACAACCCCCATGGTCCCTGTAGCAGCAGAGGTGCTGCACCCCTTCACCCACAGCCCTGGCACCCTCCTGTCCTCTGAGCTCAGGGATATGAGAATGCTCAACTCTGCACATAAGCCACCAGTGTTTTCCACACAATTTGTTTGCAACCCAGGAAACTCCCTGTGGACAGCAGAAGAACGGCACGCATACACATGATGTCACTTCTGTACTGAAAATACATCCTTTAGGATGTCCCAAACTCAAGGAGGCACCAGCAAAGCCCAGGGCAGTGGTTGTACTGGGAAGCAGCAGGGATGGTCCATGAGCTCTAAACTCAGACAGTTACATGGGAAAAAAATGTGGGGTGGGATTTAGCTACCCATTCAGCAGGGGCAGGTCCCACCCCACCAGGGGTGGGCAAGGGGCTCTGCAGAGACACCAGAGGAGCAGTGGGAAAGAGCCACTGCATAAAAAATGCCACTGTCCAGCAAATCACTCCAATCCCTTAGCCCTAGGAAATCTCATTAAAGAAATCCCTGCCTGAGGAACACATTTCTAAAGGACAAGGCTGCTCAGAGCAGAAGGCAGGGTTGTGGGCACACTCCTTTCCAGGAGAGGTTAACCAAGGGATGCCATTTTTGCAGGCTGCCATCAGAATAAAGACTTTCTGTTTGAGGAGGTGAGAGGCACACAGACATCAGGTCAGGGCAAACAGACAAGGATTCTTCTGGAAGGTTTCTCCCATTATGCAGCTTTGTTAGCAAGTAGGGCAGGGCTTCTGTTTGTGCTTCCCTGGAGTAGGAACATTTTCAGGGAAAGCGCTTGCTTGAGCAGCCCTGAGCTCACTGCTCTGAGACAGGAGAGCTCACCCCACTGACGCACGTTTGTGCAGGGGCTTGTTCAAGAGCTTTTAATCCCTCCACTGATGCCACTTATAGTTTTAATCAGCTCGAATGTTCATTCAGCATCAGCAGGATGTGAACCAGCAGCCCAGGGAGCCCTCACCCAGCAGGCAAGATGTCACCAATGTGTGGGTCAGAGAGGTCTGCACGGCAGAGAGGACCCAGTGCAGAGGAGGGAGAGATAGGCCATCACCTCCTCATGTTAACCATGTCATCTGCCCCTGTGTGGGAACACAGAGAGTGAGGGAAGGGGGCTGAGTGCCTGATTTATCTCCTGAGCCCTCCCTCTTGCCCTGTACCTATACTTGTGATGCATGTCTTGGGTGCATCCTTAAATCCAACTGCAGTGACCTCCCCCAGAAGGCAAAGCAGGGGTGACAGTGAGCAAACACAAACACCAATACAATTGGCCAGAGGTGACATGGTCCAGGTCACCCTCAGGGCTTCATTTCACCCCAGATAGAATCAACACTGCCCAAAAGGGTGTCACCACTCTATGGGGTGGCCCCTGTGATGCTCCATTCACTGTTATGGCTGAGAAGAGGAACTGACCTTGCTTTTACTGTCCTGTGGCTTTTGTCCATGCCAAGATCCACAAACCACACTGAAAACAGTATAAAGTCAAAACCAACATTGTTTTAGGAATGAAATTGCTGTCCTTTAACTGGCCAGTGAGTAAAACTTGAGCTGAGTGATACTAACAGACAAGATCTAACTTGATGCAGCAGCATCAAGTTCACTGACAGTTCTCAGAGCTGCTGCTGTGTCCCTGATCCCTGTCCATCCTCCAGCTCTGAAATTCCAGAGGGCAGCAGTTTATCAGCAGTGCTGGGAGTGGTTGGGCACAGCACCAGAGAGCTCTGGCCAGGGTAGACACCATCATGCAGGGTGAGCAGATGAGCTTGTTCAGCATCAGCTCCTAGTGCATGTTGAAAATGCAAATAGCAGAACAATGCAAATACAAACAGCCACTTTCAGCTGAAACTGGAATAATCAAACCCAGTGACAGAGGAGTGCTGGAGAGAACCAGACTGGCCACAACTATTGAACACTTTGCTGCTCACAACAGCCTATCAGATGCTGCAGCCTGTACAGATTCTTGCCATTCATCTTGAGCATCCACCCAAAATCAGACCAACTGTTTTATCCACAGTGAAAATACCATGGAATACAATCTACCAGAACAAGCTGCCCCTACACCAATCACAACCACTGTAGTTTGATGTCCTGTGTGAATCAAAACTACCAAGTTTCTTAAACACGTAACTGTCAGTGGTGGGTGATGCTGTACTCGCCCTTTGTGTTTCTGTGGCCAAGGCCCCTGTGTCACTGCAGTGAGCAGAAAAAGGCCACACTGCCACTGTACCTTTTTTCTCTGCAACCCAAGGGTTGCACAAACCCACCCCATCAGAGGATTCCACTGGAGCAGCATCTCCGGGAGTCCCCTCACCATCCCCAGGGAATCTGGAGGACAGCTACAAAGGCAACATAGAAAGAAGATGTTCACACTGCAGGAAAGGAGAGTCATTCCAGCTTTCCAGTACTATGAAGGAGGGGTGATATACTCCCCAGTGGGGAGTGCAGACAGTGCTGGGCATCACAGTCAAAGAGACCCATCAGCAGATACCAGCACAACCCAGCCACTCCCTAATTGTACTAGAAAGGCTTTTGTCCTCTTAGCTCAAAAGGTAGCTTTTGCCAACAACTCTAGAGAGCTGCAGATAAACTTGGCTATATCTAAACATTTGCAGAAGGTAGGGAAGAATTGTTCAAATTAAAGAGAGAATACCTTTGTTTTTCCCACAGAAATGCTGCCCACCTCTGCTGGAACTATTGCCCCTGGGCCACCAGCAGTGGGAAGAGCAAGGAGAGTCATCTCCACCTCAGGCAGCCCAGGGTCCAGCATAAAGGAAGCCAAAAAAGCTTTCCTGTCTGAGACTGACATCTCCTATCTGCATTTTGGAAGGATAACAGAGCATGAAGCTCTCAGGTATGTGCAGCATCCGTGGCAGAAATAAAGGCGAAGCTGCTGAGACAGGAAGCGAAATCTGAAGAGGTCAGTGGCATAGCAAAGAATAAGCAAAAATCCAATTCCCTGGGTCAGGGAGGGTTACAGTTTTCCAGGTTATGACATGAACCAAGGCTGAGCAGGTCTGAACTGTCCTGGGGAAGAACCTGCTGCATAACCCAGCATAGCAAAGCTACACGCCAGTGCCACAAATAAGTTGGAAGAGGTTATGTGAGTTTCTCGGTCAACTAAAATTACCTGAGAGCAGAATTCAGGCTCTGCTCTAAATCCCATTTTAAGCTTCTCAAGCAGGTTTCCAATTTAAGATTTGCATTTAATAGCAGCCAGAAGAAGGCTGATTTGAATGCACAACTACACCAGGAAGACCATACCGCAAAGGGCACCAAACATTCTGGCCGCCCCACGAGCGAGGCGGAGGAATACTCTGGGTTTTCAGGGAACATATGGCTGGGGCTGGGCTTTATCTGGGCCGAGCTCCATGTGCCAGGTTGGGTTATGTAAGAGCATCCCTGGCTGCTGCAGCTGTGTCACGACAGAGCCATCGGTGCAGACTCACGGATGGAGTGGAGAGGGGGCTGTAGAAGGCAGCTGGGTTTGAGCAAACAGCCGCGGGGTAGGACTGTCCCCTCGGTGTTTGTTATCCCTGCATGTACTATTCCGCAGATCTGCGCAGGATGAATTTTCCCCCGAGGGCAGGGGCTGGTTGCATAACGCAGCAGCATCGTGTCAGCACAGAGCCAGTGCAGATGGCAGAGCCCAGCCTGACCCTCCACGGGCAGCAGAGCTGCTCCCACAGCCCCACGCCTCGCCCCGGGGCACAAGGCAGGGTGTCTGCTCTTGCCCCGGGGCTGAACCACACCCATCTTTAAGGGCTCACATTTCCACAGATTCACTCCCCCACCCTAATCCCCAGCCCACACTTGCACTGGGACCAGTATCCAGCCCCAGGCAGCAATGCTTGAATCAGTTACTTGCACTTGAGATGGGTTAAATATTTTGTTCATGGAAGAGTGAAGAGGGGATGGTTTGTGGACCCGTTTGGACAAACCAACAGAGAAGAACAAGACCCACCCAATAGATCATTTCTATCCCTGTTTCTCTACAGACAGCACAGAGTGTACCTGGGCACACGGAGAGAGGGGGGTCAGGCACCACAGTATTTTCCATAAGCTCAGGAACCCTCGGGTGACAGCAATGAGGGGTCTTAGCAAAACCTGCCCCTTCCCCACCACCTGCTGCTGGGGGCTTGCTCTCAGAGCTGGACAAGCACAAAGCCATCAGCTGAGGGCTGGTAAGTGCTGGCCAGGGACACGATTTCCTCCTTCTTTGCCCTCTTGCATCCATGGTCAGCTCCAGTACTGCTGGCTGTGTGTGGTTTTGGAGCAAGGTGAGGACGGGAGCCCAAGCTGTGATGCCAGCACCTGACACAGGCAGGCTGTCAAAGATCTCCTGGGACCAGTGATGGGCAGGCAGCTCAGCAGGAGCTTGAGAAAGGATGTGGGCTGGAAAGACGTCAGCCTCACCCCTGGTAATCTGTAATTCTTCAGTTTCATTGAAATGTTTGGCTGGGAGAATCCCTAGTAACAGCTCCTGTTTACAGACAGCTTTGCCATGTAGGCAACACCTCCCAGTCCTTTTGTGTCACTGGTGAGTGACACTGCCAGCTACACCACATCCCTAGGGGTCCTTCCAGACCATGTGTGACCACCCAAGCTGCAGGTTCAGGACCTCTGAGCTTGAGACTGTTTAGCTGAGGGGGAGAAGGGAGGGGACTCTGTTTGGACAGAGCTGAGTTCAGTTTGAGCAGTGCTGTTTTCAAGCTTCCTTCCTGAGCAGACACAGGTCTACAAACACAGATGCTGGAGACCAAAGCATCTCCTGGGTTTAGGCCACTAACGTTCACACCAAAGGGAAGTCCTGCCTTTAATAGGGAAATGAAACAGAGCCACAAGATGGACCCACGTGCCTTGTAGGTGAAAGCAAAGAGTTTTGTGCCAAGACAGATGTGCCACTTGGTGCCTACTGACTGAGCCAGCTGGGCCCCAAGGTGTCCTGTCCAAGTGTCACACGGGAGAGGGATGGTGCTAGACAGGGAGCTCCAGCACAGACCTTGGAAATTACATCACACAGCAGAGGAGGCAGAACTGGCAGATCTGAGACCTGAGAGAGACAGATGTCCCCAAAGCTTATACCAAGTGCTTGCAGGTGTCTCTGCTGTGCCCCAGCCTGCCTCAGCCACCGGCCAGGCCTCTGAGGAGCAAGGCTCCTGCCCAGCCCTTCCAGCTGGGCCCTTGGGCAGTGACAGGATGTGCAGCTGCTAATTCTATTTCTCACCTCTATTTTATTTTTGCAGTAGAATAGGTGAAAACAACCTCAGAAGCAGTACTCTGATGAGTCACTACAGAAATAGCTCTAGGAACATAAAAGACTCCTTTGTGTCACTACAAAGTGCACTATTGGGCCAGTAAAGCTGACAGAAATAAGACAAAAAGTGCGAATCACTTACCCAGCTGCAAAGCACAGCGGTGCCCTGCCCTGAATTTAAGCAGCACATGTAACCTGGTCCATTCTGGTTTCAAGCTCAAAGGCATCAGGTCGATCCTGCGGGTTAGCAGCCAACATGTCTTTCAAGAGCTGCTTGATCCCCTCAGACATGGAAGTCCTGCGTTTCTGAGGGATGTGCAGCTCCATCTTTGGGTTTTCTAGCAGCGCTTCCCCAACGGGCACAATCTCAGTCCCCTGCTTGATGTAAGTCCCCAGCAGCTCCTTCTTGGTCTCGGCGTCAATGAAAGTGATCCTCTCAATCATGGCCCAGATGATGATGCCCAGGGCAAAGATGTCAGCCTTGGCAGTGTAGTGTCCCTCCCACACCTCGGGTGCCATGTAGAAATCAGAGCCACAGGCCGAGGACAGCCAGTACTTGTTCACATTCACATTTTTGTTCTCATGCCCACCCTCCTTGCCCCGAGCAGTCAGGCCAGCACAGACCTTGCTCAGCCCAAAGTCAGCCACCTTGAGCACAGGGGTGCCAGATTTCTCAGTTATCAGGATGTTGTCTGGCTTCAGGTCCCGGTGGACAATGTGGTTCTTGTGCAGGAAGGCAATGGCACTGGTCAGCTGCAGCATGAAGCTCTTGTTGGTGGCTGGGTCAGGCCTTCGGGACAGCACGTATTGGTTGAGGTCTCCCCCTTCACAGAACTCCATGACAAACCACAGGTAGCAAGGCTCCTCTGCATAGCCCAGGATCCTCTCACCTGACCAAAAGGGATAAAAGGGATTTTCAGATACATTTCAAAGTCCACACTAACCCAGGATGGCTGAGGAACAGGTCTGGTTTATGCAGACAGCAAAAATTTTGGGAATGTGACTGGGATCTATCACACTGCAGGGCACCAACAGTGATGCTGGCACTGCTGTGGCTCCAAGTGCTTTGGGATCCTGTTCAGCATGACACACCAACACCTCATTTATCCAAACCCAGTGCTGGGAACCAGCTCAGGGACCTCCTGCCAGCAAAGTGCAGAGAACACATCTTCTTCAGTCCTACCATCAGGCCACTCTCCCCAGGCCCTGACAGCCAAAGCAGCAGAGGTTAAAAGCACAATTAGTAGTCAATCTACAGGAAAAAAAAAATTACTTCTGTGAATGCCTCCTCTCCCACCTGAGCTCTGCTGAAGGAGGCAAAAGCTGGCTCATTCCATACACTTTACTGGAACTGCACACAGGGAGTAAATCAAGAGTCCTTAACACTGTGCCAGCACAGCCTTGCCAAGAGTGGTCACATCAGCATCCAAGCCCTGTGGCCCACTGGGTCTTCCGAGACCAAATCTGTACATTTAAGGATTGCATTTGTGCTGGGGAAACTCTGCCATTCATCCAGCTTTCATTAAGTGCCAACAAGTCTTTAATGAGAGGAAACTGGAGGTCCAAGCTGCAAACAGTGCCTGCTGAGTGTAATCTCAGGCACACTTGTGACTGTAAGTACTCCTAGTACTCAGCATTACACCCCAAACAGCTTCTTCCATCACCAAACATCAAACTGAGCTCTCCAAGCTCAGTGTACTCAGGCTTTACTCCATAAAACTCCTGCCTAAGGAAGGACTCTCTTGCACATCAGTTGGACACATGAAGAACACAACAGCACCACATCAGCTAATGGGGCCAGGTCTGCCACTGGTGCTCCCCAGGGATGCCAGGATGCCCCAGGGAGCACTGGCAACACACCCATCCCTGTTAGCTGATGCCAGGAATGCAAACCCCACAGTCAGACCCCAAACCTCCTCCAGAGAGCACCCAGGTGATTGGCAGGGCCTACACACACCACCAGAGCATCATTTTGCTCTAGAAATTGATTTTTTTTATCCTCAAGCACCATAAGAGAGAAGCTGGAGAATACCACTCACCTCTGCCACAGTTAAAAAGTCCCACAGCCAAACTCAAGTGTTTTTGGAAGTAGTTAAATAATTCCACCTATTTGACAAAGCTGGGTTTTGTTTGAGCAAAGCCCTAGAGAGCATCTGGGAAAGCAAAAAACTTCCACCAGCAGGTAAAGCCAAGGACTACCAGGGACACCCAGCCCTGGGCTGCACTGGTCAGCAGTTGGTGTGGGTGGGAATATTGGTTATTTGCACAAACAGTCTGTATCCATGGCTACTGCTGTGGAAATGGAAATCTGCACAACAGAAGGATTTGGCTGCACCTCCCCATAATCAGCAATCTTTTGCTGAGATTAGGTCTGAAGGTTAGATCTGGGGCATGAAAGAACAGGGTGGAGTTATACAGGATACTGGGTGCACTTTGGGGGTCTCATCTGGCTGAAAGGAGGCTCACCATGAAAGTCAAGGGCCAGTTGAGAGCAGCACAAGACAGCTTGACTCTGGAGACTAAAATGCTGACCAGGAAAAGCACCTTCTCTGGTGCAAGCCACTTTTGGCATGACAGCACAGAAACTGAAGGAGAAGCTGCTCACCCTGGGAGCAGAGACCCCAGCACAACCAGCACAGCCCCAGCTCACACAGCTGCCACCACCTTGATTTGTTAAACCCCAGGGACATCACAGCAGGACACAGGGTTCAGCTTTCCTGCTCCCCTCTGCAGCCATACAGCCCCAACTCAGGGAGCAGGAGTGTCTGTCTCTTCTCTAGGAATCAAACCATGACAAGAAGCATGTCAGAGCCCCACATCCCTCACACACAGCCAGGTGGGAGCATCCATCACAGCACTGCTGGCAGCCCCTTCCCACAGGAAGTGGCTCAAACTCTGGCTCAGCAGCAGCCAGGACCTGTTAGCTCTGACAAGCCAAGGTTTGTTTTTAGCATAAGGAAGGCTCTGATTTAAAACTTGGCCCCTGAACCTCAGCAAGCACAAGGAAGATGACAGGGCTCCAGCAGTAGCTGTGAGCACTAGGCACTTCACTTCGGGTGGAGCACTGCAAGTAGAGACTTAAGCCAAAAGTAATATTTCCTCATTTTCTTTCTGTAATCTGAAAGTGTTTTAGTTGTTAAATCATCTTCCTGCCTTCAAAACAAACAGCTTTAAACATAAAGAGCTGGCAAGACGCTCCCTAAAGATGAGATGTTAGCAAACTGAAGACAAGCAGTCAAGAGCTGAGGAGATGCCAATGACAGGCTGGACCTGTTCTCTATCACCAAGCCAGCATCCCCATGTGCTCCCTGCCCAAACACATGATGGCACACACTCACACTCCATCTTTCCAGCAGCACACACACACCTCCCCCACCCCATCCTGGGAACTCATTAGCAGTGAGCTGATTTGCTTAGCTTCACAGGGGAAATAAAAATCCACTGAGAGCAGAAGCAGCATCCCAGTGCCCACCACATGTAACCTCTGACTCCCTCTGTGCAAGGAGGCTGCACCAGAGAGATGGGAGCTGACAGCGTGGAATTCCAGGCAGTTGGAATGATGGCAACACGTGTAGGTGGTGCCAGGGCAGCCCAGGAGTGAGGCTGAGTGCTGGTGAGAGGTTGATGGCCCCACAGGTGACATAGGAGGAACAGGAAGCAACACCTTACACCTGTTCACTTAAGGCAGCTGTCACTGCTCTAGGTTAGGAACAAGAGGGGCATGTGACATGCACAGGCACTGGGGGTGCTCCTGTGTCAGGGCTCTGAGCACATTGCACGGGTACGTGCCTCTCCTCCAGCTCAGCACCGAGCTTCCACCTTCCTTTTCACACCCTGCCCTTAAATTTAATTACTCCACATCTCGTTAAAATGACAAAGGTCCAGGCTCTGCGCCGTAGCTGAGCCCAAACCCTGCCTGATAACCCGACAGTTGTGCTCCCAATTGAGAAAGTCTGGGATTAATCCTGGCCGTGCCCTGAGCCCCGGCACGTTGGCACAGCAGCTGTAAATAGCCCAGCTGCGGTCGTGCAGAATGGCACGGCAGCTCCAGCCCTGCTGCTGGCAGGGGAGGAGAGAGGGAGACCTGCGGGGCTCATCCAGCTCCAGCTTTTGTTTTGAAAATATTTATTCAACATGTATCAGACCCAAGGCTCGGGAAGACAGCAAGAACAGGCTGCCTGGCACAACGCAGCCCCGAGGGCAGCCAAGCAGAGGGAAAGGAGAATGTGCTCCAGCTTGGTTTTAGGAGTCAAACTACTCCTGTCCAGGCTGGGGATGCAGAGCCCAGCTCTGCTCCCCTCCCAGGGGCTGCAGTAAGAACAGAGCAGGCAAAACCCTCCCCACTGCTGGGAATTCAGGAGGCTCAACCCCCACCCAGAAATGAGGCATCTATGGGTCTCCTTCCCCACCTGGAGATGGGGCACCTCCAGCTATCCAAGAGCTTTCCCCAAGCCAAGCCACCTGTCCTCAGGATGTGCAAGGTGACACATGGGGGCAGGACACCTCGTTCCTGCTACAGCTGGACACACACCCGAAGGGAAGAGCTGGCTCCTCTCCCAGGGCGCTGTGTGCCCTGGCCGTACAGGAATCTGGACACTGCCCTTCTCAGGGAGCCTCCCTTGGGTGGTTGTGTGAAGGAAGAGCAGAAGCTGGGATGCATGGGGAGAGTCAGGCAGGTCTGGACATGTCCACCCACCAGGGATACAGAGGGGACCGGCAGGGCAGGGACAGTCAGAGCCACAGGTTTGCTCAGAGGATGGATCTCAGGAGCATTGCATGAACTCTGTGCCTGGCACAGGGTCTGGGGGCTGCCTACACTGGGGGCTCAGGGAGACTGAGCACCTCAAGGAGCTGACAGGAATCCTGGCACACAAGTTTGGGGAAGGAAGGATTGGGGTGATTGGTTCTGCTCACAGAAGGCTGGAGGGGGGGCACAGGGCTCCAGTATTTTTCCACATCTCACAGCACATTGGCAAAGCTGGGTCTGACAAGCAGCCAAGGGAGCAAAGGGAGGGAGGGAGGGAGGAAGCATTTTGGAGATGCCACCATCACAACCATTGGCTGTGACAGAAGGTGACCCCTGACGGCCCCATGATGCTGCTGAGGGACCCCAGGGAAAAACTGGGGTATTAGCCCAGGCCACAGGCATTACTGCTTCCAGGGTTGCTCCACAGAGCCAGCAATGGGAGGGACATGGGGACAGTCCTAAAGCTGCAAGATCTTGAGCTGTAACAGGCTGCAGCCTTGGGGTGCTCAGAGATGGGACAGACTGGGCAGAGAGGGGGAAATGTCCCCTTGGTGTGACTGGGGCACAGGCTGTGCAGGTCCCCAAGGGATGTGTGTGGGCTGTGGTACAGGTCAGGCTAGCAGATGGAATCTCAGGATTTGGGGTGTAAGGGAGGTCGAGTCGGTGCTGGTCAGGGGTTCAGCACACAGCAATGTCCCCCAAGGGTTAGGTATGAACCTGGAGGTGACAACAGGGCCCCTCAGGACTGGAGGCAGGACTGCAGGGCACATGGAGAGACCCCACTGGTAGTGCTGGAAGACATGGGTGGGGTTTAGGGAAGGGTTTCCTGGGAGCATCATACTCCCAGGAAAGGGAGAATAGAGGCAATGGCACAGCATCGGGGAACAGGGTCCAGAACAAGGGTCCTTCAGGTGTGTTCAGGGTGAGTGGCAGCAAAAGGACCCTGTGGGGGAGCCCTGTGGAGGACAGAGATGGGTGATGGGAGCAAGCCTAGAGCAGCTACCCCAGAGAGGATCCCAAGAGTGCAGGGGTGATGGGTGCTCAGGGGCACAGCAGAAACAGCCCAGGAGTGGTTACACTGGAAAAGCAGTGAGTTGAGGTGGGAAGAAGGGCATTGTGAAAGCTGGGGGGAGCTTTGGGTGCTCTTATGCACAGGCAATGCCCAGGAGGGACTTGAGCAATAGGGTGATGGGGAGCAAGCGAGGGCAGCAGCAGTGCCTGAGGTGCAGGTATTGTGGAAGGATGTCCATGGAGAAGGGAGACAAAATCAGGATGTCCTGCATGGGGCATCCCAGCAGTCACCTGCTCTGGGGGTGTAACCTGGGAGTGGGACAGGATGATCTGGGTGTGGAGGTCACTGATGGCAGCAGGGAGGTGGCAGACCCAGGTGCTCAGGGGTAGGGATGGGTGACACGGGTGTCAGGGACAGGGACCCTGGAGGCCCTGGGCGTGGGAGGGCAGCCCGGGAGGTGCCCCAGGAGGGCGCTGGGGCCCTGCCGGGGATGCTGGTACCTTTGAGGGAGGTCTCGACGAGGCGCAGGTAGAGCTGGCTGCGCTTGTTGCCGTGGCTCATGCGCTGCCCCAGGCCGTGCCGCTGCAGGACGCACTCCTCGAACCGCACCACGTTGGGGTGCTGCCGCCGGAGGCTCGTCAGGGCCCAGAACTCGGCCAGCGCCAGCTCCACGTTCTCGGGAGCGTCGCAGCGGATCCGCTTCACCGCCAGCCGGGCGCCGCTGCGGCCCGACACCGCCTCGTACACCACGCCGTAGGCGCCACGGCCGATCTCGGCCAGCAGGCTGTACCGCGC
>JANPWX010000258.1:678852-700066 GCA_024734555.1 Trochalopteron elliotii | reverse complement strand
CCTTTCTGTCTAGTTGGCATTAAATGGGGCGGGGTGGGGGAGCGGCGGCGGCGGCCGCGGTGGGATAAGAGCGTGGCCGCGCGGCCTGACGTAACCCCTTATGTAACGGCGGGGGGTGACCCGCCCCCACCACCCCCCTCCCACCGCCCCGGGACGGGCGGTGAACCGGGAGGGCGGGATGCCCCGGGGTGGGTTAGGAGGAGCGGTGCACCGGGGGTTGCCGTGCGGTACAAGGGGTCCGGTGCACCGAGGAGGGCTGTGTGTGATGCCGCCAGGGGAGTGATGCTCCGGGACATGGTGCTCGGTGCACCGGGGAGGTGGGCGGTGCACGCGTTGTAGGTGATGACCCGGCGGGGAGGTGATGCCGTCAGGGAGGTGATTCCCCGGGGAGGGGGTGGTGCCCTGGGGCCCAATAAATCCTCGGGACCCGGTAAATCCCCGGGAGCCGTTGTGTCAGCGGTAGACGCGGTGCTGGATGTTCGGCGAACCGGTCCTGTGCAGCCGCACCGGGCGCGCGGCTCGGGGGCGGTTTTACAGCTCCGGCAGCTTCGGGGGCCCCTCCCGGGCTCCGGGCTCCGCGCTCAACCCGACGGTTCGACCCCATTGCCGGGGATCACCGGGGACTTTCCAACTGGAAATTCCCCGGGAAAGTGGCTGCCATCCCGAGAGAATCCCGCTTCCCTGCCCGAGGGTTTTAGCGGTACCCCAGGGTGGCGTGGAGCGGCGCGGCACCCACCGGGTGTCCGTGCGGTGGGACGGGCACTGGTCCCAAGAGCGGGACGCGGCGGCCGCCCTACGCCGGGACCCCGAGGGTCTTGGGGAGACTGTGGAGCTGCAGTGTGTCCCCCGGGATGGCCGTGTCCCCGCAGGGTTGAGTATTGGCTCCGCTTGGGGTTGGTTTGGTGACTTTTCTTCTGCGAGCAGGTGGGGTGGACCACAGAGGTCCCTGTCCCACGCACAGTGCCTAAATTGCTTTTCACCCTCCGGGCCGTAGCCATCACGAATATCCGTCCACTCCGGGCTGCCTGGGGGTCTCATCCCGGGGGTTCCTGGCGCTGCTGGTGGCTGACAGTCCCCCGAGCTCGGAGCTTTGCACGCCGCCGTCTCGCTCCCCGTGCGTTTGGGGAGGGAGTGGCGGTCCAACCCCGCAAAATGTACTTTTCCAGCCGCCTCTCCCGCGTTTTCCTGCCCCTCGCGCGGTGCCGTTGGCAGCGGGCACTGCGGCCGGTCAAAGACATTGTGTGCAGAGCTGGTTCACGGAGAAGCTCTCAAAATTCCCTGGTTTCTTGACCCACTGCTGAGCCTTGTCCCGCTGCCATCAGGCAGCCCCAGCAGCTCCGGGCTGCGTCACGCTGGTCCCCCCGGGGAAGGGACGGCGATCCCCGGAGCCACCGGCGACCCTAATGCGGGGTTACCCCGCAGTGTCACCCCGCTGCCGGCTGCAGCTCCTGCAAGTGGTTTGACCTCAATTTGTTTTTAAATGGGGCCACTTCGCCTGCCGGGGAAGCTGCGGGGGTAGTGCCGCAGCCCCGTGCCCCCGGTTCCGCTCGGCAGCCTGGAGCGACGGGGACGGTGGCAGCGGCGTGACTCGCCGTGTGTACGAGAGCGTCGCTTCTCGTACCGCCCTCGAGTGGCACTTGTGCCTCCTGCCCACGCAGGGAGGGCACTGTGTGCCCGCCTGGGCAGCGCTGCCCGCCCCCTGCTCCGGTGCTCCCTTTGCCGGAGGTTCGCTCCGGTGCGGTCACGCTCGATCGGAGCTCCCGCAGGCTGTTTGGAGCAGAACTCCGGGCATCGCCCACCCGGCGTTTTTCCCCATATCCCAATAAAAATGCGTCTGAACACCTCCCTCTCCTGCCTCCGGCAAGGCCAGGCAGGAGCTCAAACGTTTTGGGAGTTTCTGGAAAAGCCCTGTCCCTGAATGGGATAAAGCTGACCGTGCTGGAGGATGCACAGCATAGCGACTGCCTTCCTGGGGAAGCTCCCGCCGGCAGCTCTGGGTTGCCATCCCTCTGCTTGGGGACAGCCCCGGCGGCTGGCAGAGCTTGTACCAGCTGCGGGGGCGATTTACTTCATCCCGGGATGGAGAGCCCTGTCTGTTCTGGGG
This sequence comes from Trochalopteron elliotii, assembly GCA_024734555.1. Classification (NCBI taxonomy): domain Eukaryota; kingdom Metazoa; phylum Chordata; class Aves; order Passeriformes; family Leiothrichidae; genus Trochalopteron; species Trochalopteron elliotii. The sequence goes on along the minus strand of JANPWX010000258.1, from coordinate 697,962 downwards.
GTGAGTCCTTCGGGAGGCCTGGGGGCTCAGGGGCAGAGCGGCAGCGCCGTGTGACGTGAGCTGACATTAACTCCCACCTGCTTTCCGCGGGTGCCTGGCACGCTCGGCCCCCTCCTCGCCGAACGCACCTTTCACTCATGTAGTTAGGAAAAGTTAACTTTTCTATTACCGCACATTTCACTTATCCAGATACTTAATTACCATTGTCCCAGGGAAATGTCAGTGTGACTCAGAGACACTTTCCCATTAGGAAGAGACAGATGAATATTAAGTTGAGTTGCTGGTGGGTGGGTTGGCTTCCAGCTCCTCTCCCCGGGGGACCCTGTCACCCTCCACACCCTGGACCCATGGAGGACCCTCTTTCCCAGCTCGGTAGATATGTGGCACTTTGCTCTGGGGACAGGAGTAACTCGACCTCCCACCCGGAGCAAAGAGAAGGAACCTTATTCCAAACGACATTTCCCTCTGCGTCCTTGGGATTTGCTCAATCTCTAACACATCTCCCTCGTGTGCAATTACCCTGTGCGGGGAGGTGACTGCACTCCAGGCCGCTGGGTGCATATATACATATTAATATAAAAATAATGGCTTTGGTGTAGAAATGCTCCGCCTCACCGCATCTGTGGTGCCCGCATGGCCATCAGTCCCAGCAGCAAGGGTTAAACTGCCCGAGGGCTGCCCACAGCCCCTCGTCCAGGGTGTTGTGGTCGTGGTCGTTTGCAGATGCGTTTTGTTCTTCTCAGCTTTGTTCTGTGCCTGCACAGCCCCAGCACACCCCGACACAGCGAGGCGGGGCCATGGCCACCCTATACCCTTGCGGGGCCTGAGCTCCATCCCCCTCGCTGCAGCCCCAAGGATGGAGGGATGCGTTCCTCCGTTGGCTCTGAGGTGGATGCAGGGCTCTGCCCTGGCCCCCCCACCCCATGCCATGCTCCCTTGGTCCCTCAGTGTTGGCACAGCCCCAGCCTGGATGAGTTAAAATCCACCTCCAAACATAAGCCTTGGGGTCCCGCCTGCTTTTCAAGGAGCAAGGGGATGCCGACGGACCTGATCACCAGCCATGACAGAGGACCACAGGCACACGGTGCTGTGGCTGCTGGATGCCCAGCAGAGGGTCCCAGCCATGTCGATGGCCCCCACTTCCCTCACCAGTGCTGGGAGGGCTGAGCAAGAGGGGCACCAGGTCCAGCAGCTGGTGTTTGAGCTGGGAGAACAGCAGGTTGCTGGGAAACATCCCTCTTGAGCTCCGATAAAAATAGCTCTATCTTCAAGGCAAGAGGACTGGCTGCACTGCCAGCAGCACAGGGGATGTGTCTGCACCCACCGGGGTGTGGGGCCAGTGCAGGATGTCCTATGGGGCCTGTGCTTCAGACCCCCATCCCACACATTGTTGTGACATGGTGTGGTGGGACAGTGGTGGAGGGGCTCAGGGATTGCCTGTTACTGCCCCTTTATCCCCAAATCAGACTTGGAAATGTGTGAGAACAGGAATCAGGGCTGAGTGGAGAAACTGGGGATGTGTTTTTCCCCCCACCCAGCTTCCCCTGCCTCTTTGGCTCATCTCTGTGTTTGCCTTCATGAGGAGGGGGTTCGAGAAGCTGATGTGGAGCTGAGGGGAAGCCCTGTGGCTCTAAGCTCTGGCATTGCAGAGGTTGGGGGGTTTCTATGCAGAGGCTTTTTCACCTGACAGCAGCTAGGCTGGGTGGGTCAGGCATGAAGACCCTTTTTCCCTTCCCAGCAGATTTGGACGGGCTCACTTCTCTCCCCAGCATCTCCACAAGGATGATGCCTCTCCCCAGTCTGGGGAGCAGGGTGACAGGAGGTCAGGGCTTCACCTTTCCCCCTTCTTGGACAGGATTTGAATTTGGTGTCCAGGGGATTCACACCCCCAGCAGCCAAACCGCTCTGGGGACGCAGCTGTGTGAGAAGACGGATAGACCCCATCCCAGTCCTCTGCCACCTTCCTTGTTTGGGCCGCACGTTTCGGCCCCGAGGACCGGGGCTGGGCACGACGGAAGGCTCCGAGTGATTCAGCCGCAGTGGTGGGATGTGCACCCCGGTTCCCAGGGCGGCCGGGGGCTGCAGGGAGGCCTCGGCGGTGCGGGCGAGGCTGCTCGGGAGGTGGCGGGGATGCTGCGGGGCTGATTATTCACAGCCTCCCTCGCCCCGATTGGCTCTGCCGCCGCGCACAGCCGGGCCCCGCCGCAGGAGGAGACTCCGTGGCCATAAAAGCGGGGTGAGAGGCAGCCGGCGGTGAGTCCGGTGGACAACCCGGGCAGCACCGAGGGGCCACTTGCCAGCGTGGCCTTTCCACCGATGACTGGCGCAGCCTGACGCCCGTGGAAGGACACCCATCAGCCACGACCCGTCCTGACTTGGTGAAGCGGTGCTCAGCGGGACGGGGAGCAGCAGCAGGTAGGGCTGCCAGGGTTGTCATCCTCCTTCCATTGCGTGGGTGCAATCAGGGGATCGCTCTTGCTCCCCAAAAAGCGACAGTTTAGGAACACCCCCTGAGCCGCAGTGCTGAGAGTGGCTTGTGGTTGGACTTGTGGTTTTTTGGGGAGCTTCCACATGGTTGCAGGTCCTTGAGTGGTTTCAGAGCCCATGAACAGCTGTCCAGAGCTCTGCTGGGGTATTTCTATGCTGCTGCCATGCCTGCCATCCAGGGCTTGGAGGGGCAAAGGGAGTGGGCATAGAGGATGGAGGGGTTCTCTCTCCCCCTTCTTGGCTCAAGCAGCAGTGTGGCTGCAGTGATGAGTTTTGAGTGATTATGTTCCAAAAGTTACCAGCTTTTTTGAGAAGCCTTGTCCTGACAGTGTTTCCAGAAAATTTTTAGAGGTGAGGAAAGGAGCTGCTGGAAGGTTGATTGTTCTTCTCCACCAGAAATATGTGCAGGATCCAAACCTGTGGAGTTGGACCTGTGTGGAAGGAGGGATCTGCTCAGTCTGGGTGAGCTGTTCACATCCTTCATTAGGTATAATCACAGGTTAGTTAAGATGGGGTCAGTCTCTGCTGTCCAGCACACACAGTCTTGATTCCTCATCCCTCCTTGGGTCACCAGGTCTGTAATTGGCCCCTGGGGTGCATGGATGCAGCTTGTGGGTTTTCCAAAGCAAAGGCTGCTCTTTGAAGACTCAAGTGGAAATGGGACAGGGGAGGAAGGGACACGAGCAGGCACCTGGCACAGGTAGAATGTGCTGAGAGTGGCCACAGAGGCTGGGAGTCAATGCTGGCATTGCCGGACCCTGCCATGATCCTTCCAAGGTATTCCTGCAGGAGGGATGGCTCCGGAGCCTTGGGCTTCTCCAGGTAACACAGGATTGAGCTCGAACTCTGCTTTTCTTCTTCCTCCCTTTGTGTTCTTTTTGCTTTTTCCTCCCCACTGCTTCTTTCCTCTTTTGTCCAAAACCCTTTGTTTTCTTCCCCTTTTCCTGCTCCCATTTTGCCAGTCCTCCTTATCCCAGCTTCAGGAGCAGGCAGAGCACTGCTGGGACATTTGTGGCACCACCTGGACATGGTATTTTTGTAGTGGGGTGTCCCAGGGTGTCCTTGGCCATGCTGTGCTCAGAGAACTGCAGCTCCCCTGAGTGCCATGAAATCCTCCATCTGCAGTGATGTGACGGGGATGGGACACTCTGTCCAGAATGCCAGAGGTCTGAACTGTGCAGTGTCAGACAAACCAGCAGCTTGTTCCCAGCATGGGAACATTCCTGGTGCCATCCCTGTGTGCTGCTCTAGTGGCACCCACGGGGATACCAGCAGCAGAGGAGCAAGGGAGGGGAAGCGGGTGGAGAAAGGGAGGGAAAAGGTTCCCAGTGAGGCTCCTGGGAAGCAGTCATCAGCTCTTTTTGGGAGCTTCATTCCCCCTAGTGCTGCAGCTGGCACCTACCTGTGTGGCTGGCATGTCCTTGCTCCTCGGTGCTGTCTTGGTGGCTCTGGTGCAATAAGGGACTGTCCCCGTGTCTCAGTGGTGAGGGCTGGCTGAGGTCCCACCATGCCCCTGCCATCCTGGGCAACTGCCACCCTGTTCCCTGCTGTGCTGCCAAGGCACTGGGAGGATTCACGGAGCTGGTGGCAGTGCAGCCAAGGAATGCAGACAGCTCGATACACGATGGTGCAGATAATTCAAATTAAATTTTAATCTAGCATGAATTAATACTGTGGCATTAACATTTCTTCATCAGTACCAATTACAGTACATTAGCAGCTACTGCTGGAGAACACAATAGTCTCTAATATGCGTCATTAATGTGTAACAGATCCCTCTGGGTCATGCCTTACCCACCCTAGATAAATGCAGCAACAGAGGCAGGCAGGGGCTTGCAGCCAGTGCACCCCTTTGGGGCTGGCTCTTGCTCCGGGGCTATCATGATCCCAGTGGCACTGTGATCCTGTGGCACTGCAGCTGGGATTGGCAGTGACCCCTCCAGCCTCAGCCAGGATCAGGTTTAGCACTGTCACCTGCAGAGCCCCTCTCCTAGCTGAGCACAGTCCTCGTCCGCAGAGGCCAGAGGCTCCATCACGGCTCTCAAACATCTGGAGGATGGCAATCATGGTCTGCAGGTAGGCTTGAACCCAAAGTCCCTTTTTCTTCTGATGCACCAGCCCAGCAGACTTGGTGGGTGGGAGGGAGGGGAGATGATGCTGCACTGGTGTGGGGTTCAGCAGCCTGGGGTGAGTACACACCTGGCCATGGCATCACTCCATTCACTTGCCACTGCAGCTCCATTTGCTGTGGTTCTTTTCCCCAAGGCCAAGGGGAACAGCTGGTGATTCATACACCTGTGCCATGCAAACGTAGCAATCACAGAGAAACCCAGTGCTGGGGGAAAAAGGGACTTTTCTTTCTGTTGGTATGGTAAGAGAGACGGAAAGGATAGATGGGATGGAACTGAGATGAGATGAGATGAGATGAGATGAGATGAGATGAGATGAGATGAGATGAGATGAGATGAGATGAGATGAGATGAGATACAACAGTGCTCCTGCCCACAGTGATTTGGTGGCCACCAGGGACTGGCTATAGTTCTGGGCTTGTGCCAAGGACCAGGCTGCAGTCAGGGTGAGAGGTGACATCTTGTCATGTCCTTGCTGGGAGCAGCATCTGGAGGTGAGTCGTATGGGAATGGGCACAGGTCCCTGTGTATGTCCCCAGGAGCAGCTCACAGATGGAGGTGGTAGATGCCCAGTGCCTGTGGAGAGATGATGGGCCACCCAAGATGGGCCCCCCCTGTGTCACCTGGCACAGGGATGGTGACAGGTTCTGTGCTGTCTTCCCCTCTCCAGGCAGCATCTGCAGGACGAGATGGCACAGTGGGCACTGGCACTGGCACTCTGCCTGTCCCTGTCTGCGGTGGCATCTGCCGACTGTGTCACCCAGTGCTCCCTCTGTGCAGCCCAGACCCACGGTGCTGAGAGCAGCGTCCAGCCCCTGGTGAGTGCTGGCCACACGCGGATGTGCACCAGGGAGCCACAGCATTGGAGTGTCACAGGTGCAGGGTGGCAGAGCTGGTGTGGTGGTCATGGGCACCCCAGGGTGCAGGGGTTGTACAAACATCGGCTTCTCACTGAGCTGAGCAGCACAGCTGGGCACGGACCCCTGGGCTTGGGGTGGGGACACGCCCAGGGTGGGGTGGGAGGAAGGCAGGGGCTCACCCCGAGCACCTGGGGCCGCTGTGGCCGCTGTCTTGCAGATGTGCCTGTGGGAATGCCAGGGCTCCTTGTCACCCGGCCCCGAGTGGGAGATGTGCAGGAAGGCGCTGGCACTGCTGGCGCCGCTGGTGGCCCTGGCCGAAGGGACAGACCCGTCGCCACAGGAGGCGGAGGAGGCTGAGGCGGAGCCGGAGCAGGGTCTGGGCCCTGCAGAACTGCCGCTGGTGCCGGCCAAGCGCTACGGAGGCTTCATGAAGATGATGTCCAAGGGGAAACTGCTGTCCCTGCTCCGCGAGAACGCTCACAGCAAGGGCGGCCTCAGCAAGAAGTTGGGGGGCTTCAGCCGCAAGCCGGGGGAGCGAGCGGCCCCCGAGGACTACCCGGGGCCGGCAGGGGACGGGGACGAAGAGCCCACGGGCGCCGGGGCCGAGGGGCAGGAGCTGGCGCAGCTGCACAAGCGCTACGGGGGCTTCATGCGCCGCATCCGGCCCAAGCTCAAGTGGGACAATCAGAAGCGCTACGGGGGCTTCCTGCGGAGGCAGTTCAAGGTGATCACGCGTTCGGACGAGGACCCCAGCGCCTACTCAGGGGAGGTCTCAGACCTATAGAGCCAGGCGTGGGACGGCAGCACCACGGTCCCCACACTGCCACCCCGACTGTGCCATCGCCCCCAGCCCTGTCCCCTGCCCAGCCTGGCGTGGCTGGTGTCACCCTTGCCTCATTCCCCCAGGGGACCATGAGTTCCATCCCCAGTTATCCCTCTCTGGTTCACCTGCCCATCCTGTGCACGGAGGGGGCAGTGCCACTCCTCCAGCTGCAGGTGGTGTGGCTGTGGCCCAGCCCAGGGTTCCCGGGGGCATATCGCTGGGGACACATCTCCATCCTGCCGTGGCTGCCAGAGCACAGCAGGGTCTGGAAACCATCGCAGCTGAGGTACAGGGCAGTGGGCTCCGAGCACGGGGAAGGATAAGCCAGGGCAGGATCAGGAAGGTGGCTGCCATGGCCATGGACAGAGGTGGCTGGTGGAACCACAGCACCATCACCAGGTGCTCAAGCGGTGCTGAGCCCAGCCCCCACTCCCCGCCCTGAGCCTCTCAGTGTCCCACTAATCCCAGAACCCACCTGGTGCCCCTGGGCTCCCCTCCAAGAATGACTCTAGAGGCAGGGTCAGCCCCATGTCCCCAACACCCGACTTTCCCCTGCAGTCAATAAAGGCAGATGCCAACGAAGCTGAAGCCCTGCTGGCTGCTGAGCCTCCTCTGCAGGGCAGAGCAAGCACCCCAAATTGGGGCGTCCAAATGGGCCAGGGGTGCTGACTGTGCCACCTGCAGGCAGCACATGGTGGTATTCTTCCTGTGCCATGGTGCCAAAAGGAATGTGGGACCCCACACACCTCTGGAGCCATATCCTGAGGGTGACAGGGCCATCTCAGCAGAGCAAGTGCAGGGGAGGAATGCTCAGCCTGCTGCAGACGCATGTAGGGTGCTGGCAAGGAACCTCCTGCAGCAGCAGGCAGGGGAGACTCCTTTGGGAATCACAGCTGCTGCCCCAGCTGGGAAGGGGCAGTTGTCCTGAGGGCAGGGGGCAAACTGTTCCTTTTCTGTTCATGTGTGACCCCATCAGCAGCAGCTCAGTGCTGAGGAAGCCCAGCCTGGGCAGCAACTTCCATCTCGAGTGTCTGTGTAGCCCCACATGGTAGTTCCTGGCTCTGGTGAGACACAGTTCATGTCCCAGGCACCAGCTCCAGGTTGGGGAAGAGGGTGAGGTCACTGCAGAGCACTGGAACACTCAGCTCACTCACAGCACGGGCTGGAGCCTGCACCCAGCCTGCCTGCACACTAGTCTGGGCACTCCAGCTCAGCTCCTTGCACCTAAAGATGGAGCAGGGCCAGGCCCTGGTCAGTGCCTGCCCATGGGGTGCACTGCTCCCCTCCCTCATGGTGCCCAGAGGAGCCAGCACCATAGCCCTCATCCCAGGCTCGACCTCCTGCCTTCCTCTTCCCTCCCCCCAGCGCACACTGGAGGGCTGTGCAGGATGAACCCTCCTCTCTTCCTCCCTGCAGGACACACGGACCCCCAACCCCACCCCACCGCCCCAGTGCCAGTGACAAGGTGACCCCCCAGAGCACAGGGACACATTGATGTGCGGGAGCAGCACAGGACTTTTCACTTTTATTATAAAAATATCTTGCAAGCAAAAAGAAAAAAAAAATCCGAAAGAAAAAAAGTCTGTACAAGCAGTCACATTGCTCCCAAAGCACCCCCAAGGAGCCCAGGTGCCCCCAAGCCCCCTGCATTTCTACTGCTGCAGGAGCCAACAGAGGGTGAGACTCCACACGGTGGCCCAAGTAGGGGGCACATGGAAGACATTTGTCCCCATGGGTGGGCTGAGGGGAGCCTGCCTGGCCCCCAAGACAGAGCTGGGGTGTGGGGGGAGCATATAAGCCTCTTATGAACTCTGTAGGGTTTGGGGGATTCTTTACTGAGGCCTCAGTCTTAATTTTGCACATCTTATTCTAGTGTTAAGTACACAGCAGTACACCCACGTACAACACAAAACATTGGGGGTTTCAGCTCTAAAAATTAACAGTTACATGTCAAACAGTCAAAACATGTTACACGGTACCTGCGGGGAGCTCCCGGGGGGGGAGCCAGGCTGGGGGGGCCCTCACACGCTTTGTACAAGCCTGGGGCAGCGCTGGTGGGTCCCAGTGCAGGGCAAGGCTGTGCACAGGAAGATGATGATGAGGAAGATGCTTGGTGCTGGGGGCCAGACCTGGAGCTCCCCTGGACAGCAGGGTGGGGGTCTCAGCTCAATGGCCTTCCAGCCTCTTGGCCTTGGGGCGAGACGGAGGTCCCGCAGAAGGGACACTTGGGAAGAGAGGCGGACACTTCGGTCCTTCCTTTAAAGCCAGAGTTTGGTGTCCAGGCGTGGTGGCAGGCAGAGCCCGAGAAGGCAGTGTGGGGGCCCTGCTGGTCCTGGGGAGCCGTGGGCCAGGCAGTGGCATCCCCATGAGAGCTGGTGTGGAGGCACTGTACCTGTCCCCTCAGCCCAGCTGGAGCTTCCCAAGGAGCTGCTGCTCCGCTGGCTGAATCTGCTTGTGGGCAAACGCGGCACACTGAGGTTGAGCAACCCTTGATGGGGGTCCTGAAGGGACGGAGCTGGCAGCTCCAGGACCAAATTGCCTCGATAAATTAGGTCTCTCTGGATGGGAGAAGACCCCAAGTATTGCGGGCTCCATTTCCATCCTAAAACACAGGTACCGCAGCGCATCTTCACATCGCTCCCAGTGCGTCCAAGAGAACAGTCTTAGGGAGGAGCAGAGCCGCTCCCCCCAGGACAGAGGGTCCCAGCAGCCACTGCTCACTTCCTGGTGATCTGGACGCTGGCATACTCTGAGCTGGCCTCCTCGGGGCGTGGGGCCGGCCTCTTGGGTGCCTTGCTGAGGTGCACCATGTCCAGGTCGGCGTAGGTGAGGTTGTCGTCGCCGTTGGGCGCCTGGTTGGTCTGGATGCAGGCGTACTCCGACTGCTGGCTCATCTCCACCATCCGGCGGATGGTCTTCCTCTCCTTGTCAAAGTTCAGGTCCGCGTAGGTCAGGTTGTTGGGGTCGGATTCCTGTGTGAGGCACCAAGAGTTCCTCCTCTGGGATGATGCCCCTGTACCCACTGCCCTGTTCTGGAGTCAATCCCACTGCAGCTCGGCCCTCAACCCTGCTTGTGTGGGGGAACAATGCCAGCAGCCACCACCCTGCAGCCATGCTCTACCCCATGCTACAGCTTCAAATCATTAGCCATCCTGTCACCCTGTCCTGGCCTCAAAACCACTGTCACAATTCCAGAGCCATGACTGAAGCCACTCCATCCCAGCAGGGCCACACTGCCCAGTGATGCCCACACAGGAGCTGGCAGAGCCTGGGTGGGATGGACAGATTGCTGCTGATCACGACTTTGCTCGTAGCTGCGTCACCAAATGCAAAATAACTCCACAAATAGCCTGGCTGGCTATCGCACAGCTGGTTCTCCAGGCAGCACCAACCCAGACTTTACTGGGAGGAGGAGAAGGAAGGCAGAAAAGATTCTGGGAAGTGGCTACCCTCTTCCTGGGGGAGCCTCTCTTCCACCTCCAGCCACAGAGTGGAGACACTGAGATGTTTCACTGGAGAACCACCACCCTCCACTGGAGACACTGAGATGTTTCACTGGAGAACCACTACCCTTCCACTCCCATCTCCTGGCCACTCTCCCTCCCCAGCCCCAGGATGACCCACCTGGGTTGTGGCCTCGCTGCTCTTCTCTGGCTCATGCAATCTGGAAGGTGGGACAAAAACAGTCAGATGGATGGAGCATCCTGTTGCCCCTTTCCCTGGTGATGGAGCAGCTGAGGAGGTCAGATGCAAGCCAAGGTCCTTGCAGCTACACCCAGCAAAACAGATCCTGAGCATTGGCTCATGCTGCTCCAGCTGCCTCTCTGCTGGCCAGAGACCAGCTCCCACCAGCCTGCTCAGCCCCACCACAAGCAAAAAATCCCCATGGGCACAGAACCCCAGCTGAGGAGACGGGCAGAGACTGTGCTCCTGCCTTCCCTTTCATAAGTTTTGGGGATACAGCTCTGTCCCAGTCCTGAGGGACTCTGTGGGCTGGAGGTGTCCAGCTCAGAGTTCTTACAGGTTACCCAGTGAATAGAAGAGATCTGCACTCACCTGGCAGATGGTGAGCTTTTACCTGCCGAAAGAGAAGTAGTTTAGGGAAAAAAGTAATTCAGGAAACAAGATAAACGCCCCATTTCCCTGGGCACAGAGAACACATGCAGAGACTGCTTCAAGGACAAGGACACATCTTTTCCCAGAGGCAATTGCCTGCAATTCCCTGGAGTTTCAATCAATTTCATTCAGGACTGTTCCTGGGGCAGAACAGGAGGTGCATGGCAAGGTTTAGACAAGCCAGAGCTTTCCCTGCAGCCTGCAAACAACCTGGGCAGCTCTATCCATCACCCCACTGGGCAGGGCCTGCAGCTGCACTGCCAGGAGTTATTGTCCAATGGGGCAATATGAAACCCATGGGAAGGAGAGGAAAAACGGGGTTGGGAGCAGCTGCCTCCCTGCCACACACTCGGCTCCCTTACCCTTGATCTGCTTCGTCCGGATGAGGTATAGAATGGCAGCCACCAGCAGAGCCAGCACAGTGCAGACCACACCCACCACGATGTAGATGAGCATATCATCTGAAACATCAATGAAAAGGTCACCATGGCCCAAGAACATGGTACCTCCCAATCCCTGCAGCTTCACAACTGGGATTGGCTCAGTGATGCATGAAGCATCAAGGAGGACAGCTTGGTGGCTGCCATCATCACACCCCCAGCCCCCTGATAGGGAGAGTTGGTCCTTCAACCAGATTTGGATGGAGCTTTGAGCTTCCTCAGGGGGTGATTCCACACAGCTGCCCTGGCAGGCACCCCATCCCAGCAGCTCTGACGCACCCTTATCCATCTGGAACCCCTTACTCAATCCTCCCTGGCCCGGGTTGGAGATCCACAGGAAGGCTGAGTGGTTGGCAGGGGCCTGGACATCGTGCACCACCATGCAGGTAATCGTGGACCCATTTTTCTCCTCTGTTGCTTGCACCTCCACCTGGCTTTTCAGCTCAAACAAGCCCCGGGGCAGCTCCGATGGTCGGGAGACGTTCTCCACCTTTATCCCAATCCCATTCTCCAGCCAGGAAACAGACACATTTGCTGGGTAAAACTCCTTCACAAGGCAGGTGAAGGTCACAGTCTTGTTCACCTCAACAGGGCTCGGCTCAGCACGCACTTCAACACTGGGGGGAACTGGGAAGAGAAGCAGAGCTTGGTGTCTGGTGTCCCCGGTTCTGCTGCCCACAGGGTGCCCTGTTCCTGCCCCAGGGCCCCCTGTCCCCTCCCAGGGACCCCAGCCCCACAGGAACAGGACACCTCAGCACAAGTCCCCAGCCCTCACCTCGCAGGACTCTGCTGAGCTGGTAGCTCCCACGCAGCAGGACCTGCAGTGTGGAGTGCTCCACCTCACAGATGAGCTGCGAGTGGACGTCATCCTTCTGCAGGGTCACCGTCACTGTGCTGGACATGTTGTAGGTTTTCATCCCCCATTCGGTGATCTGGGGTGGCTGAGCAGCCATGGGGTTCCTGTCCTTGAACCATTTCACCCCAATCGTTTTGGGAAAGAACCCTCCAGTTGTGCAGGTGAAAGGCACCGGCTGCCCCGGCTCTGCTCTCTGCTCAGGCCCAGACACGAGTGGGGGGCTGGGTTTGACTGTGGGGAGAAGCACAGGGCCATCAGACCAGGCTCTGCCCCCTGCCCAGCCCTGGGCCTGCCAGGAGCAGAGTCTCCTACAAGGGCACAGGGATGGTCCATGGGATCCTCTCCTGCACCAGCCCTGAGCCCCTTCCCCATCCCTGCTCTACCTGAGCAGAGCCCACTGGGCTGGTTCCCATCAGGAGCTGCTCTGGGAGCCCCACTCACCTTGCACAGACACCTCTGTGCCATTGCCACGCTGAGACACCTCATCCACACCAGTGTCTGACTTGACAAACTTCACACAGTAGTAGGTGCCCATGTCCTCAGGCTGAGCATTGCTGATGTTAATGGTGAAGTCCGTATTGGACTTAGGCACTGCTCTCGTCACACGGGGTAAGGAGTACCCTCCTCTCTGGTCATAGACGGTCTTGTTCTCACTGCCCCAACCCTTCAGCCACTTCACAGGACCTGCTCCAGCAATTCCTGATATGGTGCAGTTCAGGGTGATCGTCTCTCCCGCTGCCACCGACACCTTGTCCTGGGGCTGCTGCAGACTGAAGCCTTGACTCGCCTGGGCACCCACACCTAGAGGAAAAAGAGACCAAGTCTCGCCTGGCATTGCACATCCAGACTCCTGACCATTCTCCCAGCCCTGGGACAGGCTGAGCACCCCAGAGGACAGACTGTGGCCACGGGCACAATGATGCAGGGCTTGGCAGCAGAGCTGGATGGAGCTTTGCTTGGTGATTATGCTGTGCTTGGTATGGATAAATCATGGAGCACATTCCAGCTGCCCTTGTCTCCAACATGGTGGGCTGCCTCCCACAGCCACCTGGCTTTGTCAGCCAGGAGAAAGAAGTGCACAAAAAGAGGTGCTCCAAAGAGCCAGCTCCCAGCACCAATGTGACACTGCGTTTTCTGTCCTGAATCTGACCCATGTCTGCATGGAACCCCAGCCCCAGTGATCCCAGCAGAGCACAGTCATTCCTCTCACCAGCAGCCACTGTTCCTGCTCAGGAACAACCACAGGGAGACATCGCCTTTGGAACATCTCCACACCACTGGTCCTTAATCCAGTCACCTGTGCCACACCTTCCTGCACAGATAGTGACATCCCAGATAACTCCCACTACACATCCATGGGTTACCCAGGGGTTCATTTTGCCAGTGCTTCCCATGACAATATAGTCATTGCAACCAAATTCACAGAAGATTTCAAGCCTGGTCGCTGTTTAAAGGAACATTTTTTTAAGCCACACAGAGAGAGAAGTGGGGGAACCACTTAGATCCACCTGCTGGTAACAGGTCACTGTGGCACCCAGAACCGGTGTCATGATCACACAGAGATCTTTGTGTTTGAGCAGGTAATGCTGAGCAGCATGGGGAACACATGGACCAGCACCCCACATCTCTCACACCAGAATCATGGAATCACAGAATCTTTTAGGCTGGAAAAGCCCTAAGACTGCTGAGTCCAGCCATTAAGCCAGCACTGCCAAACCCCTGACCAAATCATGACCCCAAGGGCCACATCCACATATCTTTCAAATCCCTCCAGGGATGGTGACCCCACCACTGCCCTGGATACCTGTCTTACTTTTTCAGAGAACTTTTCCCCAATATCCAACCTAAACCTCCCTTATACACCTTGAAGCCATTTCCTCCTGTCCTGCTGCTCCCAAATGGGAGAGGAAAATGACTTCCACCTGGCTACAGCCTTCTTTCAGGGAAATCCAGGACAGCAACTCATGCCAAGGCTTCCCTTGGGACACAACAGAATGATCTCTGTCTGGATGCTCCCAGGAGGACCTGCTGTAGGACAAGCTGCTCTGACCCCTCTGGCCACAGCTGGCTCTCACAGAGACCAGAGCTGATTTTTGGCATCTGTTAATCCCTCCTGACTCACAGTGGCATGTGCCATACCCACAGATGTTCTCACTGTTCCACTGTATGTGGAATTACTCAGTCTCTATGGCCAGAATTACCAGGAGCAGTTTCTCCAGACTGCCCCAGTTAAAGGCTTTTTGCCCAGGACATCAGTCCATAGCATTCTCAGCCAAAACCTTCAGGCCTTGGTGTTTCCCTTTGAAGGCATGTCAGGGTTCACACGGCAGCAGCATTTGACACCAGAACAGGTTTTTCCCACAAAACAAGCACAGAGGGACAGAGTTGGTTTGTGTCACATCCAGATGAGTCATTCACTCTGAGCCTTGGTCCTGCACCTGAGCAGTGGTGCCCTGGGAACCTGCGAGGTAACCCTGTGCTTCTCAGGTGACACCCAAATTGTGGGGAGCAGCCCTGGAGCAGAGGCCTCGTGCACTCCATGTGCTGAACACAGCACTGACACAGGGCAAACACCACTGGATCTGCATCTGTGGCATCTCCTGAACTTCTCCATCTCCTGCTGTCAAGACACCTTTTGCAAGAAATGGTTGAGAAACACACAGAGGAAGTTCACAAGCACAGAAGCATCATCTCATCATCCGTCTCTCACCAAACCACTGCACATGCATGTGACACGGGCAGGGACCAGGCTGCTACAGGCAGAGAGACTAGCAAGCCCAGCCAGCAACCACACAGCCCCTCAGCCCTTCCATGTACCCAGGGGGGCCACAACACCGAGTACTGGCTCCACCAAATTGGGCAAACAAAGCTCACTAGTGGGCAGCACTCAGTACAGCACGGGACACATCCCATGTGTGGCCACAGGAGCAGGAGACCAGGGCCACTCCCCACTGCACACTCTGTGTTCTGTGATGAGTGTGTTACTCACTGCTCCCCTCTGCAAAAGCAATTTCTATGGAGTGGCTACCCCCATGTCTCCTTGAGGGTCCCCTGCACTGGGTAGAACTGCCTGCAGCGCCCCACACAGCCCAACCTGAGCGAGCCAAGCACCTCCTCTTCATCCTCCCTCTCTCCATCTGCCCATCTCCCCAAGAGGCACGTGATGTGCTGAGGGGAAGAGCTGGGAAGTGCCTGCCTTGGAGCCCCAGAGCTGACCCCGACACCAAAGGGTGTCAGGGTGGGCACTGCTCAACCCCCAAGTTCATTTCTTGGTTGCAGTGATGGATCTCAGAGAAACAGCCACAGAAGCACAAGGGACATGGAGCTGAGCGTGGCTGGGTGCCCTGCCTGTGGTTGGCTGCCATGCCTGGTGTGCAGCAAGAGCTCCCCACTACCTTGGCACAAGGATCCTGCCTTCCTGGAACTGCAGAGATTTATCCCTGCAAGCAGCAGGGATCTCCCAGGTTCCAGATTTGCAGCCAAATGTGGATGGTGTGTATGCATTCCACAGCACCGAGCCCACATTCCCTCCTCACTGGGGCAGCAGCGTGCCTGCCTCCCGTGCCCAGGGATTAGCATGCACAGAGCATGCTGTTGTCCAGGGATAGGATGCAAGGTGCTTTCCTGCTTTCCTGACTGCTACTGCTCCCAGAGGATTGAGAGGAAAAAAGGGTTTCACACTGCTGGCAGCATTGCCTGCTCAGAGGCTTCACTGGCAGCTCTTGGTCACCACTGAGGCTTCAGGCAGCCCCTCAGATAGAATTAAAATGAGGCTTTGGGGTATTTTTATACGTGTTCTGCTCTGCTACCTCAGAGACCCTCACCCAGCTCTGTTCAGATCACCCTATTCAGGGATTTCTGATCTATGACACGCAGCCTCTAGCCATGATCCACCACAGGAACACCCAACGAAGACCAGCTCATACCTCCTGGCTGGGAAGCAGGAGTCCCAGTCAGACCTGGCTTCTCCACTTCCTGCCTGCATCCAACACCCCCCACAAGGACCAGCCTGACCCCTTCCTGCTCAGAATGACCCCAACCCCCTGCAGCAGCTCACAGCAATGCTCCCCCCCCACCAAGGGAAAACACAAAGGGGAAGTTGGCAGAAAACCCCAGAATACACAAGCTAAAAAATGCAAAGTTTCCACCAAAGCTTCTTCCCTCTTTCTTCCTGAACACAGCTTCTCCCGACATGCAGCCAATGCCTCCCCTTTTCCTTCCTCTTTTGAGGTGCTCACCCATTGGGAAAGAGCCCAGCCAAGCTCCCTCCCAGTAGCTCACGACATGCTTGTGCACCAGGAGTGGGATGTTGGGGGCTTCAGGCCACAAACACATGAGACACCACAATTTCTCACCATTTCCCTGCTTCTCCCGTCACCTGGTGACACTTTTTTTTCTTAGACTTGGATTTCAAACCACTTGGAATTGGAACACGATCCTCTTGCCCCCAAGATCATGGGGAATTTAGGTGCTCTGACCCTGTAATCTGTTCTAACCTACACTCCAGAATTAGCCAAGGGTTTTAGAGCCCTGAAAAGCATCACCTGACAGTTCCCACGTAGGTGGGAGCACCCTTGCAGTGCAGACCCAGAGCACTTCCAGCCCCGAGGAGAGGCAGGAGCATGATCTGGCAGAACCTGCCTCCTTCCCGTTATTCAGTTTAATTTGGGAGCAAAATAATCCCAGCTCTCACTGCAGTGCAAGTTTTCCGTGTTGGTGACACATTTTTTTCTATATTCCACCTTTTGAAGTATTTGATATTGAACAGATTGCAAGAGGCTGGGGTTTAATTCAGGAGAGGCTGCTTGGATGCTTCCTGGTAAAAATAGATTTTTTTTCCTCTGAAGAAGCTGGGTAAGGAGGCTCTGGGATGGCTGTGTGATCCAGAAAGGATGTGCAGCTGGTCACCGGCATCTGAAGCCCCACAGTCACTCACTGAAGGAACAGACCATTGGGCAAGTGAACCCCCAAAATAATCCTGCTGGAATTTCACCTGCAGCAGGGCTGCCAGGGCGGAAACTAACAGGTGCTGCCTATAAAAGGCCTGGAATCTGCTATTTAGGCAAGGCAAGAAGAGCCCTGGGGATAACTGCCGAGCCCTGGGCAGACCCCAGGGCACTCAGGGAGGGCTGTAGTAAAGGCTGTGGTTTACATCTGTGACATCAGAGGAAGCCTCAGCTCACACACAGCCACCATTTCCAAGCTCCCCTCCTCCAGCATCAGCAGAAATTCATCCCAAGAGCCAGAGCCCCAGCAGGAAACTGAATTCCCCTTTGGAAGAGGCTCTGTGAAGCACAGCTGAAATCCTCTGTGGAGACAGACCAGCATGGAAGGGCTCTGCAGGACACAGTTTCTCAACGGGGCTTTGCTGTTTGGTTTCCCACATCTCACTGCCTTTGCCCCACAGGAAGGTCTCCTCCAGGACCTTTCCTTTTCCCCTTCACTTCTGCAGAAGCTGTCAGAACAGCCGGCAGTGGGAGCCTGGGCCAACTCTGCTGGAGTTCAGCTTAGTTTGAGCCATGGCCCAGGAAGGATTCTGCCATATGGAAAAAAAAGACATGCACGTTTGCACCTAAAATCAGGGATGCAAATCACTTCACAACCCCGAGGTGGTTTTTTTCCCATGGCCAGCTCAAAGAAATGGGGCTCTTACTCCAAGACCACATTTAATTAAGTTCGGGAGCTTTGCTGGAGCTATTCTTTCACGCAGGAAATCGCAGTGGCTCACTGGGAAGCCGCGCTCACCGCCAAAGCCTTCTTGGCTCTCAGCAGCCGGAGTTTTCAGTTTGGGGCCAACACTTCTCAGTTGTGATCAGGCAACTCAAAGCAAGGAGTGTTGTGCTGAAAGCATTTGCTTTCTACCCAAGTTTGCATCCAACTCTTTGCCCAAGTAAAGCTTTGATGGTAAATATTTCAATGGGCTTGAGAGAATGTGGGCTTCCCCCGTGAAACCCAGGCTGGGCTGTTTGTAGTGCGATCTGGCTGGAAGGGCTGGGATTGGAACAGAGCAAAAAGCTCAGCAGCGAGATGCTCCTGAAGATGAATCACTACTGCTGCAGGTTTGCCTCAAAAACCCCGTCCCTCCCTTGGCAGGGAGAGCAATTCCTTCAAAATCACCCAAAACGAAACTCCCTAGAAAGGAAACATCCTTGAAAGCAGCAGTCACCACAGGGCTTCATTCCTGGTGGGATGAGAGACTTCCCGCTACCGGTGAGGGAAACAGCCAAGAGTGGCACACTTAGACTGGTCCTTTGCTGTGTTCCCCAGCTTTTATAAGGGACTGGTGGAGCCATGAGCCCCTGGGAGGCCTGGGGCACCCTGAGCCTGAGGCAACACAGGGCTACAGGGCACAGGGTGCCCGGAGGTGTTGCAATTCCACCGCTTCAGTGCCCAACAGTTAAGTCGAGAAAGAGCCCACAGTGGGACGAAGCAGGAGGGTAGCAAGAAAAGCAAGTTCTTGGCAGAGAAAACAGGCAGCCCTCACCAGAACCTCCCCATGCCTTCCCCACTACCATCTCCAAGTGGGAATTCGGACTGCCTGCTGAGATTTGCCTCACCCATAGCTGGCAGGGGGTGCTCGCAAATGGATGGGAGCAACATGCCTCTTCATGCCCCTGCCGAATTCCCTGCCGCGCTGGGAAGGGGAATGTCTGCCTGCCTTGAAGTTTGGTTTGAGAAGAACCGCCGGGCAAGGGCCCCGCGGGAGCCCCTCGGCCACCGCCGCTCTCTAGGTCACCGCAGGAAAGGTCAAAGCAACCGTGCGCGGAGAGGCGGCGTCATGTCGGTACCGGAGGTGTGCGGGAGCGGGGAGAGCCGAGGATCGGGGGAAAACGGAGGACAGAGCAGGGAGACAAGGGGGGGAACAGGGCAAAGGAGAGGAGCAGGGCGGGAAAAGAAGGGAAACAGGGCAGAGCAAGGAGAGGAGCTGGGTGGGAGGAAAAGGTGGAAAACAGGACAGAGGAGGCAGGAGCAGGATGGAAAAAAGGGGGAAAACAGGGCAAAGCAGAGAAGAGAGGAGTAGCGTGAGAAGGGGGAGAACAGGGCAGAGCAGGGCAGCAGGGTGGGAGGAAAAGGAGGGAATAGGGCAAGGAAGAAAGCAGGGAAGCAGGCAGAAGCCATGGCTTACCGGGCAGGACGAACAGCAGCAGGCAGGGCAGTACCCAGGCGGTGCGGCCGGGATCCCGGCGATGCGGCTCCATCGGTGCGGGGAGCGGAGCCCGCGGCTTCACAGCGCGGCCCCGCGCCCGGCTCGGCGGCTGGGTTTGATACATAAGACAAATTTAAAAAAAAAAAAAAAAAAAAAAAAAAAAAGCAAAATAAGCGCAGAACTGCAGCTGGCGAAGGAAATCGCTCTTCTCAGCCCCAAAATGAGGAAGGAGGAGGCCGGGCTCCCCCCCTT
>JANPWX010000258.1:661143-678455 GCA_024734555.1 Trochalopteron elliotii | reverse complement strand
GGTACCGGGGAGGGACGGAGCTGGCCCCGGCTTCGAGACCCCCTCCGGCTCCCAGCAGCCCCGGTTTAGCGCCGCTTCCCCCCGTGGCGGGGGCGAAGCCAGCTCCGCCCGCCCCGAGGCAGAGTCCTCCGGTCAACCCGGTGTGCGGCTGCCTTAAGGTGGGCTGGGAGGGGAGCCCCGGGACCGCCCGCCAGGAGCCTCCGGGTGCCCGGTCCCTGTCGACCGGGTTGGAGGGAAGCAGCTCCATGGCCCCAGGGCTGCGAGGATGGAGCCCCCTCGCTCGCCGCAGGCTGCCGGTGTAGCCACCGCTTCGGCACAGCCACAATACACAGCCCAGCATCCCCGAGCTGGAGTTGGGGTGCAGGAGCACACAGCCTTCGGGGTTCTGAACACCCAGAGACCACCGGGGGCTGAGCCAGGACAGCCCGTGGCAGAGGCACAAACAGCACGCAGCCTTGGGGGTCCCAAATGCTCAGGGACCTCCCAAGGGACCACGCAGGGCTGAGCTGTGAATGAACCCGTGGCAGAGGCACGGGTGGTGTTTTGCCGTGGCCACAGGGACATGTCAGCTTGGCCCACGGGTGTCCGGGCTAGGAGGGGACACTGGTGCAGCACCAGGCAGAGGGAAGATGAGGAGGGACAGGAAATTCCTCCACAGCACGCTGGGAAAATGGGGACATCCCCGTGATGTCCCCTCAGCGAGAGCCTGCATGAGGGAGGAGAGCCTGAGGACAAGGCATCTGTAATGGTAGGCAGGGCTGACAAAGAGGAGGAGGGTGTCGGGGTGTCAGCATCCATGGGATTCATGTCCCTGCACTGCCCTGCTTCTCCCCGATACAAAGTCCTTCCCAGGGGAGTTGCAAGGACACATTCTCCACTGCCTGCACCTGTCACAGCTTCTCGCAGCGCCCAGAGGCACTTCAGCCAGGCCAGGCCAGGCACCTGGGATGCCAGGTGCAATGCTGGCAGCTCCCAGCACCACCTCCCTGTCCCCTCTGCCCTCCCAGGGGTGGGGTAGACACTGCACGGGGGAGCTCCCAGCCCACCCAGCATCACCTGCAGCATCCCCAGCAGCACATAACACACCGACTGCTCTCCCACACTGGGCCGAGTCCCCGAGGACAGCACTGGGTGCCATACTGGAGGACCCGCTGCCGGCTCCCCCCTCCTCCCGTCCCTCCCCAGGCAGCCGCCAGGGCTGTCGGTTTTATTTAGAGCCTCGCACAAACACAGCCGAGATATCTGAAGTGACTTGGCACCATCAATCTGCGCACGGCGTCCGCCCGCGCATCCCCGGCCCCGCCAGCCTCCCCCTCAGCCCCAGCTACGCCCATGGGGCACATCCAGCCTTAATTTAGCACTGCTGGGAGCCGGGACCAGCTCCCCAGGCTTCTGCACTCACCTCCCTTTGCAGTTCCCTGGCAGCTGGAGGCTGCACTCAAGGGTTGTGGCCAGTACTGCTCCCACGGAAAAAACTTGTGGCCAGCAGTGCCAGTCCTGGAAATCCCACTACAGCCATCATTTCCCTTCACAGAGCTGGCCAGAGTGGCCAACAAGAAGCAGGGATCCAAAGGAGCCCTTGGATTTGGCCTTTTGCTCATAGCAATAATTTCATTGCACAGGGATGGAACACAGGGACACATTACTATTATCCACAGGCATTCCACAAGAGGAAGCAAAGAAGCAGGTGCTGAGCTCTGCTCTCTGATGACCAGTGATAAGACCTGAGGGAACTTCATGAAGCTCTGTTAGGGAGGTTTGAGGTTGGATATTAGGAAAACATTCTTCTACCAGAGGGTGTTTAGGTACTGCAATAGGCTCCCCAGGGCACTGGTCACAGCCTCGAGCCTGCCAGAGCTCAAAAAGCATTTGGACAATGCTCTTGGGCACAGGGTGAGATCCTTGGGGTGTCCTGTGCCAGGACAGGAGTTGGACTCGATGATCCTTGTGGGTCACTTTCAGCTCTGGATATTCCATGGGATTAGCAGTGGTTTGTGGAAACCCTGCAGCTAAACCACTGTGGGCAGTGCATCCCACCTAGCCCAAGTCCAGAAGCAGGGACTTTCAGGGCAAGTGGGTGCCCAGCAGGAGGGCAAATGCCAGGGACACACTGCAGCCATTCACAGCCACCTTTCCTGGTTATTTTTACATGGAAGCACAGATCCCGGAGGCCTGGTTGGCTTCAGCCTGTCTGGGATGTTCTGCTCGGTGTTGAAGGTTCAGACAACCTGTTCAGAGGCAATCACAGAGTAGAGCCAGCCTGCACACAAGCAGCAGCCACCGCAGAGCGCTCGGGAAGAGAAGTTAGAGCTTTAAAAAGCTCTGTAAGAGAAGGTACCGCACAGAGCAGATGGCGCGGCGCGAGCTTCCCGGGAAGAGCTGCTATTGCTCCCCATTAGGAAGCATATGGGCAGGCTCAGCTGCCTCCCCTCCTACCCATGGCCCTTCCACTCAGCATCACAGGGGCCCTGCTCCAACATGAGAGCTTTGGAGGATACAGCCTGGCAGGGCAGCCCCTGCCCTGGGCAGTGAACCAGGGGGAGAGGAGCATTCGGCTCCTTGTGTGCCTGAGACAGGGACAATGCAAAATTTTAGGAGTGCAACTCCACCCTCATCATCATCCTCCTTCTGCACAGAACACCCACGGTGAGCAGGAGGCTGCAGCACCACTTGGCAGGGCGGGCAGCACTGCCAGGCTCTCTGTGCTGCCAGCGGGCACCCAGGCTGTGCTCGCTCTGCAGCATCTCCGTGCTTCGGCTCAAAACCCCTGCTCCAGCAGGGAGGATTCTGGAGACTTCAGAGGATTCCAGAGCTAGGCTCTCCCCGGCCCCAGGAGTTAGGCAGCAGCCAGCATGGGGACAGGGCAGTGTTTCAGGAGAGCTTTACAAAAATAAGTTGATTTTCACAGCTTTGAGGCACAGTGAGGAACTTGCATCACGCTGCTAGCACCTGTTTGGGGAAGGCACATGTTCTGTGTGGCAGGGCTGGGCCAGGCTCAGCCACCCCTATAAGGTTTGGGTGCAGGACAAGCAGGGATCTGCTCCCCTTCCCTAGTCCCAGCAAGGTCCACAGGCTCTATGTCCTTTTTGCATTCCCTTGTTCCCAGCTGGGCAGCACTGCAGGATCCACTCCCTCACCAGGAGAAGGTGGGGACCCATCCACACACAGAGACCCCCAGCCAGGGCAACAGGACCCCATCTCTTGTCAGAGCCTAGCAGCATCCAATGGGAACAATTGCAGCCTTGCCAGAGCAATCCCAGTGGAAAGTCTTGCAGCACTGGTTTTGCCCAGACTGTTCTTTCATGCCATAATCAGCTGTTTGTTTGATCCTCTCCCAGCCCGATGGCCCCCGGGAACAGCGGTGGCTCACTTGGCTGGAGGGGATTCCCAGGGGATGGAGATGGGAGAGGTTCCAGTCTCTGCCCTGCAGGGCCAAACCTGGGCCTGGTAATGAATCACATTTCACTGATGGAGGTGACTGCCGTCTTTCCCTGCCTAGGACTTTGTCCCTCACGATCTCCACTCCAGCAATGGGATGGCACAGTGGGAGAGGGACCAATAGCCTGAGTGGCCACACCACATCAGGACGCAGCAGTTGTCCCAGAATGTTCAGTCCACCCTTCAAAACTCAAACCAGCTTAGGGATACAGAAAAAAACCACAAATACTTTGGATATCAGCCTGGAAAATACCCCAAATTCAGCATCCAGAGGTGCTGTTTTGGGGCTGTGGGCACAGAGCCATGCCAGACAAGCAGACAGCACTTGTTGGAGCCCTCCACAATAATGACTCAATGATCTTAGAGGTCTTTTCCAACCTCAAAGATTCCTTGATAAACTAAAAAACACAGCACTGAGCACATGGATCTGCAGGGACTCACCACCCTGGGCAAACTCAGCACCGTCCTGGCCCAATCCCAGCCACAAACACCTCCCATCCCCCAAGAGGTGCTACTTTCACAGCTCACCACAACCAAACACCCTGTGGGACCACATCAGAGCACCAAGCCCACACAAGGTCTATTCTGATACCCACAAGACAGTGCAGCCTCCATGCCGACAGAGACCAACATGTTCCCCTCATCCATCCTCCAGCTTCAAAAGCAAATTTCAAGACCCCTCCAGCTTAAGATCCAGGTAGACATATCCTCCAGCCCCCACCCCCAGCTCTCAGGCTTCAGTCAGCACCCAAAGAGGGCCTTCAGCTGGAAGAGAAATTCAAATGTCTCTTGAAGCGGGGAGCACCAATTACACTGCTGATATTTAGGGCTTCCAGCACAACAAATGGAGCTGCAGCTTCATTAGGTACCTTGCCAATTTAATCCAAGACACACAGTACAGGGGAAGCTTAAATTAGTTTATCTCATGTTAACTTATAACAAGCAATATGTTAATGTGGGCATGGTTTTCATGGACTGTGACCCAGGGAAGAGGCACCCACAGCCCTCTAAACATAGATTTAAGAAGCAGGGGTATCTATCCTACCTGTCTCCTCAAACTCCTGCAATAGAATCCACCACCATAAACACCTGCAGCTAGGGAAGGGGTGCACCAAATCACCCTTTTATATGGGAAAGACCCTGGACAGGGTGATGAGCTGCAGGGCCTTGTTAAGGCTGTGATTGCCAGGAGATGGGGATAGGCTGTGGTGGATGCTCTGTGCCTGGGCTTTGCCCCTCAGTATTTTGAGAGGGCTCATGGGAACTACCTGTAATTGTTTTAGCCAAGCTTTTATTGGGTGATTTAGGGGTTATAGCTGAGTTATTTCAGCTCTCTCAGGTCTTTTTTAGGGCTCTGGGGCCCAGCTGGTGCAGATGGAGTGTGGGGGGGATGAGTGGAGTGGAGGTGAGGTGCTCCCTGGCATAGGGGATTTTCTGAGGAGGCCCCTCTGTGCACACTGTCCAGGGCCCCTGGCTCTGTTTCTGCCCCCTCCTTAGGGAGCAGGGCTTCAAATCACAGCCCACTTAATTTTAGTGTACCTCTGCCACTGAATTAATCCCCAGCAGTGCCAGGATCAGCTGGTTCCCTCCAAGCCCCTGAAATGACTTTCAGGGAGAATGAGGGAGGGTTACAGCACTGCCTGCCCACGCTGAGCTTTGCTGGGTCGGAGTGATGTTCTGAGTGGCCTCATGGCACCCACACACTGTCACCCCGAACTTCAGCAGTGGCAAAAGAGCCCAGTGTCAGACCACCCACCACCATCAGAATGTCCATCACTGTTTACCAAGCAAGAGGAAAAACCCACAGGCTACAGCAGGGACTGTATCCACAGGGCAGCTCAGCCATCCCAGGGCTGGGTGTGCTCCCAGGCTGCTCCCACCTGGCAGTGGTGCCCTGTGGGATGCTGCAAACTGGGTAAATTTGCCAGGCTTCCTTAATGCAGCCCAGCACGCTCACACCCTGGGGGAATTCCTCACGTCTGTGTCAGAGCAGGAAAGGTGGTTTATATCCTGTGCCTGGCCTGGAAACGGCCCTGGCTGACCTGAGGTGAGAGGTTTTAGGGAAAAACTGCTGACAGGCTGGGAAAACCCAGCAGCAGTGTCAGCTGGGAAGGACAGGGCTGGCAGTGCTGGCGCCTGTGCCCGTTGAGGTGTCGCAAGCGCTGGCAGGGCTGTGCTGACCTTTGCTGGCAGACAGAGTCCTGCCCCTTGCCCCAGAGAAAGGTTTGCACTCTGCTGCGGGTCTGCAACACGTGCACAGCCCCGGGACTAAGCTGCACAGGAAGCAGTGCAGTGGCCATCCCTGGAAGTGCTCAAAAAAACTGTGGATGTGGCACTTGGGGACATGAGGACATGGTGGGCTTGGCAGTGCTGGGGGAATGGTTGGACTCAATGATCTTAGGAGGCTGTTCCAATCTTAACTGATGGCGGGTGGAGGCACAAGAGAGGCCCCACTCAGAGCAGCTCAGCAGGGACACAGGGTTGCCCCAATCCTGTGCCCTTTGTGCCAGTGGTTGCAAAACTGGAAGACATCTGTGCTGACTGTATGGGGCGTGACTGGGCACACCCCAGCTCTGATGGGCTCCAGAGCTACAGGGAGCCTTGGTGCCCACCCTGAGACCCTGCCCCAACCCCAGGAGCAGAAGTGCTGTGGAGCAGGAAGTGGCAGGGACAGGGGGGAGGGCAGGCAGAGAGCTCCAGCCATGCAGGGACGTTTCAGAGCTGGGCGTTAATCATTGATGGGTTCCTGGGAGCTGTTTGAACTAAAGCCTCCCTCCCCCCTGTGGAGGGGGAAGTTCTGCACTGCACTGGCTCATGGGGATGTGGTGGCAGTGCCAGTACCCAGATCCCCCAGCACACAGCCAGCCCCCTGGAGCAATGCTGGAGAAGACCTTGATCTCCCCTTGGTGGTACCACCAGGGCTGTGGTGGAGCTCAGAGCTCGGCCGAGGGAAGAGCGATATCATCTCAGTTTCTAATGCCAGTTTTTTGTGTGTTTTTTTTTTTTTTCTTTTTTTCTGCATCCTGTCCAAGCTCTTTGTTGATTGCAAATCGTTATCATGAAAGCGCATCCGAGGCTGCAGCAGCAGATAACGCGGTGCTGCCGGGCCGGCGGCTGGAGCTCAGCGAGGCTGCACTGCCTGAGAGTCCTGCGGCAGCTGCGGATGGAAATAAAACTGCTAACGTGGGGGATTGATCATGTTCAGCCAGCTCAGCCCATTGCTTCCTGCTTGGCAGAGCCCTTGCTGTGAAGTGCTAAAATCCAGGCTCAGAGGTGGGATTTGTGCTGTGGAACCTGGCGTGTGGGCATTGCCGGAGCGATGCCCCATGGAGGGCTGACTTGGCACATGAGGTGTAGGAGACCTGGTACAACCCCATGTACAACTCTTTACTCCAAAGGAAGGTGGTGTGTCCAACAGTGGGGGTTTCATGGGGTCATTGTCAAAGTGCTGGATCTGATGCCTCATGGTGGGAATGGCATGACTGCTGGGATGTAGGGGGCCGCACCCCTGAAAGAGCCAGACCAAGCCTTTGGAGGAGGATGCTGACCAGCCCCCAGGGCCATCCCCAGCCCTCCTGCTGGGCTGTCCCTGTGGTCACTATCCCCGTGTTGTCCCCATAGCAGCCCTGAGGCTCAAGAGCCACATTCTCTTCAACACATTCAACACATTCGGTTGGCTCTTTATTTTGGCCCTGTTGAGACCAAACACATCCACACTGCCTGACTCAGTGCTCTCAGCTCTGTGGGGCTGGGGTTATTCTGGCCCTGCTGCTGGAGGCTGGATGGAGAAAAATGCTTCTCCAAGGGCTTTGTGTTCGTCTTTTTTTTTTTTTTTTTTTTTTTTTTTTTTTTTTTTTTTTTTTTTTTTAAGTTGAAAGGCAGCAAAAATCTGGAGGATTTATTCTGGGTCGGCAGGATCCACCATGCTCCCAGTGACTGCATCGCACCAAGGGGCTGGCTCTGATAAGGAGCTGCAAATCCGACCTGCCAAGTGCTGCCATCCCACTAGAGCCTTGGAGGGGGGATCAGGGATTTAGAGGGTCTGTGTGATGTCTAACAGGTTTAGAAAATATTGCCTGGGATTATCCACTCGCGGCAGTGACCAGAGACCTCTGAGCCGCGGCAGACGCCAGCACCGGCTGATGTTTGCTGAGGGGGGTCGTGCGTGCGGGAAATCTGATCTGCGTGTGCCTGTTTGCATTCGTGTGCACGTTCCCTCGTGTGCACACGCGTGGATGTGCAGCAGCAGCGGCTCTGAGGCGGGCTGGGGGTATGAATGGGGCTGGTGGCTCCCTGACACCGCGGGGGCCGAGCCGTGTCCAGCCCCCCGTGGCTGCCAGCCCCGCGCTGGGTCTGGGGTGCCAGAGGGGTGCTCCAGCCTTCGCTGTGCTGCAATCCTGCAAGGGCAGCTCCTGACTGCCAGCGTTGATGATATCCACCCAATTAGCCCAGCCTAGCCTCAAGGATTAGCGGATGGAATCATCATCCCAAGGCGTAAGCAGTTAACGCTGCTAATTAGTCATCGCGTGAATCCCAGCCCAACCACAAACCGCAGCGGCCGCGGTAGCCGTGGGCAAGGGCTGATGCCCACCCAGCCGGGCTCCGGGAGACGGGAGCTGTTTACGGAGAATTTGCCGGGCTCGGGGATCTGTTATTTTTACACGTTGCCATAGCTACTGATACCATTATAAAATTAAGCCTGAACCATGTGGAAGAAATGGATCTGTCAGGAGGAGTTATTTTCGGGAGCGCGTTGTGGGTCTGGGCGCTGCCCACCGCAGGGCCGGCGGCGAGGGGCCGGGCCCAGCGGGGTGATGGGGATCCCCGCTGGAGGCAGCTGCATCCTGCCCACGGGCACGTCGCTGGAACGAGGCGCCGGGCAGGCTGCGGAGCTTTGGGATCGCCTGGAGCCACCGGCGCCAGCACAGCCCCTCCGGCCTGGCAGCATCGCTGGGCACGTCCAGGGCGAACAAAAGCCCGCTGAGAGGAAGCTTTCAGGCCGTGCTGTGCTCCCTCCCGCAGCGCCTGCTTTCCCCCTTCTCCTGCTTCTCTCAATATTTTTCCCTTTCCCTGCACTTCTCTGCAGAGGGACACTTGTGCCGGGCTCGGGGCAGCCAGCGCTGGGGCCACGGCCAAGCACAGCCACTCTTTAAGGTCGCTCGGTGCTGGGAGGAGAAGGGAGCACCAGGGACCCCAACAACGTCCTGCCCTCGGGACAGGGAGCTCCCCAAAGGGTTTCTCTACCCTGAGCTCTTCTCAATGGACAAAACCCCCTGGAGCATCCCCAGGAGCATGCACGGCTCACTTCGGGTACAATGTACCGGATGCTGGGAGGACCAGGACCACTCCAGAGCGACACCAACAGCTGATCCACCGTGAAGAGCCCCGGGAACTCCAGTGCAGGCAGGACCCCTCTCCCACCCACTCTGGGACCCTCACTCGGGCACTGGCAAGACCCAGCAGTGCAGTTTGATCTGCCCTCCCCGTGCTGGCTCCCAGAGGGTGATTGTCCTTGAGCAATGGCCCGTCCAACACTGAAAGCACAATGTGAGTCTTTCTTAAGCACTGGATGTTCCTGCTTGTCCCATGGCCGGGAAACCCCTCTTTAAACACTGCCAGAGTCTTGCCCTCACGGTGTCCTGCGGTGAAGGACCTCATGGGCCAAAGGAGTGTTGGGCACAAAGGATGTGTGTGACACTTCAATTTCACTGCCTACCCCCTCTCCTAGCAACTGAAGAGATGAGGAATGGTCATAGGGCAGCCCCCCATCCACTCCACAGCCCTTCAGCTACAGGGATTTAAATTACTCCAGGTTGTCCAGAGAGGTTCCCAGTAGCAATAACTGCAATAGCACAACCTCCTACTAGACACCAGAGAATCCACAGGGAAAAGCAGGATCCTCCAAAATCTTCAGCTCTTCTCAACTTAAAGCCCTGGTCTGCAGCCTGAGGGTCCCAATTTGCTTTGTGGGCATGGCTGGGCAGTGTCTGGGAGTCCATCTCCTCCCTGAACATCCTGAGTGTCCGGGTGCCATGGGGTGGCAGCCCCATACCCTGGCTGACACTGGTGCTGTGCCTGGGGGGGCTGGAGATAGCCCCACTGTGCTGGCCAGAGCCCTCACTCTATCAGGAGGGGACAAGGCTGGCTGTGAGGCTGTGGCACAGAAACAGTTCCTATGACAACCCCAAATCCCAGACCTGTTTATCCCCTTTGGTGAAAATTCACAACAACCGTGAAACCAGGGAATAAGCTTCAATAGTAAGACATGAAATAAATCAGAACCAGTGTAAAGCATGTCACCGTTTTACTCAGGCTTCATTCCTTTCCAAGGAAAAGCCTGAGAAACAGGGAGCTGTAAAGGGGTGAGCTAACAGATTTGGAATTGGAGGGAGCAGTTCCAACTGTGCAGCATCCCAGGACTTCTCCCTCCTCTTGTCTCTTCTGGCAGGAACCCAGCCCAGGCCAGACAGCCAGCAGGCACAAACAAGACCACTGAGGCATTTTGGGGAGACAATCAAAGCATCTCTGAGACCCTCCTACTCTCTCCAACCCTCTCAAAGCACCCAGCTGCTCCTCCAGCTTCTCCTGCTCCTTCCTGCTGGCACAATGTCCCCATGGCATTGTCTGGTCCCCTTGGTATCATGGGGTCCCTATGGCATCATGGGGTCTCCAAACCATCACTGGATGCCTCTGGCATCGTGGGGGCCCTGTGGGGTCCCTGTGGCATCAGATGCTCTTAGACCTGTGGCTATTTGGGTGATGCTGAGGTGCAAAGGGACTGGCCTGTCTCTCCCTGGGGAGGGACTTGTGGCCAACTTGGTCTCACGGTAGCTAGGACAGGGATGGGGACAGGGATGGGGACAGAGCGGGGGCACAAGGGTGTCTTGAACAGAGACAGCCACAAACCAGGCCCTTGGCTGGAGCTGCTGCCCTGTGAGACACTGGAGGAGACCAGCTGGAGTGATGACTGCTCCTGGAGACACAATGTTCCCTGGGCACCCACCCCAGGGAACCCCCACCACACCGACACTGTGTCTCTGCTTCTCATGGCTGAGCTGGAGCATCCCAGGACAGGGCACAAGACATTTATCCCTGTCTCTCCCCTTTTCTCCTTGCCCAGCCCTGGCACCAGCACAGCTCAGCATTGTCACATTCCCCACGAGTGCAGCCAGCCCTCTCCTGTTCCCCAGGACACAAAGGAGACACCTGCATCCCCCCATTTCAGCCAGCCCATGCACTGAGACCACACTCTTCCTTGGTGTTAATTAAATCACTGCCCCCCTCCCTGCCAGGACCAGCCCTTTCCATCAGCTGCTCTCCAGGCTAATTGCTCTCTGTTACTCTGTGCTTTCTGTTGGAGGCTGATGCTCCCGCCTTGGCTGCTGGCACAGCCCACACTTCCCATTCTGGCTCCCCATCACAGCATGGAACAGCACACACCATGGCACACACCATGGCTCACACCATGGCTCACACCATTCCTCACACCATGGCTCACACCATTCCTCACACCATGCCACACACCACGCCACACACCACTGCCTGGCAAGCACTGCCAGCCCTCTCACTTTGGCACCTCCAGATGTTTCCCACCTCCCACCATCAGGAGTGGATCAGATGCCACAGCAGCCCCTGAGCATCCCCTGGCTGCCCCAAAACCCATCACAGTGCAGCCCAGATCAGCCTCCCCAGCCCTTTTCCTTGGCCTTGCCATTACATGAGGTCCTGGCTTCAGGCTCACACACCATGCTGAGGAACAGCTGACATAAACCTGGCATGGCACTGCCCTGGAGTGTCCATGCACAGGGACACAGCCCAAAACCTGCTTGGAGCCAGCATGTCCTCTCCCCCCAGGACACCAACACTCTCCCAGCACCCATCCAGGCACCACCTCTGCTCTGCACTGAAGTCCCCAGCTGTGGCAGGAGGAGCCTGGTGGGTGCCAGCCCCAACCCCAACACTGCCCTCTGCCCACCCCAGCAATGGCAGCTCCTGACCTCCCCCACACACCCACCAACCAAGCAGGTCACTTAGCACAACCTGCAGCACCAGGAAAACAGCACGGATGAGCAGTGAATCCATGACCCCAGCATTGCCTGGTGCTGCCCCCCAAGCAAGGCTCTGCCCCCCCAGTGAGGTTCTGCTCCCCAACATGCTCCTACCTTGTGTCCGTGCCCAGGCACTTGTTTGTGCTTTCACTGCCGGCACACCCCAGGCTGGTGGCTTAAAGGATTTTCCTTTAATAACCACCAAATCCCTCCCCAGGGCAGTAAGCTGCAGACCTGGGCCCTTTCCTAGGTGCAGAGCATTCTGCCTGTGCTCTGCTCACTCCCTGCTTTGCATATGCTACTATCAAACTGGATTTCCCCCCTCCTGATTCAGCCCAGTGCTTAAAAAGCCCTAAATCCCCTTGAATTTCATTTCCTCTGGTCCTCGAGGTCTATCCCCGGTTTCGGTCTCACCCACGTATTTTACATACTCGTGTTCACAGCCTTGATGTGAGATTTCTGCCAGTTTTGGTGTTGTCCCTGCAAAGAGCCAGGTCAACCCAAGTCCTGCTCAGAGCAGCCTCAGCTGGGAAAGGATCCATGGCACAGTCATGGCTCCACTCGGGAAATGATGTTGGGAGAGGCTTCATCCCAACACCCCACTGAGGGAGCCAGTGCTGGACCCCTGACCTGGCAAACTCATCACCACCACCATGCCTACGGGGTGCTGAGTGTCCTCAAGCTGTCCCTGAGAAAGGACTGACCCCAAACTGTCCCCACTTCACATCCCCAGAGCAGGGGACTCTTACTCAGTTGTGCAAATGAATTTCTGTAGTGGCTCTTCTCCTCACTGTGACAATTCTGTCCCCTCAAGGATCTCCCTGGCAGCCCCACTCCCCTGGGTCACACTGTCTTGTTTCACTTCTCTTTCCTCATTTTACAGAAAAAAGTAGGTAAAGCTGCAAACTGGTGACTGTATCAGCTTTCAAGGTCACAGGCAGCGGTGCTGGCAGGTTCCCCTGCCTGGAAAGCCTTTTTTGACCTCAGTTCCTCCTCACGAGGCAGCTGCTGGGGCCACATGTGGTGGGAGCTCAGTTGCCACGACTGGGGAGATCGTGGCTAGGGAGCTCTATATGGTGACTGGGGGTTGCTGGGGGTTGCAGCAGTGCCCAGCATGGAGCACGATCAGTAGCTTCCTGCCATTGCCACTTCTGCCCTCTGGCTTCTTGCCACTGGCTCACTTCCCTTAGAGGTGGGCACTGAACACATGGGCACGAAGTAGGGAATGTGCACAGAGCAGATGTGCATTGAGCAGTGGTTGGCATGGAGCACATGTGCAGGAGCAGATGTGCACAAAGCAGATGTGCACGGACTGGCTGGGACTGAAGATGTGCACAGACCAGGAGAAGGGGCAGAAGGGCCAGCTGGTACCAGCTTCCCTGGCCTTAACAGCATCATGAGCCCCTTGGGGAGGGCAGGGAAAGGTGGGCAAGGGCTGGGCCTCAGCCTGGAGCAGCAGCACCAGGGGCTGCTCCTGAGAGCTTCCTGCTGCCTTGCCAGGAGATGCAGGTTTCATTGGACTGGGCAGGTGGGAGTTGGAAGCTGACCAGTGGGCTCAGCAGTAGCACAGCTGTGTGGGGCACACATCCCCCCAGGACCCTGTGGGACTGGCACTATTGCTCTTGCTCTGAGCACAGCAGGACTGGACAGAAGGCTGTTTGCTGGCTTTAATGAGGGTGGTGGAAAGAAAACACAAATTATGGACCTGTGAGCTGAGAAACGGCCAGTGGCAGCCCATGGTGGTGGACACAGGCATGTGTGAGGTTCTCCATGTGTCGTCAGCACCAAACAGCTTGCACAAGCCAGAGGTGCTTGGCCTCGTGGTCTGATCCTGTGGTCGAGATGGCTTCCAGGTCCTGGGAGAGCTCCCCTGAGATGCAAACATGGTGAGCACAGTGCGCCGAGCTGAGATGGGGGCGTGCCGAGCTGAGATCAGGCAGCGCCATGCAAACAGCTCCACTTCTTCTTTATTGTGCCCTGCAGAAACGTCCCTTCTTCCACCCTGACACGGCCTGGCCGTGCAGGCAGCGGTGCCACGCGTCACTTGGCAGCTACCCTGAGGCTGGCATACTCGGTGGGGGCTGTGCCCGGGCTCCTGCCACGCTGTCGGGCCACGGGCAGGGGCTGCAGGTCGGCGTAGTGGATGTCACTCTCCTCCTTGCTGCTCTGCTGCAAAAGTGCATGCAAATGGAGAATGCTGCCGCAAGGAAAATCTCACAAAAATAACCCTAAATCAGAATGTCAAGAGCTGGGAGTGACCCACATGGATCAGCCAGACCACCTCAAGGCCCTGCACAGGACAACCCCAAGAACCAGGTTCAAGCCAGGCTGGTGATGCCACAGCTGCAGAGGTGGCCCTGTGCTATGGTGCAGAGTGTGCAGGGAGCACATGCAGGCAGCTGCTGCCCACCCAATGTCCCCCCTGGCCCCAGAGTCTTGCAGGGTTCCTGCAAGCCAGGGCATCAGCATGGGTTATGCTTTCCCATAATCACAGCTCACTTTTACCTGGCTGGGCAGGTGGGAGCTCTCTGCATCCAGGACTTCACTGTAGGGGGAAGGATAAGGATGGCCATGAGAACAAAAGGAAGATGGTTCCTTTCCCCACCCAGCACAGCCCTCAATTCCTCTCCCCAATTTCAGCAGGATGCCCCTTTTGAAGGCAGAGAACAGGGACAAAGGGCTGTCTGCACATCTCGGCTGGGCTCAGACACATGATCAGGGGCTGCAGGGAGCTCCCTGGTACTGTGTGCTCCCTACCATGAAGCTTCTGTGAAATGCAGAGAGAACCAACAGAACAGTGCACGTGTCAGTAAAGGACCTTTTCTGGGGCAAGTTCCAGACAAGAAAGGAAGCCAAGACAAAGCAGGTGGATAAGACAGTTTGCTCATTTAAGGGTGCAGAAGGAAGAGGTGCTGAGTACAAACCTGAGGGTGCCAGGGGTCCCTGCACAGCATCTCAGAGGGACGGATGAGAAGCTGCCCATGGTCACTGTCCTGGCTGGGCACGGGCTGCCCACTCTGCCCTGGCGTTTCCTCCTGTACATGCAAAGGGCGACGGAGAGGCCGAGGAGGAGGAGGAGGAGGAGGAAGCAGAGCACTACAACTGCAGCCCCCATTCCAGGAACCAGGGCTGCCTCTGTGGAGACAGAGGCAGAGCAGGAGAGGGTGGTGGGTGAGGGGCAGAGCAGAACCTCACTGTTGGCGAGGGGGGGGGGCGATGGGATGGGGTCCCTGGCAGCAGTGTCCCACTGGGCTGCACTCACCATACACAGACACCTCTGTGCCATTGCCACGCTGAGACACCTCATCCACACCAGTGTCTGACTTGACAAACTTCACACAGTAGTAGGTGCCCATGTCCTCAGGCTGAGCATTGCTGATGTTAATGGTGAAGTCCCTATTGGACTTAGGCACTGCTCTCGTCACACGGGGTAAGGAGTACCCTTCTCTCTGGTCATAGACGGTCTTGTTCTCACTGCCCAAACCCTTCAGCCACTTCACAGGACCTGGTCCAGCAATTCCTGATATGGTGCAGTTCAGGGTGATCGTCTCTCCCGGTGCCACCGACACCTTGTCCTCGGGCTGCTGCAGACTGAAGCCCTGATCCACCTGGGCACCCACATCTGAGCACAGAGACAGGAGGGTTCAGGGATGAGCATGAGGTGAGGCAAGGGCTGCCTCACAGGCAGAGAAGCCCCAGTATCCCCCAATTTGCAGGTGAGATATATCCTGGGATGTAGCAAAGACAACGTGCAGGCACTGGGAGGGAGGAAACTCTTCAAAAACTGGTTCAAAATGAACAAGGGGCAAATCTGAAAAATGAGCAGGCTGCCCAGGGCAGTGGTGGAGTCACCACCTCTGGAGGGATTTAAATAACATGTAGAGGTGGCAATGGGGGACATAGTTTAGTGGTGGCCTTGGCAGTGCTGGGTTAACAGTTGGACACAAGGACCTCAGAGGGCTTTTGCAACCCAAACAGTTCTGCGATTCTATGATTTGATAAATCTGCATCCTGTTTTGTCGTTTGCAGGAGGTGCTGCAACTGCCTGGAGGCCAGAGAGGTGCAGAGGGAGCCAAGGGGAACTCCTGGCAGGAGAAACTCCTGAGCGCTGTTAAACATTAACACCCTGGCTCTGTTCCACACCAGCCAGGATCACTGGGGTTCTGCAAGGAGTTTGGGTTCACAGCCAGGAGCCAGACAGGAACCAGTGCTCTAGGCAGGCATCTGCAGCCCTGTAGCCCAGCACAGCCCCTCAATCCCTCCTTGTCCCAAAATCCCTCTTGCTCCCCAAAACCCCTCCAGTCCCCAGTTTTCTCCTGTCCAAAGTCCCCCACACATATGGCAGCGCCTCGGCAGGGCTCGACTCGGTTCTGCCCGTCCCCGGGACTGGGGATGCTCTGCACCCCCGGGGACGGTTTGATACCAAAAGGTGGTCGGGGAAGGACCACCCTCCGCCCCGTCCGGTGGTTATTTTTGCCGCCCACTCGCGTTTATGTGGCAGGCGGGACAGGGGAGTCCCGAGAGGTTCTGCGGGGGCCCCCACCACTTCGACTCACCCAAGAGCTGCCGCTGGACGGGGCTTCGCTGCCCGGAGAGGAGCAGTGCTGCTGCCGCGGCCATGGATTCTGCCCAAACTTTGGGAAGGAAAAGGGGAAGCGGGACAGGAAACGGAGGCGAGCGGGTGATTAACGCTTTGGTGTCTGCCCAGGACGGGCGGGGGCCGGCAGAGCCGCCGGGCATCACCCCCGGTGGGCATCACCCTGCCGAGACCCCGCTGGGCATCACTCCCGTGTCGCCCGGCACCGAGCGGCTGCTCTGGGCTCGGGACAGGGAGCGGCTTTGGTCCTCCCCGGTTCGGTGAGGGGCAGGAGCACCGGGACTTCGGGGTGTGGGATGCTCGGTGTATCCCGGGCACTGCTCTGCACCACCGACCCATGGGAGACACCATCCCGCACCCGATCCTGCTGGCAAGGGCTGGGCGTCCCCTTGGCGCCCCACGGTGCTGAGCCACGGGCTGGTCATGTGTGGGGGAGCGTGCTGGATCCCGGGTCCCTCTTGCTGGCTGCTCGGTGCTTGTGCCCATGGCTGTGGCTGTGGCACACATCTGAGGGGAAAGTGGGGTGGACAATGCCGTTATGGACCAGCGTTGTGACAGATGACATGGACACCGAGAAGCAAATGGAACGTGACTGCGTGGAGGAACTGGGCTGGTGGTGGCCCCTTTCCTTCCCCTTTCTGGGTAAGAGTCCAGCACCCTGATAAGCTAAGGCCAGTCCAACTGAGTCAGCTGAGCCCAGTCCAACAGAGTCCAACAGAGTCAAATCCAGCTGAGCAAAGCCCAGCCATCAGGGAGCAAGACCTGGAATAGCCATGGTTCCAGTGATGCAGGAACTGTCTCTCATGTGCCTGATCCTGCTCCTGCTCAGCAGAGACCCGGGTAAGTGGGGCCTGGACAGCTCTATCACATTTCCCATGCACGATTTCCCACACTGCTGGCCTGGCAGTCCTTCCCTGTGTCCATGGGAATCTCCTCTGGCTGCCTCCCTTCCAGCTTGCTTTTTTCTCCAGATGAATTCAGTTTACTCCAGCAAGAGTCTGGGTTCACCTCATCCTGCAGTCCCCAGAAACTTGGAGGACAAGGGGCAGGAATATTTCTCTGTCTTCTGCTCCAGTCTCAGGGCCAGGGTCTGCTGATCCCTCGTGTTGTGCCTCAGCCCTGGGGCCCCTTGTCAATTCCAAACTTTTCTGCTGCTCTGCCCAGGTGTGGGTGCCCAGGCGAGTCAAGGCTTCAGTCTGCAGCAGCCTCAGACCAAGGTGTCGGTGGCA
>JANPWX010000258.1:633122-656266 GCA_024734555.1 Trochalopteron elliotii | reverse complement strand
GCCAACAGCACAGCACTGACAAGCTCACCAGCATTCCAGGAAAACCTCCACAACCCCAACAAATCCCAGACCCACCGCCCTCACCTCGCGCTAGAAAGTGAACGACAGAACCAGGAGGAACCTCGGGCTCAGGCCTCGCCCCCGTCCGTCGCCGGGCTGAGCCCTTGCGGCGGGGCCGCGGGCTGGCTGAGACTGAGGTTCCTCCTGGTTCTGTCGTTCACTTTCTAGCGTGAGGTGAGGGCGGTGGGTCTGGGGTTTGTTGGGGTTGTGGAGGTTTTCCTGGAATGCTGGTGAGCTTGTCAGTGCTGTGCTGTTGGCGCTGTCACCAAACAAACTGAGGGGGAGTCAGCCACCATTCTGACCTGCTCCTGTCCCTGCTCCTCCTCAAACTAGCTGTGTTAAAATTCATGTCTGTTCATGGATGGCACAAAAGCTGCTGTTTCAGAGCAATAATTTTGGCATAACTCCTGTATAAGTTCTGCAGAAGAAGGGCCCTGACATTCCCTGACGGGGAGGGTGACATCCCTGCAGCAGTGAGTGTCCTGCCATGACACAGCCAAATAGCACAACCTGCTGAGGCCTCGTGTTTGCCAGGACCTGCAGCAGGGGAAATGACACCAAGTGTCTTTAGGGTGAGGTATCTTTAGGAGGTCCAGTGTAACAGATGTTTCAGCTGGGTTGTTTGTGCATGTCTTTCCTGAGGAGCTTTTCTGGTTTTCCTTTCCAGATTGCACTTGCCAGTTTCTATGAGGACGGGGGTGATGAGGACATCCTGACCCTTCCCCAGCCCACACCCAGCTCCATATCCAGAGGCACTGGAGCCAGGTGAGGAGGGAGCTTCAGCTCCATGCTGGAGAGCTGACAAAACACACACTCTCTAAAGCACTGATTGTGTTAATTTTCAGGAGAAGTAGCTTCACCTTGGGTGGCTCTCTAGAAACTGTGAAAACCTGAGCGTTTGTACATCACAAGTATTGGTGTTATTGCACAACTAAGCCAGAGATCAGTTAGGACAACTTGCCTCATTGCTCAGGAAAAGCTTGATTTATCTTTTGACATTAAAAACAGCCTGGTGGTGACCTTTCATTTAAGCAGATCATATCTCTGCAGGAAGCATATCTTCTCATTTTGGGTGACACCTGAGCTGATCAAGCCGAGTGTTTTACAAAACAAAAAAGTGAATTGTACCTTATCAAATCCCTTTGAAGTAAGGGAATGCTGTCCAATTCCAAGGAGGAGTTGCTGCCTTTGCCATGAAGGAAAAGTGCTCTGGGGTCAGGTGTTGTTGGACAGAGCCCACCTTGCAGAAGGAGCCTGTTGCAGTGGGGAATGTTCCAGCTGGGAATGTGTCTGACATCCTTCTTGCTGGATTTTTGCAGTGACCATCGAGTAACCTCCTTCAGAGACCTGGTGCATGCACAGGAGGAGGATGATGAAGAGGAGGAGGGACAGAGGTAAGTTTGCAGCTGAAGGCTCAAACCGTGGGTGTTTATCCCTTTCCTTCTGGGAGAACTTGCTGCTTGTGTACAGCTTCTTTCAAAAAAAACAGGTTTACATGGATATGGGGTTCCTGTAATGAAACATTCGAGGTTTGACAGGGCAGGTTTGTCAGTGCAAAGCACAAGCACGTGCTCAGCTGTGTAAGCACCAGCTGTCAGCACTGAGAGAAAGCCTGAAGTGGGATGTGGAAGCCCTGGGTTAAGAATAGAAAACAGCCCAGATCCTCCTTTGGGTCTCTAGGGAATGGAAATGGGGGAATTATGCAGGGATTGTTTTTTTTACTGCTTGGGGTTTTGAGGGTTTATTTTGGTTGGGGTTTTGGGTTCTTTTTTTTTTTCCCCTTAAGTGTTGCTTAAGGGTAAACTGACGGAGTGTGGAGTCAGAAATAAAAACGTAGGGTCCCTTTCCAGGGGGAATGTGGAGTATTAGTAGGACAGTCTCCTACAATGTCAGCTCTAAGTAGTTAAATACCCTTAAGGTTGAGGGGCAAGGTAAATGGAATGGAACTGATGTATCTGAGGGGGTGGCTCAGCCTGGATGGGCCATGGTCTGCAGGCAGCTGGGAGCTCACTCTGTGGATTACAAGCCATCTGGAAGCTAATGAACCCAATCTTCCAGAAGTGCTTAATTGCACTTCACTGACTGTGCATCCATTGCTTCCAGTTGAGATCCACCCTTTGTGTGGCACAGACGTGTGTGCCTCCCCTCAGAATTCCAGCTGGATGTTGCTCTGAGGGGTCACAGATTTGCTGGAGGCCTTGCTCAGCTGGGTAATCGAGCTGGTACCGGTGGTTAAAACTGGGCTTGTCCCTCTGGGCTGTTCCTCTTCTCATGTCTGAGCATTGTTACCACTTGATTGCTATTGATCCACGGGTAATTTACAGCAATTGACATAAAAGTAAAGTCTTGGCAGCACAGGCACGTGGCTGCAGTGGGAGACACGCTGGTGGTAGCCAGTGTTTGTAGATCCAAGGGGTTTCACTGAGCTGCACAAACAAGTGACCCCTGATCCAACCTGCTGGCTCCTGCAGAGCCATTGGGCAGGGGCTGACCAGGAGCTGGGTGCTTTCTGTCAGGTTTTATGCCGGGGGCTCAGAGAGGAGTGGGCAGCAGATCGTGGGTCCTCCGAGGAAGAAGAGTCCCAACGAGCTGGTGGAGGATCTGTTCAAGGGAGCCAAGGAACACGGCGCCGTGGCCGTCGACCGGACGGCCAAGAGCGGTGGAGAGACAAGCAAGCCAAAGGTGAGGAGGGAGGAGATCTTCCTTCTGTTCCCCATTCCAGTTAAGGTTCCACTGTGCCAGATGTTTGGTACTGAGGAGTCCTGGAATTATCTCAGCAGCTAAGTCTGGACTCCTTTCTTAGTGCAGCTGCATTTTGTGTCACAGTGGCAAGAAGAGCCGCTCCGTTGTGCCGCACTTATTAACTTGCTGAAGCTGTCACTGCCTGCAGGGCAGGAGATGCTGCTGATGCCACAAAGCCCCTGTTCACCCACAGGGGTGGTGGGGACAGGGGAGCAGCTCTTTGGGTCTGTGTGGTTCTGTAACCCTGTGCCTGCCTCTCTCCACAGCCTTTTGCAGGGGGAGGGTATCGCCTTGGGGCTACTCCAGAGGAGGAGTCAGCTTATGTGGCAGGAGAGAGGAGACCAAACTCTTCTCAGGATGTGAGTATCTCTGCTTGGGTTTGTAGCTGTCACTCCAGGGATTTCTCTGCTCCAGCTACTGAGCTTGCCAGCCCCTAGAGTTACAAAGCTTAATAGAAATTCACAAGGACAGAAATATGGTAAATCCTGCTTCCTGTGGGATTTCCAAGTAGAAAATAATAGATGATTAGGCCTTGGGTAAGCAGTTTTCTAGTGAACTTTTAATTAAAATTCTGAGCCTTTCTTAGAAGTACAGATTGGGAAAAATAGTGTGCAAAGAGCATTGGGAAATCAACTCTTCTTTATCCATTATTATATATATCCAATATATATCCATAGATGGGAGCTGACAGCATCAGTTCAAGATTCCCCTGTGCCTGGTTTGTGACCAGACAAGGTCATGGCTGTGGTGGGAGCCTGGTTTAGGCTCCTTGCCCAGCACATTCCTGGATCTTCATCCATATTTACCCAAAAGGGGACCATGGTGCCACCTTCTAGGAATTGACACCTGACCATTACATAAAAGCCAGTGCTTTGTGTTTTTCTAGCTCAGAGAAACCTGCTGGAATGTTTCTGCACCTTGAAGCTCCTCTGCCAATCTGGAACTTTTCACTTGGCTTCAGTTTTTGTTGTCACCAAGGTGCTCAGTGAAGCTAATTGTTCTTTTGGGGCTGCTGCAGGTGCACGTTGTACTGAAGCTGTGGAAGAGTGGATTTAGTCTGGATAGTGGAGAGCTGAGGAGCTACCAGGATCCATCCAATGCCCAGTTCCTTGACGATATCCGCAGAGGGTACGTAGTGAGAGGGGACAAAAGGGACAGCTGTTTTCTGAAATGTGAGTGTTTGTGGAATCCAGGCTTTTGAATCCATGGCACATTTCACCTGAGCTTTCTTGCAAGAAATTAGTTACTCTTAATATGGACCATTTGGTTCAGGTAAACGGGGAGTGGGTTTGGTTTATGTGGGGCCTTGAGAGTTTGGAGTAAACAAACACATTCATATTTGTGTTGAGAATTTCTGATGCATTGTGTCACTGCAGGTGAGGGCCAGGGAGAAGTAACCTTTAATTTGTGTCTGTCAGTGAGGAGTGTGCATCTGCCCTGTCAGTTAAGCAAAGGCTGTCTGTGATTCCTGAAATTCCAGAGATCCTGGGCTTTTTGTCCACGCATTCCTGCCTTGCTGCAGCTGCCTTAGGACCCTCTCTTTGCAGGGAGGTCCCAGCTGAGCTGCGCAGGTTAGCACGGGGTGGACAGGTGAACCTGGACATGGAAGATCACCGTGATGAGGAGTACGTGAAACCTAAAAGTGTCTTCAGAGCTTTTACTGGAGAAGGACAGAAGCTGGGCAGGTGAGAAGATGGTGACACTGGTTTACTGCATGTAATGTGAGCGAGTCACTCGAGCCTTGTGAGGTGGAGCCTTCTGATTCATCCTTCTGAAAGAAGGGCACTGGGTGCCTGTGGGATGGGAGGTGTTCCTCTAAGGAGACAAGGCTTGCTGATGTATACTGTGAGGAGGCCCAGCCTCCCCCTGCCAGGAGCTGGATCCCTGGTTTGGAACCTCCATGGGTGTGTTGTATTGGAGCAGTGTTTCCAAGTCACACTTTCCCCTGTAAACTTGTGGGTGTGAGGACCCGTGGCACCAAAGGGGGATGGTAGAGTTGAACTTCTAGACAAGTTCCTGCTGACTGGCTGACTCAAAAATTCTGACTTCCAGCTTGCTTGTGGAGGATCCCTGGTAGTCGGGCCTGGCAGGCAGCGAGCTCGCTGCCTGATCTGGTACCCTGCAGCCAGGTGAGTTTGGTTTCTAACAGCTCTCCCTGCATCTCCCTGTTGGCAGCAACGCCCCCCAGGTGATGGGCACCAGCTCTCCAGCCCAGCAGGCAGAGAACGAAGCC
Source organism: Trochalopteron elliotii (assembly GCA_024734555.1). Lineage (NCBI taxonomy): Eukaryota > Metazoa > Chordata > Aves > Passeriformes > Leiothrichidae > Trochalopteron > Trochalopteron elliotii. The sequence continues at coordinate 651,231 of JANPWX010000258.1, read as the reverse complement.
AAAGCCAGTTCTGCCATCGTCATCGACGAGTCGGAGCCCGTCACCAACATCCAGATCCGGCTCGCGGACGGCGGGCGCCTGGTGCAGAAGTTCAACCACAGTCACAGGTGTGAGCACAGCAGGGAACACAGGCAAGGCATAAATGGCCCTGCAAGACAGGGCATTGGTGGAGCAAGTGTTAAAATCCTGGATAACCTGCCAAAAGGAGCTTTGGGCATCCTTCTATACAAGTGAAAGGGAATAAAATTGTTGTGGTGGTTTTAAGAGGGTTGCTAACTGTTGGACAGGATTTGCTTTCCAAATTGGGATAGATTATAGCCAGTGAGCCAGCACCCTGGAGTGTAAGTGTTATCAGCAGAACTTTCCTTGGTGTCACCTCTAAAAGACTGAATCTCTTCTAAAGGCTGTGGAAACTGGCAGATAATTAGGAACCTGATTCAGTTATTCTGACTCAATTTAGACTTTTCTATGGGGCTGTTCCCTGTGCTGAGTGGAGCACCAAGGGATGCTCTTACCACAATTCTGTTCCTTTCGGTGAGCCAAGTTGGCTTAGATACACCACTGCTTCATTTGAAATCTCTTGAAATCCTTCTCACCTTCCTGATCTCATAATTTATACTCATTCCTCCAGTTTCTGTAAGGGTCAAGCTCAGGGCAAAAACTTACAAAAACCTCTGCCTGTGACTGAGTTCAGGAAATGGATCCTGTGTCACTGTGTGGCTGCTCACAGGAGCTGAAATCCTCTGGGTTCTGCTGTGTGTGACGAGCTCAGAAAGTGTCAGTTTGTTAATTGTTCATCTTGAAGGGTTTGGAGGCTTTCAGATAACCCCCTGACAACACAGACAGAGAAGACTGAGCTGAGTCTGTAGCCCAGAAAGCAGCTGCTGCTATTTCACTAAATGAGAGCAGGTTTAATCAGAATAGCCTGGTGTGGCCTGTGGTGGGAGCTGAAATACAGATGCAGGGCTGCACACTCTGGGCAGAGCAGTGACTTGTCCAGGCTGTGCAGTAGCAGCATCACCCTGTGTGTTTGATCCCTTTGGACAGGATCCGTGACATCCGGCTCTTCATAGTAGATGCTCGGCCAGCGATGGCTGCCACCAGTTTCGTCCTCATGACCACCTTCCCCAATAAAGAGCTGACTGATGAGGACCAGACCCTGAAAGAAGCCAACCTGCTCAACGCTGTCATCGTTCAGCGGTTGACATAAAGGACCCCAGCTCTGGCCGCACACGGGGTCGTCTCCTCCCGCGCGTGCGCCGGCGCCGTGCCACGCAGGCCCACATCTGCTCGTAGCTCTGGGTTCTTAGCTCTTGGTTGGACTTTTTCTCTTTAGTTGCATTTCCCATGGGGTTTTTTTGTGATGATGATGATGATGATCAGTGGACTTTAAAATAAATAAACAAAAGTAATTTGTTTGGAAAGGAGCTGCAGCCTCTGGTGCCCCAGATTCCCCCAGGAGAGTTCAGTTACATTGTGGATTGAGTTACTGCACTGGGAGAGGGGAGGAAGGTAAGGGGGAAGGGAACTCCAGGGGGCAGTTTCTGTCAGTGGACTGCTCACCACAGTCCTTTTTCTTCCCTCCAGGGACTGCTGTAAAGTACTGCCTTTTTTTTCCACACATTAAATATAAACTATCTGAGAATGGGTGATCTTATTGTCAGGATAATGGTTACACTCCTGTAAAAGCATTGTGGGGGAAGTCTTTGTGAAAGAGCTCATGTGGGGAAAATTCCGACTTGTGAGGTTCAGGGTTTAACACTTCCCATGCTGTTCCAGAGAAATCCCTGACTTTCCTTCCCTCAGCAGAACTCTTGGGGCATTCATTGAAGTCCCCACCTGCTCTGCCTTTGCTTTTTCCGACAGGCCAGACTGGCTGCAGGTTTAAATTGCTGTATTGCATTTCTCTGAGAAACCCTGCTGCTGCTATCTTCTTTCCAAGAAGGCACAAAGCTGAATCAGCTTGAAGTGATTAGAAGTAAAGGGCAAACAGAGTCTGTCTTACTGGAAAGCAAGTTCTGTCCTGAGAGGTGAATTATTGAGATGATTGCAACAGCTTGGGTGGAAAAACTTGAGGCTGTAGTACCCTTTGATGTGTTTCCTCTCCTCTGCTGGGGACTAACATAGCTGAACTGGAATTCTCCAGCGTTGATCTGTTCTGTTTGTGTTTTGGGCTCAGGTCTCCATCTCTTTCTCTCCTTTGAACAGAATCCTGTGGGTTAATTCCTTATGCCCAGGCACAAGGCACTGGTAGTGCTGGCATAGCTGCCATGGACTATTGTGCCATGGCACTCTGCATTGCATCTCAGCTGCTTCTGTCCCTGTTCGGGGCTTCCGAGCAGAGCCCAGAGCTGTGCTGAGTCGTGGGCTGCACCCACCGGCTCCCTGGGAGCGAGGTCCTTGGGAAAGGCCGGAATGCTCCCTCCCCATCCTGCCTTAGGCACACCTGAGCCCCGCGGCCGCTGCGCCGTCACTCCACCCCCCTCTGCGCTCGGAAACTTCCAGGTCTTCCCCTTGGTGCGAGCAGGGGGAGCTCGGGAGCAGGCCGGGGAGGGCCGGCAGGTTGGGCAGGTTCAGCGTGAGGAACTCGCTTGGCTGCCGGTGGAACACAAACCAGCAGGAGCAGAGAGCAGCCCTCAGCAAGGGCATTTTTACAGCAGTTTCTCAACTGAGAGCTGAATTAACTGATATTTTTCATTACTAAATGGACATAGAGTGTGCGTAACAACCAATTTGTAAATTATTGTGAAAATTGCCATTAAAAGCCCACAAACAGGAAAACAGCGTTCGACCCTTTCTAACAACAGCTGCCATCTGGTCTCAGATTTTGGATCACATTCACTGAGGGTGTCTCCTCTTTGAGTTGCTCTGCCAGCAGACTTCCTGTGCTGAGCTGTCTTCTACTAAATGAGATTCAACCTCTCAGCAGCATTTTTAAAGATTATTTTTTGTGACAGGAGAGCTTGGGGTTCCCCTGCCTGTGCATCACTTGCTGGTGTATTTATAACCAGTGAGTAACCTGTGTGAACCAGTGCAGAGAGAACTGAGAAAGGGAATTTCCCTTGGAGCTACAGTCACAACTGCCTTGTGGAGTTCTTGAATCCTGATCTTCGCGTGTGCCATTTTGGGGACCTGGAACAGCATCTTCCAGAGTGCTGGACAGGATGCACTCCTAGACCCAGAAAGAAAGTTTATCCAACAGAAAGGGTGCAAGTTACTTGTCTCCTGCTTCTGCATTTGTTAGCCAGGGGTATCAGCACTGAGGTGGTGCCTAGTTGGTATCTGTGGTCTTTGGAGGAACTGGCTACATTGGTGCCCCAAAATTCAGTGTTGGCAGCCAGACAGCAACTCCTCCAAGGTTCTGCTGTGCAGATTCTGCTCACCGATGGGAACTTGCACATCCAGCTTTGCTGCCAGTTCTCCCCTTGCTGGTGGAAGGGAAAGGGGATAAACCCAGGGGCCCGGGACTTTTCTCTGCCAGGAAGAGAGAATTCTCCCTGGAGCCGGAGGGTGGCAGTGCTGCAGAAAAGCCGCTCTCCTCGAAGGCTTCTTTGAGGAGCTCTGCCGACTCCTGCTGGGAGCTGCCTTGTGCTCTGGTGTGTCTGTGAGCACCTCTGGGGCACCGCTGCCAGCTCCTCCTGCCTCTGATTCTCTCCCTGGTTTTTGTAAGTAATGAGCAGTGCTTATCTCCTGGTGAGCGGGTCAGCTCTGCCCCACTGCCCGAGGGAGCGCTGAGGTGGGATCAGGTAGACCTGTCTTCTTCCAAACCTGACAAAAGAGCCTGTGGAAACTGGAAGTGACATACATGCAATCTCCTCTATTAAACTGTCTCCTGTGAGCTGGTGAAGTGTTTTGCTCGCAAATAAAATAAGCTATAAAGCAAAAATTATAAGCCAATTAATGAGAAGGGGTAATACACCAGAACAGGAAAAAAAGAGAAGGAAAGAGACACTGTGATTTTGTCAAGAAAATCACCTTGTTACTTGCACAGTCACATCCCTGGAAGAGTTCAAGGTCAGGTTGGAGCAACCTGATCTAGTGGAAAGTGTCCCTGCCTGTGGCAGAGGGTTGAAACAAGATGAGCTTTAACATCCCTTCCAACCCAAACCACTCCTTGATTCCATTATTGTATTTGTTGCTATGCCACTGCAGTAGACAAATCCTTATTTCTGACACTTGGGTAGCTTTTGATTATTAGCAAGTTTGACTTCCTCTCTAGTAAAATCTCTTGCCTTTGTCATTCCATTTCTGTGTTCTAACAAAGTCATAGGCCAAGACTGGGCTTTTCTAAAGCTGATTAGTTACAGTCACAAAAAAGTATTTTTTTTCTCCTTCTTTGCCTGAGAAGTTTTTCCCTGCAAAATTTTCTTTTTTTTCATTGACCATTCTCTCACAAGGAGGTCATGCCTGTGTTCCTGACCTTTCACACCCCAGTGTTAAGGCAGTGCTCCACATCTCACATAAAAATTCAACTTCTTTTCAATTTCTGGGTTAGATACAGCTCAGTTTCAGGACTGTGCTGTTCTCCCTGGGACTGATGTCTTTCACTGTACCCAACTGTTTTCTCCAAATGCTGCATTTTAACAGTTTTCCTCAGCTGGGTAATTGTAGGATTTCCTGGGATTTTTTTTCCTTCATATGCATTTCTTTGTTTCCTCTTCTTTCCTTTCACATGTCCTTGTTGCTAAGGTTTAGTTCCTGTGTTTTCTGATAGCATTTCACACCACTTCCTGGGAACTTTGCCTCCCCCTCTGTAATGCTGCTTTTGCTGTGGGATGTTTCCTGGTCTCTGTTTCTTACATGCTCAGTGCTCTGCTTACCTCAGGAGGTTCTGCTATCCCAGGGCCACATAGTTTTTCAGTGATCCTGGTGTAGGAATACCCATTTCTAGGTGTAGTTGTACCTTCAGCTGCTTGTTCAAGTAAAACAAAATTAACACCATTAAGCAGCAAGTTTTGATTGGCTTTTTTTGGCCCCAGACTCAACTAGCTCAGCTGGCAGATAAATTGAAGCAGCATAAAAGATACAGAGAAAGAAATCCCAGAGCACAGCAGCACTACTAGTAAGTATCCTCAATACTAGAGGATGACTGGAAATGTAGGCCTTTAGAGATTTTTTTTTTCCTTGTTGCTTTTTACTGTAATTGGTGATAATCAATTTAGGCTTTTCTTCTCATTGCTGGACAACCCTACATGCTTCCAGAAGGGAAAAGTGACCTTCTGCTTCTTGGGTAGGTCTTCAGCTCCCTGTGTCTTGACTTACAGGAGTGAGTAAAAGGATGTCAGTCTGCTCCGGGGACGTTATCTAGAAGTTCAGTCAGGAGGTTTTCTTTTGAAAGCAGCTCTGATTTACAGATCCTTTGTTACCAAGAAAAAGAACCTTGAATTGATGTTTCTTCTGATTCTGTAGTTAGATTGGAAAATGTGCTCAGGGGATTGATGTCACAGTCACGTAAAACAAGGTGCTGTGGTGTTCTTCAAAGCCAGCACCACGAGGGGAGGAGCTGGGATACCTGTGTTAATCCTTGGGCAGGAGCTGCTGTCTGTGCAGGAGTTTGCTGTTCGAGGTACCTGCATGAAGGATTGCTGGGTTGTGAAAGCAAGAGAGGGCCAGCCCCTTACTGCTTCTGAATGGCCTTGTTGGTGAACCAGATGGAGTCTGGTACTCTTAAATGAGAGACTTAATTAAGCAATGAAGTTGTTTTTCTTACCAAGTTGTGAGTTTCCATTGGTGTTTGTGTGGTAAACGTGGCATCCTCCAAGGCAGGGTGTCTGACAGCCACTCCAGGCAGGGCTGGGAGATGGAACCCACATTTCTCAGCTGTGCCTGCTGCCAGGAATGCTTTCCTGGCATCCCAACTGCATCCCCATGAAAGAAAAGCCAAATAGCTCCTCTCATGCTTGTGAGACTCAGACCAGACTTCTCTGAGCTGTGTGTTTCTGTACCTGTCCTGCAGGCACACGTACACAAACACTCACCTCACTGCTCTGCCTGGTGTGGGGAGAATCAGCCATGCCATACAGTCACTGAATCCTACAGAGCTGGGTCTCCTCACCTACATCCTTGTGAATGAGGTACCACTGCCCTGCCAGCTTTATAGGCAACTTTATGCTGTGGGCAGTCTCATTTTACTCCAGGAAGGAAAAAAGAGTGAAGTTATTTGATGTCTGCTGAGAGTTCAGCTGCAAGTCTCCTCCTCACTCAGGTAAGTGGTGCATGTGCTGTGCCACATGGTGTGGCACACATGGCTGGCACAATGGCCCTGGGAGCTGGTGGAGTGTCACTGTGGATCACCTGGGCACTTCCATGGGTTCCAGAGTGCTGAGTGGGCTCCTAGGGCAGCATTGATGGACAGCCAAACAAACACACACTGTCCAACCAAGGAAGCAGCTCACTGCAGGTGCAGGCCAGGTGATGGGGCTGCCAGAATCCTGCAGGATTCCACAGAAATGGGAGGTGAAACCCTTTCTAGTTACCTGTGAGCAGTTTTTCCAAACAAGTCCCTTGTTTTCCAATTACACAGATCTACAGAGAGTAGTACAACACTAATGAGGCCACAGGCCCCCATCTTTGGCAGTTGAACAGCTCCAGTGTCAAGCACCTCTCAATTCACTAATTTATCATTTTGTGACTTATTTACAATATTCCTAAATGCTTATCTTATTTACTGTTCTGTCTTGCCTGTACTGAGCCTGTCAGTCCCAGTCCTGGGAGTTCCTGAATAGATTCCAGATGCTCTTATTTACTCAGGTACATTTCATGGCTCCTCCTTAAATTAACTCTTTAATGGCCTACGGGGCCTATGGTGGCAACAGGTTCTCTCCTGCCTCGTCCATCTTGGTGGCTGTTGAGTCCTGGCTCCTGTCCCAACAAGAGAAGGTAGCTGTGCTAAGGGGAACCCAAGAGCCTCTGGCCATGCCTAGAGCAGTGAAGGAGAGCTAAACCTTTAGAGGATTTGTTGGTGGAACATACCCAAATGCTGCCACTTGCTGCTGTGCCAAAAAAAAAAAAAAAAAAAATCCCCATTTGCTGGCTTTAGACTATGTTTTACTTTTTCTTGTTTCCAGTGGGGCTTCCTTGCCTGAGCAGCCCATCTCTAGGTCACAGTGCCCTGAGAAAGCCCTGTTCAGCCAGCATGGCTTGGGTGGAAGCTGTTGGTATCACACATTCCTGGGCCCTGGGCTGACTGGACAGGCATCTTATGGTTCTGCAATGGAGGAGAGGGTTCTGGGGAAGTTCCTTTGCAGTGAGTAATTCCAACAGGACGTTGTTTCTCAAGCTGCAGAGCTTTGGTTTCTCTGAGCTTTTGGTGAGTATCTGCAACAGAACATGTAGTGTAGCTGCTGTGTTGATGAGTATTTCCCTTTTCTTTCAAAACATATTTTTAAGCAACTAATAGAAAAAGATCAGTTAATGATGGAAGAGGCATCATCCTTTCATTCCAGCCCTTTGGTGAGTTTTCAGGCCTTGGCACAGAGTGTTACTGGAGAGCTCACTGCTTGCAGCAAGTCACCCAGTGTACAGCAGTGATTAACACTGGGTCTGGTGCTTTTCACCAAAATCTGCCTTTCCAGCACCAAGCTGAGCCCTGCTGTCACACAGAGGCGGGCTGTGAGCTCCCCATGCTGCTCTGGCAATCGTGACATCCTGTCGAGCTCCAGTGGGTGCCGCTGCCTCCTGTGAGGCACTGAGGGCACGACAGAGGCTTTGCGAGGAGCTGAGCAGGGCAGGAATAAAGCTTCCCTGTGTTTGGGGATAATTGTGCACTGACTTAGCCAGGAAGTAAGAGCTACTCAGCTACTTGGAGAGGTAACTCCTGGTCAGCTCTTTGCCTTCTAGTCTGTGAGCAGCAAATGCAGCTCTGTGCACCTGGGGAGTAAATGAGTGCCAAAGAGCCAGAGGATTAAGTGCTCAGTACAATTTCCAAAGTACCTTGTGTCTGTCCAAATGTAATTGTGTGGTGAGTGGGTAGAAAATGGGCTAGGAAAAAAATATAAATCAGAATTTTATATTTCCTTTTGAGTTTCCCCTTTCCTCTTGAATGGGGAGAGATGTATTTTGCTTTCTTACAGAGATGTATGCCAAGATACGCTGGTGGGAGATGGGGATTTGGATCCCACTGCACTGGCTGTGGTCCAGCGTGAGTGATATTTGTTATTGGGGATGTCAGTAAAACAGCAGTGAGGAGAGATGCCACTGACTCACTTGTACTGTGCCTTATTAACCAAGTTCTGACTCAGCCTGGTAAATTCAGGTGGTTTAGATTAACCCCCACTGGACAAGGCAAGGCTGAGCTGAAGATGACACATTGTAATGAACCTTGCAGAAAGGGTGCTTAGTTCCCCTTGGATACAGGATGTGGTACAGAGACATTAACACAAATGTAATGCTTCCACTGGGAGCAGGGAGAGGGGTTTTGCCTCTGTTTTTCTGCCTTGGCTGCTGCAGATAGGTCCGGTGTCAGGGACTGAGGCGGGATCTGCTTTTAAAGAGCCGCCTGATGGGATCAGATGTGCCAAACAGATGATTAGCGGGCAGAGTGCTGGTGCCATCCCTCCCTGCCAGCCTTTTCCAGTGCCTTCTGTCCTCTGAAGCCAATTTCTCCCTCCACTTTGCTTTGCCCAGCCCTTGCAGCAGTGCTGGCTGTGAGCTGTGAGCACGGCTGCCTTGGGAACGCTGCTGCTCCCACACAGCCAGCACCAAGGAACTGGGCTCCCACCACTCTCCATGCAGGAGTAATTTTTGGTTTGTGATGCCGAGACTGGTGGATGCTCTGGGCTACAAAAGGACTGTGAAAGGGAACTGAAATGCACCATTCTTTTCAACAGGTCGAAACACTCTGTGACATCTGCACTGTTACAGGAGATCTCTTGGGAGCTCACAGGCTGAAGGAGGCTGCAAATTGCAGATCTTCCAATATAAAGGAAAAACATATCCATGTATCCACATGGATGTATCTACACTTCCCATGCTCACTGACCTTGTCCTGGGACTTTGCACAAGTGCCTGAAGTGACAGAACAAGGGGTAATGGATTCACGCTGACAGAGGGCAGAGCCAGATGGGATAATAGGACAAAATTCTTCCTTGTGAGGGTGGTGAGGCTCTGGCACAGGTTGTCCAGAGGAGCTGAAGCTGCCCCATCCTTGGAAGTGTCCAAAGCCAGGCTGGATGTGGCTTGGAGCAACTTGGTCTAGTGGAAGGTGTCCCTGACTGTGGCAGGGGGTTGGAACAAATGAGGTCTCTTCCAACCCAAAGTATTCTGTAATTCTGTGAACAAGGAGTCCAAGCTGGGTTACAGGTTTTCTTTGGTAGAGAGAGGCTTTTGTTGCAGAATGACCTGCAGCAAGGACCTGCCTGTTCCCACTGCCCTCTCCCTGCCTATTGCTGCCACTCTGCCTGCCTGCCTGCTCTGGGTTTCACATGCTGGTTCTTTGCAGCTGGTGGTTGCTAGTGCTGAGGCAGGAGTGCTGGGCTGGCTCCAGCATGCTCCTGTAGTGCTCTGGAGCTCAGGCAAAGGCCTTATTCCACACATCCCTGAGATCTCATTGTGAGAGCAGCCTGGGATGGGGAACAAATGCTGGACACAGCTTGACCTTTGGTGTGCAGTAGATTTCTCCACTTGACTGCAGAAAGCCGGGGAACTAGTGCCCCTAGTACATGCTGCACTGTGAGCCCTGACAGGGTTCCTGCCTCTGTGGGCAGGGTCTGGCCACACTCCTCCCGCAGGGCAAGTTACTTCCCCCATATCAGCTCCCCCTGGAGCCTCACAGATGCTCTACCTTCACCTGTCAAATCCCCGGCCAGCTCAGATGTGCATTTCCAGCAGCTACTTGATGTGCAAGGCAGAGTCTTCCTCACTCCGGAGAAGGAAGGCTCTGCCTCCCTGCCACGTGCAGGATGCAGCCGTGTCTGCCGTCACGATTCTGGGCATCATGAAGTGCTAAACTGCACATGTCGACCCAAGGAGCTCTCCCAGAGAGGAGAGTGGTCTGCAGAGAGGTAAGATCAGTGTCCCAAGGTGCTGCTTTCTCACATGCAGAGGCGCATTTTCACACGTGCAGCTCACCCTCGCGAGTGCGCTCGCCCACGCCGAGCCTGCCCGGCTCGAGCCGCAGGCTGTGGGGGTGGTTTGAAGTGTTTATGACTCAGGCTCGAGAACACATTGTTAAAGCAAAGCTCTGCGTTGTGGTGTTGTTGCTGACTTTCAAGTGAAATGGGCAGAGCCGTGCAGAGCGCTGTCCTACCTGCTGAGAGCATCAAGAGAACAAAAGCTACCGCAAAACCGTGCAGCCCTGAGAAATGCCTTTGTAATTTTAGAAACATAACTGCTGTGGAAATAAGATGTTGTATGAATAAGTGCTCCTCGGTGGTGCAAGCCTAATGCCTCAGCCATCCCCGCGGGACAAGGCTTTTGAGATTGCATGCTTGCAGTGGGGAATACAAGGGACCTGACTCTCACTGTGGGTTGTAAAAGGCAGAAAGTAAACTGGGACCAGAAGCTGAGAGGCAGGAACAGGCTGGCACAGGGAAGGCAGATACTCTGCTCCCCTGGGAGTGCAGGGAGAAGCTGGGCCCTCCAGCCTGGTGGGCAGAGCAGCATCAGTGCTTTTTCCATGGCAGGGGCTGTGGAGGAGTTATTGCTAATTGCTGCGTGAGGGAAACTCATTCAGTGCCTTCTGGAATGCTATTTTTTTGGGATTGTGCCCCTGATTTTGTACACTGCTCCCTAGTACCGTTACAATGAGGGTCTGTCATCCCTCAAGGGTAGCTGTTACTTTGACTGATGTTAGTGGCACAGCGAGCTGTCCCCAGCCCAACCAGGCCAGAGAGCTGGCAGGTTGTCTCCTCACTCTAAAAGAGATGAGGGAAGTGGGAATTTGAGGCATTCCTTGACTCAGTTTCATGGTTCCCCAGCTGTCCATGTGATGCTGCAGCCTGTCCCTCAGCCCAGTCTCTTGCACAGCAGCCCTGTGCCCAGTGTTCATCCCTCCTCACTCTCTGCAGGGCTCTTCTGGAGGGGCCCACAGCCTTTTACAGCTCTCCCTGAACCAGGCCTCGTGCCTGAGATGGCCATGTGCCCCACAGGACAAGGGGGCTTTCTGTATCTTTCAAAAGGTGCTGTGGATTTTCTGAGTGCAGGACAGAGCCCACCTGCTGCACTGGAGCTGCTCAGGATGGGGAAAGCTGAAACGTGGTGTGACCAAGAACACGAGTGCTCATGAGCCTGTTAGCCCTGAGTATATCCAAGGTGGCCTGTGTTGAGAGAGGAGGTCAGCCCTGGTCTGCACTGTCCTGACAGAATGGCCTTGGGACAGGTCTCTTGTAGGAGAGTGGGTGTCACCAAGGCCACACACTGCTTCAGCCGAGCCTACATGAGCTGTTCCCTCTCAATGTGGCCTTACCCTGTATCCCACAGGATACTCCTGGTCTTGTTTGATGCCAAGGTGTTTCACACTAGACAGCAAATTCAGTTTGGGGCTGGGGGGAAGTCAGTGCTGTAGGTTGTCTCTGGGAACTTGCCAGATACTTGAGATCAGTGTGGTGTTTACTGAAGTTAACCACATCCAAATAAAAGAGAGGTTTTGCCATCAGCCCTTTTCCTGCTTGCTGAAACATTCCTTGTGCTTCCCCTGCTGATCTATAGAAATCCCCTGGGCTCTGGTCTTTGCAGTCCCTCTCCTCACTGCCTCCATTACAGCCACTTTAAGCCTGATGCAATTTGTACTTTTTTAATGTTACAGAACTTGAAGCTCTGGATTGTGGTTCAATAGAACAGGAAAGGACAATGCCAGAGCTCAGCAGAGCACTGTGCCTCAATTAGATCTGTGTCTCATTCGTTAGCAGCCTCTCATCTCCTGCAAATGCGCCTTGAGGAGAATCAGGGGAAACACCAGAGATGTGACCCTGTTGACAAGACAAGCCCAAGAGGAGCAAATGACACAGATGCTCACTGATCAGCTTTTGCCTTGGAGCTCTGGCTGGTGGAGGAGTGGGTGTGGGATCAGAGAAAAGTTTGGTTTGAAATGGACCTTAATGCTTATCTCATTCCAACCCCTGCCACGAGCAGGGACACCTTCCACTAGACCAGATTGTGCCAAACCCCATCCAACCTGGTCTTGAACAACTCCACGGATGGGGCATCAACAACTCCTCTGTGCCAGTGCCTCACCACCCTCAAACAGTGGGTCAGAGCAGGAAAAAAGGCTGCCAGTGTGCCTGGTCCCTCAGATTTGCTCTGCAAGAGACTCTGAAGGCTCATGAACATGGAACACCACTGAGCAGGACCTGGGGATCCAGGCTGGCCCAAGGGAAGGTTTTGTGTTGGAAGCACTGCACCCTGATCACTGAGATTCCAGCAGCAGGGGAAGCACCCCACAGCACCCCAGCTGCCATGAGCAGCTTGCCTGTGGGTGCCAGGTGGAACAATGGCCAGCCAAAAATAGGTATGTTTGTCTTGGAAAGTTATGATGTCACTTGGGGTTTAAATCATCCTTGGAGATAAGCAGCAGCTGTGGTTTAGCTGTCAGCCAGAGGAGTGTATAATTTCTAAGGTGGGATTGTTCCCTGGAGTCTGGGCTGCAGGAGAAGCCAGGGCTGCTCTCTGCACAAAGGCTTGCTCTGTTGTGGGGCCACTCCCTACGAGATGACAGGCAATGCCCTGTGGTTTTTCTTCCAGACCTTCCTGCTGGATGTTGTGCACATAAGTGGCCACATGAGATGGGGTTATCTGCAAAGGGGTTCAGCAGTCTGGGGCAAAGGTAGAGTTTGGTAGGTAGCTGAAAGCCATCAGAAATGCATTCAAACTCACATGATCAAAATCATGGATCAAAATCACATGATTGTAAATATTGGCAGTGGAGATGTTTCTGGGCCATTTCAACACTTAGAGGGGTGTCCAGGGAATGCAGATGAAACACTGGCTGGAACAAGCTGCATCGTGCTGCTGCTCACAGCCTTTCCCCAGGACTTCTTTCCCTTTCAAACTGTTGTTTCCCTTCCCCTTCCTCCCTGGTTGGAGCCATTCTACATATCTTTGATCATTTTCCTTGGAAGAGACTGGGGTGCAGTCTGCTACAGGCTTCCTGGTCAACAAGAGCCTAAGGAGAAAATATGGCAAAAAGCTGGTCCCATGGTGAATGCCTGTGAAGATACCTCAGGAGTGTCTTTGCTGTGTTTAAATTCCTTGAGCACAAGGAGAAATGTTCTGAAGGTTTTATTCTGGTTATTTTTCTTTTCTTTCAGTTCTGTTTAAATAAAGTTTTCGTTATACCCCTTAAAGTTTGAACCTGCTTTGTTCTCCTGTTAATTCTTATCTCAAAACAGAAAATAAGTAGGTAATTCTAGTGGGTGCCCTGGCATTTGGCCAGTGCTCAACCCACCACATTATTTAGTGCATTGGCTGGGAAACTCAAATTGGTGAACCAAAACCACTGCACAAAATTGGTGAGACACTCCACTGGGAAGTGAGGTTTTTGAGGGATTCAGTGCTCCAAGAGGGTGTGGTGGGACATACAGAGTCAGTTGTGCCAGTAGCTCTTCTCCAGGCTCTAACTGGGGGCAGATCTTGCATGAAGAGGGTCACTGCTGCCCCAGGGTTCTGTTGCAGGGCAAGGACTTGGTGCAGTTAAGCAAGAAAATAAGAGATGTTAGAAACTCAGATATTACGTTTTCTCTCAAATGTTAGTGCTTCCTCTCACAGATCTTGATCTTGCAGTAGCTGGGCTGTGGTTTGCAGGCTGGGGAAGAGGCTGTACTGTGTAGCTCAGCTTGTGCAAGGAGCAGTGTGACCACCTTATCTGAGGGTTGCATCTGGCCAGCTCTGCTTCCTCCTCAGGGCTGCTCCAAGGTCTCTGCTGTCCAGGGTGCTCTGCTACAGCATGGTGTGATCCCTACCCCGCCTCCCTGAAATTCCTGTAGCACCTGTTCAGGTACAGCTCCTTCCAGACTGTAAGGAACATGGTGCCTGGGGCTGACTGTCTCACACACCATCCTGTGCTGCGAGGGATGAGGGATGGGGCACAGCCAGCTGGGGATTCCCAGCCTTTCTGGGAAGGGACCTGGAACAGAGCCTGGGAGAGCTGCAGCTGGGGAGTATGAGGCATGGATGCAGTTTGAAGCCATTGCCTATTGTCCTAGCCCTGCCTGACTTGTCACCAAGGTTTCACGAGTGCTTGGGTTCCTTTTAACCCAGGTCAGGAGAGAGTATAGCAGCTGGGAATAAACCCAGAATGGAGAGGCTGAGTTCATCCAGACAAGGATTTGCTGCACTGTCAGGATGTGCTGCTGTGAGGGAAAGACATTGCTTCCTGTTGTTTCCTGTTCCCTGTTCCAAAGGCCTTGTTTGTGTCCCAAACCCCTCCCTTTCCCAGCTGGCAGGCATGCAGAGAGGGTCCTGCTGCAGCCCCCATCCTCCCACCTCACCAGAGCTTCTTCCAGGGGCTGGTCTGGCAGGCCCTGATAGATCTGGGCAAGGCAGATTTATGCTTTCCTCTGGATTGCAGTGCTGGGAGGAAGGGCCCCCAGCAGCCCCAGAGCAGCACTGAGACATTGGGGTGTGGAGGTGTCACTTAGCCGGTGGGAACACAAGCAACACAGGGGTTGTTTTTGAGAGGAAACTATTTTTGACCAGTTTTTAGGGAAAACAGTGCCGAGACAGTGGATGTCTTTGTGCTCAGACTGCCCTTTCATGGGAAAAGGTTTAGAATTTCTTTGAACAAAGGTGAAGTTGAAGCCAGCAGTGGGTTAAAGCATGAACAGAAACACCACCTGGCAGCAGAGGGGTGGGAGTCAGCTCTGTCCACCTGCCTGGGCCATGTCACCTGAGTCACCTCTGGGAAAACAGGAGAGAATGGGCTGTACTACCTCGGGTCAGCAGCTGGGAGGGGTTGGCAGCTTGTTTTGACAGGTTGGGAGGTTATGGCAGAAGTGTCAAATGAATTTCAAGAAAGGCTGAACTTTTAAATCGTAGCCCATAGCTACATCTCCCACAGCAGCATCTTCAGAAGCTGCTGGCACCCCCACATCTCTCCTGGCAACAGTGAGGGGGCAGAGGGGGGAGAGGGGGAGAAATCAGCCATCCCGGGTCTGTAGTGCTGGGCTGGGCTCAGCCTTGTGCAGAGGCAGAGAGGGAGGCTGGTTATTTTTAGGGCTGGAGCTGGATCTGACCGTAGGCTGACCTTGCAACTCTCCAGTCTGGTGCACACTGGCAGGATTTGAGCAAATTGCTCCCCAGTTGTGTGATGAATTAATGCAAAGCCTTAAGTCTCATGATGCAACACTGCGATCAATGGGGCAGTGGTGTTTGAGAGCGGTGTCAGGAAGGTCACAGCAGCCCTGGTTCAAAACCATTTCTCTGACGCACAAAGAACCTCATGTTTTTCTCTTTTTTCCCTTTTATTGTTGTTTAGTTTTCTGGAGAGTGAAGGCTGTTCCTTGGAATCACCTGGTTCAGCCTGGTCAGGTGTTGGAATGCACTGCACTCTGCCACTGCCCCCTTCCAGTCTGGCTGCCTCTGGATTTAGGAACAGTACAGGAGCAGGGTCACTGCCCTGGTCCTGCTGGCCACACTACTAGGTGCCACTGGCCTTCTTGCCCACCTGAGCACACAAGCTCATGTTCAGCTGCTGCTGTCCAGCACCCCCA
Organism: Trochalopteron elliotii; assembly: GCA_024734555.1. NCBI lineage: Eukaryota > Metazoa > Chordata > Aves > Passeriformes > Leiothrichidae > Trochalopteron > Trochalopteron elliotii. The sequence continues at coordinate 635,587 of JANPWX010000258.1, read as the reverse complement.
GATCTCTTCCCAGATTTCCAGCTACTTCATCCCAAATCTGGAGCACTGCATGTGGTGGCTGTGACCTGAGGGCAGCACCTGGCACTTGTCCTTGTTGCATCTCATACCTTTGGCGTTGGACCATCGATTCATCCTGCCCAGATCCCTCTGTGGATCCGTCCTTCCCTCCAGCAAATCCGCAGCTGCTGGTGTGTGTGGTGCCTGCCAGACCACTGCTGCCTGGGGTGGTGTTTCTGTAGCTCAAATAATGTCCCTTTTATTTTTTACAGTATTACATCTCAATGGTCATGCTTGTCCCTCTTGGCATTTCTGACTTTGTGAGCACTGTCAGCGGATGATCCTGAGGGCAGGGAACGACTGGGGCAGAATTCACTAGTTTTCAAGCCTTTGTGTTTTCTCAAGGGTTTAAGCACAAGAACGTGACCTGAACCTGGGTCTGACCAGCTGGACCCTGAGCAGTGATGGGGTTGGTCAGACCTGGCTGAGTTTCTTGCCCCTATTGAAACAGTGCTTGTTGCAGTGACCTTGCTGCTGGTAAGATGAGCAGGTTATGCCAGAGACTTAAAAAAAACCCCAAAACACCCCACCCTGAGCGAGAGCTGCTGTGCCTGACGTGTGCAAGCGTGCCTGTGCCAGTGTGCCATGGGCTCCAGCGTGGGCATACATCCAGCAGCATTTTCCCCTTTCAGATCCTTGTTTACCACTAGTTCTTGTAAAGAGAGCAGGCCCAGCTCTCAGCAAAGACAACATTACTAAGTAGGCATGAGAACATGTCCTTTTCTACCCTGTTGTTTTTCACCTTGACTCAGGGCCTCACACATCTGCCCTCCTGATGTGGAAAGTCAGGGACTAGCGGCACCTTCAGTGTGTTGGAGCTTTAATGTAAAACATAATGCTATGGCATCGACCAAGAAAAAAACCCACCCTTAATATTTCAGTACTTAAAAGATACAAGCGAGGGACAGAAGCAATTAAAACTTGCTTCATGCTATTATCTGTTATTTTAAGAGTCTCCTCCTCTTGTGTCCCATTTTAATGCACTTGCTGAAAATCCTGGCTTTTTATTAGTCTCTTGGCTGTCCTTGGAACTTCTCTGTTCCCTTGTGGAGGCTCAAGTTCACCTCCTTGAAGTAAAGAAATAGGACGCTTTGAGGCAAAAATCCTGTGCCTGGAGTGATTCTTTTTTTGACCAAAAAAGAAAATAGTTGCTGCTGTTGCCAGAAAAAGTCCTTTTGAGTGTGGGATTGTTCAAACCTGCATATTTTTTGGTGAGCCTGTCCCAGCGATGCGGGGCTAGCGCTGACCTCCATCTGCACAGTGGGGAGCAGCATTAATCACAGAATTGTTACGGTTTGTAAAAACATTTAAGATCATCGAGTCCCAGCATGAACAAGGCCACCACTAAACTGTGTCCCTAAGTGCCACATCCACATGTCTTTTAAATTCCTTCGGGGATGATGACTCCACTGCCCTGTGCAGCCTATGCTGGTGTCTGATCATCCTTTTGAACAAATTTTTCTCAATATCCAACCTAAACCCCCTGTGACACAACTTGAAGCATTTTTTCTTGTCCCTTGATCCCCGGGAGCAGAGCCTGACCCTCACCTGGCTGCACCCTCCTGTCAGAGAGTTGTAGAGAACAAGATCCCCCCACCCTGAGCCTCCTTTTCTCCAGGCTGAGCCCCACCCCAGCTCCCACAGTGGCTCCTGGTGCTCCAGACCCTTCCCCAGCTCTATTCCCTTCTCTGGACATGCTCCAGCCCCTCAATGTCCTTCTTGAAGTGAAGGACAGGACTGATCCCAGGCCTCAGCAGTGTCGAGCAACGGGGACAGGCACTGCCCTTGTCCTGCTGGTCACACTGGGGAGGGCACAAGCCAAGATGCTGTTGGCCTTTGGGGCTCTCAAGGAGCCCTGGGTCTGCACTGCCACCTTGACTGTGTCCAGTTCAGCAGAACAAAGGACAGGATGAGAGGACATGGCCTTAAGATGCGCCAGGGGAGGTTTAGGTTGGACACTGGGTGAAATTCCTTCACAGAAAGGGTAATCAGGCCTTGGAATGGGCTCCCCAGGGAGGTGACAGAGTCACCGTCCCTGGAGGTGTTTAAGCAAAGACTGGACGTGGCGCTCAGTGCCCTGCTGTACTTGACATGGTGGTGTTGGGTCAGAGGCCGAACTCGGTGATCTCAGAGGCTTTTTCCAACCTAACTGATTCTGTGCTGGGCCACGCACCCCCAGCAGTGCGGGCTGGAAATGGCGATAAAGGGGAAAGGCCCGCAGGGCCCCGCGCCCAGAGGGTCCCACATGGCCGGGCTCGCGTTCCCCCGGCAACGGCGGTGCCGAGATGGCGGCGGGGCGGGGGGGCGGAAGATGGCGGCGGCCAGGGCGGCACCGCCGGGCGGGATCTATGGAAGGTCGGGCGGGATCTTTGGAAGTGACGGGCGGGCTCCATAGACAGCTCCATTAG